>JAHRHJ020001244.1:0-389636 GCA_019776745.2 Taxus chinensis
GTGGGTTTAGATATGTGCCATCAACTCTCCTTTCTCCATGTAATAAACTCTCACTAGAAGCCGAAGGGGTCTCACTCATATGCTTGCCAAGATGGGGTAGCACAGACTGCTCAGCTTCCACGTCCTCCGTGTGAACCTCAACTCCTTCCCGCAATGTCTGTCTCTATAGATCCATCACACTAGTAGCTTCAAGTCGTCTAATAATCTCCCTTTCACGTCCTTCACCATACTTGATTATCTTTCTTCCCTCTCCTTTTCTATCGTATCATCTGCCATCTTCCTCCACCCAAGCTTCCTTACCTAGCACTCAAAATGGTTTAGCCGGCCATTGGGAGCACTTCTAAACTCATGGTAACCATCAATATCTTCATAGCAAGAGGAATAACACGTAGAAGCGATCCTCTAGGTTCTTGTAGAAACTTGAACTCGGCATTCTCTAAGCAAGAATATGTGGAAATGGCATATTCCAGAGTGTAGCTAGCTAGTAGTCCTCCCCACCAGTGATCTACAGTACAGTTCCATGTCAAATCTGCATCCTGTAACCTTTGGTAGTCTTCCTTGGTCTATATCCGCAATCCATAATTCCAACGTGATCTAGATGCATAGGCTGAAATCCACCCAAATAACTCTACTGGGAAGCAGCAGAAAAAAGTCTCATACAGATCATGCTAGAGATTCTCCTCTACCCATCTACGTGTATCAAACTCAAGTCCAGTGTTGAATCTCTGGGCATATTCATCTTCCGTCCTCTTGAACCATGATTCAACATTTTCCAATGTTAATTGATCCGTCATTACTCTTTACAGAGATCATGATGCATGTTATATCCCACTACAACTTCGAAAAGAGGTCCCGGCAACGGAACCAAGATGTAGTCAATTTTACTCCCACTATAAAAGGAAGTAATCCCATGTGCACCAGCCTATCACCTAGCAAAAGTTGAGTGCTCACACGAGGCACGTGCGGGTGTCGAGTCTCTCTTTTATGTGAGTTTTAGTGGGAAGCATTCATCTATGAGTAGTATAAGAGTATTCAGGAAAGAATTTTAGACATACAAGAATCATGGGGCTAAGAACGGCCTCTAGATCCTTGTAGTTCCTTCAAACCGAGTGTTTTAATGGACTCCATAACATATATTGTAATAGAAGGAAAGATACAATCATTCATTTATAGCATGAAAGGAAAGAGAACTTCTATGAACAAAATATACATAAAACCCACTAATATTCATATCTAATTGCAATAGGTAACCTCATTGTATTCATCGTTTCATTACAAAGAGCCATAGAGGACAGACCACAGTCATGCACATCACTAGGCTTGTATAACTAAGCCAAAAGGAAAAGAAATTACAATGCTAAGCTTAGTACATTCCTTTCTGCACCAAAGTTCCACTCACAGTAATCTTGTAGAACTTCACCCATGTTATCTCTCTTTGTGTGTATCCCTCCTATCTTCTCCTCTCATGTCTATATTCCTGTGTGTATGTTATCCCAGTCTCCTTATCTTTGTCTCTTTTTTCCCACTGCAGGAACTTGTATTTATCACCTTCCTACGCTACCAACTCACCTTGCCGCGCCCTAAGATCTGTCACCAAGTTTCGAATGTGGTCCTTCAGCGAGCATGTTTCCTCAGGCCTGAGCTCTCCACTCCATCTCATGATGGTCTTCTAGAAGACTCCTTCACTGGCATGCTCTTTCCTGGGCCACCTGTTTCCAGGCTGGCATCTTATTTGCGTGCAACCGATCACACTTTTCACGTGTTTTGCCTTTGTTGCTTAAATCGGCTAAGTCTCGAATCTCCTTTCGCACGCTGCGCAAACCATATTCCTCCTTAACTCTTCCTCCTGCGCTCTTTTTCCTCATGCACCTTTCTATAACTGAGGTCCCGCACGCCCACGTGCCTTCACACTTAGTCAATATTTTAGGGGCCCAACAATACATTGTGTTGCAGTGTTCTCTATCTTTGTAGTTCATTTATGAAGTCAAGTGTAACAGGTCACATTGTTGGAGTACATTGATAGTACCACCAGATATCATCACTCTAAAAGTGACTCCTCCTATGGGTGCAACATATTATGTTGGAAGGATGCATTGGCTAAAGGTGAAAGTAAATTCTTCTACCGAAATCAATTATACAACTTTATCATTATATATTAAACGTCATAAGTTGAATTTTTTATTTCCCTCCATTCAATAATGGTATGGCATTGTGTTTGTCTATGCATGAGAAAAATTTATTATGTATTTGTTATGTCTTTGTGGTTGTTGAGTGATATTGAAGCATTGTCAGTTTAAGAAAGAGAGATGTAATTTATGCGTGATGTGGGTAATATGCTTTTTTTATTATTGGCAAATAGTTTTTTGAAAGGGACTATACCCTTGTATAAAAGGCTCACTAGCCAGATTTAAAAATTGCACCAAATGAAAAGGAGATCAAAATCAAGATTTTACAAGAGATCCCAAAATTAGAAAGACAATCTACCAAGTAAAGTACCAAATCCTACGGTAAACACCAAAAGAAAATACAAGCAACCTAAAGCGGGAAGTTCTAGTAGTAAATGCATCTAGGTAGCATCATCACAACAACTATACAACCCAAAAACAACTGCACAACATCGGTTCACCTAGGTAGGAGTAGTATTTTTCTTGGGATTTTTCCTATGTTGAACCGTTTGTCACCCATGATTATTCTCCTCAAGAGGAAGAAAAACTTCCAATGCCTTAACCAGTGTATAAGTACGGGTTTCTAAAGGAAAAGGAGGAAAATTTTCCGTCACCGCTATGAAAGTGGATGGAGAAAAATTTTGATTCTTGTTTTCCACAATCTGAACCTTATTATCCTCCACTAGAATCTCTGTAAAGGGGGTTTTAGCAACTTCCTCTAAATCAGCAATTGATTCCATATCTTCCTGAACTTCAAATACAAGATGTTCAGGGAGATCATCTTTCCACCTGTTGGTTTTGCCATTTTTACGCTTTGTCATCCCACAAACATTGGTAGTGTGTCCTATAAAAAAACACTTTATACACCTAAAGGGAAAGCCTTCATAATCTAAATGTTACGTCTAAGTTCTATTTTGGACTTTATGTTCTATATTAATAGGAATATTTATGTATGTGTCAAGCTCAACAAGGATTATGACGAAGGTTTTGTGAGTGAAATCAATGGTTTGGGGATCAATAAATAAGATATGACCCAAAGTATTTCAAATAGAGATCAGATATGTGTGATTCCAGAATTGGAGTGGTAAATGGGGAAGTCGGATCCAGACTAGTTTGTAGGAAAAAGATTCATTGAGTGGGTTAAAAGATGGGAACTAGGGTTTCAGAACCACATAGTGGGACGGGAAAACTCAGAATTTTTTAACAATGTTTTCCTTATCCTTGATTGAAGAAAAAATAACAATAAACATGCCTTTTGCACAGGGGTAAAGATCTAACCTTCCTGCGAGAATCAGGACCCAATTCTTCATGATCCAGTCATGAAGGGCAGGTAGGTTGAACCAGAGTCTGTTGAATCTCCCGATCAGGGCATGCTCTTGGTAAAATTATTTTTAATCAAGAAATTCTTCCCCAAAATAAATGCAAGGGTTGGTCCCAATGGGGGTCATAAGCATGGGTGAACAACTCCTTTGTAGAGATCTCCTACCCTGTAGAATGTCCTTAAATGTAGTCGAGTCATTCGAACCATTGTTCATAACATGACCCACACCAACCATAGGAGGATTGATGAAAACCCTAGCCTTAGAGCAATTGATATGGGTAATATGTTTAACAACTCTTCCTATTTGTTTTTTGATGTGTTGTGTTATAAATTATTTTTGCATTATAGTACAAATGTCATATTGGTTTAATCATTGGATACATTTTGTTTATTTCTAGAAATATTATGTTATGTAATGGAAAATATGTGAATATAAAAAGGATTTTCTATGTCTCTGATACATGGATTATACAACAATGATTTTAGAAGATAATTAGATACTTAATGTACAAAAGAAAATCATGTGGTTGAATTATTTGTGGATGATTTACATGCTTGATGTAGGTTTGAAGAAAATAATAATGTTATTTTTTTATTTTTAATATAGATGATGGAAATATGTGACCATCTAAGTAAAGGGAAATAAAAGCATTTATCATGAAAATCCCCAATTGTTGTTGTTCTGTGTCAATTTCGATCGACACGACTCTACGATAAAGAACATATAAATGATAAAAAAATGTGGGTTGTGAATAGTCAAGTCAAAGAATGGTTACATAAATAATTATGCCCATGTTTGACCTAATGAGGAGATCAAATGTTCTCCCTGATCTTGTTAGGTATTTCCATAAACAAACAAAATTTTTTTTGCTATCTTAGATAAGAAAACAAAAAATTGTGTGTGTGTACATGATGATGTAACAACGCATGCATGTTATTTTGTGTTCGTGACAACTCTTCTTTAAATAGTATAACAAGATCTATTGATTTTCATATAAGTAATTGTCTTTGCAAAGAGATATGTGTATACTTTTTACATGATATCACAATTGTTGTTCATACTTTTATGTTGTAGTTTTTGACTAATTCACGTCTTTATTCCTGAAATTTTGAAAAGTGGATATGTTTTGCGTATGTTCTTATTGTTGTTTATTTTTTAAAATTTTTACGTTGTAGTTAGTGAATGAAAACACTCCCATGCATAGTAATAAGTGACGAAAGTCACCTGGAAAATTTCAAAGGGACACTAATCATCATCATTTTCAGGAAGCACAACTTCGAGAGTAGGAAAAAATGAAAGATACAAATGGGAAACATTATATGCATCTTTCAACTGAAGGGTTCAGTACAAACATTTTCCATTCTTTGAGAAAAACATATTTCACGCATCCTAGAAATATGAGTTTGAATGAGTGTAATCACGAAAGAGACTCGTTGCAAGATATTTATGGTGTTCATCATCTTGTTCAAGATTTTCATCAAGGAATGAATTTCCCATGATATCACAGAGAGCCAAACACGAATATTTCTGTGTGTGTACATGATGATGCAGTAACACAGGTTCGTTACAGAAATGTGGCTAACAAATCTTCTTTACATAAGAGAATAAGATCAAACGAGGTTCATAAAATTAATTATTTATGTGAGCACATGCATGTATAATTTTTTCATGATAACATGATTTTAGTTAATCATCTTATGTTGTATTTTTCAAGTAATTCATGTCCTTTGTTCCTGAAAAATTGAAAAGTAAATATATTTTACATATGTTATGATTTTTGTTTGTTTTGTCATTTTTTCCTTAGTTACTGAATCAACAAACTCCCACATGTACCAATAAGATACAAATGTCACCTAGAAAAGTTTAAAGGGACATCGATCATCTTCATTTTCAAGAAGTGCATGTTCGAGAGAAAGAAAAAATGAAATAAATAGATGGGCAGGGTTATATGTTTAATTCCACTCAAGGGTCCAGTACAAACATTTTGTAGTCTTTAAGCATCATAAAAAAAATTAGATTTCATGCCCATACTAACCATAGAATCCTATGAATAATTGTTCTCGTACGATCAAAGAGCATTTATGTCAGATATACGTATGCAAATAGAAGGTGAAGCTTGAGTGCTTCCTGGTATCAAAGACACAAAAAGTAATTATTCGTTACATCTTCGTAGTGAATTTGTTCCTATACACCCCATCAACTATCACTTTGGTGGTTATGCTATGATAAATATTGATAACTATATATCCACCACTCCTTCCATAATTGACACAGACGCTTGACCTAACAATTTGAGATTGAATCATCGAATCCAGGAAAGTGAATCATTACAAAACATCTCTGTTAGAATCTCTGACATTCCATATATGATAATGAATGATGTTCCATAGTACCAACGTAATAATTCATTCATGAATGAAGCATAGGTGATATTCATTTAATGGTAAAATGTTCTATTTGTATTTTTACACAAGATGAGACATGAGCGATGTGTGTTTGCTCAATTTTTTGAATTAAATACTTTTTTATGTAGGTTATAGAGGAGATGCTTCATCTGGGTCTTTGTTGGGTCATGTGAGAAAGATATTTTGTGGAAAAAAATCACATCTATGTCGATTGCGTACAAGAATCTGAAGCAAATCAAGTGAAAATTCCCAAAATAAAGTTAATGAATGTTATCACAATTTTAATGGTGAAATGGATAACACACATTCTATCATACATGTGAATAGTGAAGGTAGGAGATATATGAATAGGTAAATTATGGAATTACGCACAAGAGGTTTAGTCCAGAATAACAACTGTGACTCTTATAGAGATAATATGTATCAAAGTGAGTCAAAAGAAAACGTTTGAAATTGAGACCTACTTTTGACGAGAGGTGTAACTTACACAGAATTATACTCATTATGTTATGGTGTGTGGTTAACTAAAATTCTCGAGTCCCGTCGAGACTCGAGCATCAGATGGAAGATCACACAATAGATGTAGTAGGTGATATACAAAGTGTGGATAAAGAACACATACACAATTATCCATCATCATTTGCTTTTGGTTTTCCTAATCTACAGAGAGACATGGATGAGGTTAGATTATTTATTGAATATACAAATGTGAGATCCATTGACGTTATTTCCTTACCTCCAATTTCCCCTTCACTGATCAATGAATACAATATAGAGGGAATGTTATCCATGGAATTTATCACACTTTTCCTATAGGAGATGCGGAATGGATACAACTTAGAATGAAACAAGTGTAGATGCATGATTATATGAAGAATTTGATCACGTATTATGAAAAAAAGTTTTGAAAGCACCTTAGATTTATATATTTAGGACATCATATATCAGTTTGGCACCGAAACCAAGCCACTACTTCTATTTTTCTTCAGAAACATCTGGAGGACAATGTTCCCATGACTATTAAAGCTTTACTCTAGTGCATTGATAGTACACCAAATGATAAGTTGGCATAACAGGTGAAACATTTTGGAGCAAATATTCATGGCACTAGATCATATTGGTACTTATGTCATAGTCAATTCACATAAATTATAATTTAATTGGGTAGCCCGGATCTATTCTTCACACTTACTACAACAAACATTAAGTGATTTGATTTACATTGGTTGATGCCCAAGTAACCTCCTTCAGATTCTTCAAGGGCATATATATGGAAGAATAAAAATTTATTAGATTACCCTCATATTTTTGGAAGGACTCACTCTCCACAGAGAAACAACTGACATAAGTGGCAGGGAGCAGTAAGGGTTGAAATTCACTACAACATTAAGAGTTAAATATCTTAACAGGTTATGTATATCTCCTCCATTATCTTATGAGAATTATTCTAAGATACATGATAATGTGTATGTATCTCTTAGGAGAGGGAGGAAGCATATTTCTTAAAATGTGAACAACAATTAGGTTGTACATTATTACTCATTGATAATTGATTGCTAATATATATATATATATAACGTTATTTAGAACGTTTAATGTCTATTATTGTTTTTTACAAGGGGAATTCGTAGTTGAGGATTCTAAACATGATTATATTATAGGAGGATAACAGTCTTCATGTATGTGTTATGAAATTTTTCACTTTGTAAATTATGACATTGTTCATATACAATCAAAAATTTGAGTAAAGAATTAATTATTTCACATTTATTCACTTTTGATAGACTTGTGGCCATATAAAAATGACATATAATATCGACCTACAACAACCATTTGATTTAATAAATATGGAGATGTGCTAATAAGAATATCATTCGATACAGAAGTAGAAGAGTCATCATTGTGTGTTTATCAAATGTTTTTGATAAAATAGTTGTAAACGCGAATTTAGGCACAAGAACGTGTCACGTGCTATAAAATTTTCCATTAGTTCACTAAAGTTGAACATTTATTAACTTTGAACTCCATCCGCAAGGTATTTTTTAAGTTCAACATTACGTCTAAAGAGGAAAATGACAAATCATGTTTTATCAATGTATAAAAGAATCATCCAGAATGGTTGGAATCGATGGCGTTAATAGATGCAGCCATATCATGGTGATTTATCCAAATCATGGACATTTAGATCAAACTTTTACTTTTCATTTATGACACGTGTTTGTGTAAACATGTAAATAAGAATAGTTCAAATCAATAGAATTTTCATATTAATTAGAGACTTGAAATTCATAGTCGACTGATGTGATACATTATTCAACTAACGTATTTTAATAGTGATTCAATTTTTTGGTGAGTATGTGTAGATACAAAATCTATGCACTTTGGTATATTTCTAGGTCCTAGAGCAGGTTAATATATACATGATACCTAAGTAATCGACAATTTCTTTCAGGCCTTTTTCTTTGATTGTTATACTTATATTGACTTTACATACTCTACAACCTTGTTGTTTGTTGGCTAGATTTTCTGCATAGCATCAAACCTAGGTAGTCATGAGATAAATCTCCCTCATTTAACCGTTGAGGCTCCCATCTCATATTTGTCAATATAAATGTGTTATTATCTATCAGGGGGTTTTACTTTAACCACTTAGTTCATGAACCATAACTAAGAAGTTTTGCAGCAAGTAAGCAGCTGTTTAAGAAAGGAGAATTATAGATGAAAGAAGTAAAGGAATTACAGAAAAGAAATGGGGAATATGTGCATCCCAATTAGTAGATAGCAGAGCTAATTGCATGCACATAGAAGAAACTTAATAGATTTGAACACACAGAATTATAAAGCAAAGGCAGCTCTAGATCCAGATCTAAAATAACACAAAGTTTATCAAGAGATCTAAGATTCAAAGCAAGAAACAAAGTACACCGTGACACAAAGTTCTTCGGAAACCTGTTCCTTTGTATTCATCTGCTACAAGTTGCTCTTAGGGGTTCAGCACAAAGTCTAAAACACAAGATTGCTGCTTACAAATTCTGATTCCCTTTCTTTTATTCCATCTTTGACTTTTTGACCTCCTCCAAGCTTGGGCACACTTTTTGAGAGGAAAGATTAATTAAAATAATCAAATTTAATCTTTTTATTCTCTCACCAAAGGGGGCGCACTTTTTTGCACATGTAATTCTATTTTTAAGAATTCTTTCATAATGGGATTCTTTACCCTGCAAGGCAAGCACCAAAATCCCATGATCCACTTAAGTGATTTGACTTTGACAATGGGATTCTTTACCCTACAAGGCAGGCACTAAAATCCCATGATTTCACTTAAGTCACTTTCCTTTTATTATATCATGGGAATTTTTACCCTGCAAGGCAGGTAATAAATTCCCACCTGACCGCAGCCTCTATTTTTCCCACTGCAGCGTAAGTGACTTTTATAACACGGGAAAAAGTACCCTGCTAGGCAGGTATACAATTCCCATCCTGCCTACGGCTTATATTTTTCCCATCGCAGCTTAAATCCTTTGTTTTCCAAAAATGCGCCATCCCCGCAGGGGCTTTTCTGTGCACGACTTTGCTTTTTCCCAGTGATCCAAACCTCCGATGACGACTTCCTCCAGGCAAATGTGCGTGTATGTTTTCCAGCTGCTCCAGGACAAAAATCAGGCTTACCCGGCGAGGGAATTGCTCCAGAGAAATTTCACATAAAACAAAACGGGACACCACAAAAACACGAAAAATTGCCAAAAGTTACAAATAAAGCCCAAAACTTAAAATAAGTTAAAATCCTTCTGGTACATAGGAATAATAACATATTTGCTCATAATAGAGTTAAAACAGGAGCACAAATAGCCTCATACGGGGCATTAAATACAAATTTCCCGCAGACAAATCCCGACGACAGAATAAAACAATTTTGGGCATCTGGGTATTTGGCGAAAAGGGCTAATATGGCTCTTTGGGATTATCTTGACGCAATACAAGAACTTTCAGGCAATAAAAACAACAAATGACCCATCTATTTTAAAAGTACGAAAAATTTAAAATAGGGTAGTCACAGATTTCAGGGTGAAATTGAGTGACACCAGTTGGCTCCGTCTATGGACATCTTTTAGGCTCTTGTATGAATGACAAAGGGAAAAGATGAGATCCCCAGCATCTCTAGTTTCATATCTTGTCCTTTGGGCACGGGGTCAGGAAAACAAACACAACACGACACAACACCAAAACTTGAAAAAACAAGGATTTTAAAACAAAGGGGTATTTATTTATGTACATACAGGTTTTACCCTTGCTTCTCATGTCTGGAACAGCTTCAAGTGTTGCTCCATTAGAAAGGAAACGGTAATTCAACTCCATCCTGATGAGCAAGAATGAATCTATCTACTCCGGTGATCTTTTTAATCATCAATTAATTTTTTGGATGATTCCTTTTGACAAATTTGGATGGTGTCTTTGTAGGTCTTGTTCTTTCAATCACGATCTTTTTTATCTTCTTCTTCTCCTTTTTCTTCTTTGTAACTTGCTTCCTTGGGGTAATCAATTTCTTGTGCTCTTTCTTTTTGATGCCTTACTTCATCCACTTTTACATTTGCACTCTCAACAATCTTGTGCGATCTTTTATTATAACATCTATAGGCCTTGCTTCTTGCAAGAGTAACCAAGGAAGAGGCATCTACAAGCATTTGGAGGAATTTTTCTAAATCCTCATCATCTCTTCTCATGTAGCATTTGCTTCTGAAGAATTTTGAAGTACTTAATTGTTGATTCTTATTTGCCATATGTTTAGGGATGTAGCCCTGTTGTATTAACTGCTTCTCATTCCGAAATGTGTCTGCACAATTAAGAGATTCATTCAGACATTGTAGTTGCCAAAGCTTGAAGAATTTGATTTCATTCTTTCAACAAGCTGTCCATTATGTTGTGGAAACCATGGCAGCTAGAGAGCAGCCCATGATGGATTCTTCATTGCCATTGCAAGTGGTAAATGGTCTCCTCATTATCTGATCTCAGGCACTTGATTTGCAGACCATTAAGATTTTGATTAGTATTGCATATGCACTTAAGCTTCTCAAATGCTTTTCAGATGTCTCCTGTATGAGCTAAAAGAAATTTAACTCATCAATGGTGATTCTAGAAGCTAATCATCAATTTGCAACAGCAAATGATAACTCCCACCTTGCATCAAAATAGAGAGGTAGGCCCATTTCCAAAGGTCTGTATGGACATTCTAATGTTGATGTCGAGTACTCCATGATTAAAGCTAATGCCCTTCTTTGTTTCAGCCGTATGACAACATTGCTAGAAAGAGGCACTGTAAGTTGAGAGAGTTTAACAAAGGTTGAGGCCAAGGCATCACAACTTCCTTAGTGTTAAGTTTTAAGATTATCAAATCTTTCATGACACATTCTTCTATTGCATAATTCAAATTACATCTGCTTGTAGCATGTCTATTTCCTTGATCTCACAAATATGGGAACTAAAGGTGATGTAGCATAGAGGTATCTGCTTGCATTTTCAAATTAGTTAATCCTGTAGCATGCCTATGATGGTTTGTATGGACAGCGATAAGTGGCCTTGCAACAGCTGTAGCGATCAGTAGCATGCATTTCCTTTGTAGAAAATTCCTTTGAATCAGTGTTGCAGCAATTAATCCAACAACCTTGTTGGTATTTGGGTATGACATGCAGTCCCTTTTAAGAACCATTATTCATCTTAAACACCATGCATGAGCCCAAAAGGTCTTCCAAAGTGGAGAACAATGTATGTCATCAAGTCATGTTGCATGCCAAGGTGTTTAGTGCCTTACTCATGTTGCAGTAGCACTCCATAGGAATACGTGTCAGGTACTGATGTGAACCTGCAAAATTGAACACCCAACCTTTCCTTGCTGAAGACCATTAGATGTTGCACCATGCCTTTAAGGAATGCCACTGCAATTTACTAAGCTGAATTTTTTTTTCAATCCTCGTCTGTTAAAGCTCAATTCTTAATGCAAGATATTCAATTGGATGCCCCCAAGTAGTGGAATAGCTGATTTGATCATTTTATGTGCTTTTGTAAGCTGTTACATGATACTAGTGGGAATCTCTGTTTTTCCACTATGCACTCAGAATATTCTTCAGCATGGAACCTGTTTTGTCACATCTGAATTCTCAAGAGAGAGGCAACTTTCCTACACACCTGATTATTTCCTTGGTCAAGAAAATACCCCCAAAAAAGAACTAATTAGACTAGGAAGTTTATTTCTCTACCGTATCTAGATCTCTTGTAGTAGTTTTTGGTTTGTTTTTTTTTGAAAGTAGTACATATGTTGCTTTTGGCGTTTATGAACATTTCTTATATAGCAGAAGCCTGTTTTTGATTTATGACCACCTTTTCATTGTAGGAAAGCACCTTTTGGAATACACATGATCGTACCAGATCTGGGTCATTGAAGACAAGGAAATGTTGATTGAAGATTTGGTAGCCACTGGAGTTTCTTGATCCATTTGTCCACTTATTTTACCTCCTATGTTCTTTGTATGCTGAATAGAATTACCATGCAGATGCCCCTTCCCAAGGCACATATGCTTCCTTATGGCAGACTGACGAGTTGAACAAGGCAAGAGTCGTAAACCTACACCTGCGGATGAAGCACGAGTTAGGTGAGTCTTCAGGGATTCAGAATTAGATCACTCATAAGGACTCAATCATAATTTATTCCCTTGTGAATATTAATCATCTGACCTATTTGCAGGTTTGAATATTGTGGAACAGTCCCTTTGGAAGAAGCTGTAAATCCTCATTATCTGCGTCGAGTTAGTGCTGCTTTAAAAAAGGTTGGATTCGATCAATTATTAAAGAATCAGATTGTGGCTTAAGCTGAGGATTTTCTAAACTCGGTTTGGATTCTTCGGATGGTTGGCTTAGTTTACAAACTATCTTTTGATGAACTAATGCAAAATGTTATACAATCTAAAATTTTCAGATTACACTGGTAAGCCTCTTAAAATAATTAACTTGCACTCCTATCAGATTTGGTTCTTGGATGGGCAGGTGATAAATTCAGAGATGGCACTATCCAAATGTAACTGTCCAAGGTACTTGGAGCACAAGCAGTCCTATTATTAAGAGAAGTTTTAAAATCACAAAATATTTTACTCCGAAAATAAGCAACCAATGCCATCAGTGTAAAACTCTCTAAAATAATCAGCTACTTTTTAATTTAAAAATTGTCCATGTAAGGTATATGGATATGTAAATAATTTAAGCACATAATTGATTTTTGTCGCTTTGCAAGGAAGTTCTTTGAATGAGAGAAACTTCTGTTATTTTGAAAACATGCACATGGCAACTCCTGAGGAAAAGGCTAGTCTTAATACTATACAAATTGCAGGTTACTAGGGATGTCTGTTTCTTAGCTCGTTGACCCAGATGGCTAAGCTGAATCTGTACGAACAATTCGTGAAAATTGATAGTCTTCGATTTGATTGTGTTCGTCAATGAACAGATGCAGCGATAAGTTGGCAAAAGTGGCATATGAAATCTTGGCAGAAGAGTTATTCAACTTCTATATGCTTTACAAATAATACTGAACATGCATTCTGATGTGTTTCTATGTTTATTACTCTTCGCTATTATAATAAGTACATGTATTTGACAAAGTGTCTAGCCTGCAACTTGTATGTTTGATCATCAAAAATTTTCAACTCATTTTTTTTCAGAAAATCTTTCTTAAGCAATTCATGATAGCACCTGAAATGATTGATCATGAAAATCTTCGTACCCATTGATTTTGTTAGAAAAGCTGTCTTCAACAATAATGCCATAATGCATGTTAGGTAGAAGCTTAAAGTGAACATATTTGAAATGTAATTGCTTTGTCCACATAAGTTTTCTCTATTGACGAACTTTTTGTATTTTCTTTTGCATTTCCTAGCTGATTTCTTTTGACAGCATATCCTGTCTTAGTCATTGTTATCTAACAATTGTCTGTTACTCTGATACTTCACTATTTTCAAAAGGTGGTCCCTATGCCCATAGTCATATAAGTAGCAAACATGCCTATGTAAAGTATCCCTTTTTCCAAATACCTACATTTGCCTCCCGAATGCATAGGAGACTAGACATTTCGGTTCTTATTTCAATAACAATGTAATGATTTTTTCTGGCTTGTTGTATGTTCTCCATTTAGAGCATTAGGGAATTGATATTTCTTCTAACCATGGTTGCCAAGGAAAATATTAATAAATACATGTAAAATGAATTGGAGTTGAAATACTCGGCTCTTAATGAACTTGGATTGAAACACTCGACTATTACCTGAATTATTTTTAAAATAATAATAGATAGCCTAACCAATGATGCATAGGCTCAAATGTGTATATAGCATGGCATGCCAATTTGATAATCACTAGAGCCGTGTTGACACACGCACGCCCCAAATTAGGTGTCTCTCTAGTTTATGCATGTGAAGTTTAGAAATTGAGGACTACCATAATGATTCATTATAATTCAGGCAGTGTAATGTCCCTTTTTGGGGCTCTCAGGAAACTATGAAAAGCTGGGAATAAACAACACTTTTCAGATTTTTAGCAGGTTGCTAGTGACTGAAATAAACATGTAGAAACCCTAACTGCTGCCAGCAAACCCCTTCTAGGGCAGCGACCCCTTTGGAGACTTCAAGCTCGCTTTTGTAGCCTTCAAACACTGCTGAAAATGCTATTAGATAGTCTCAAAAATTATTATAAGTTACCAACAATCATATCATGCAAGAAAACTGATTTTGTAAGCTTGGAAGTAAGAGATCTGATTTTTAGTTGAAACCCTCAGACTACAAAAATTAATTAATTATTCCAGAACTGTAACTAACTTCCATGAGCTTGGAAAAATAGCAAAACACCACCAAAATTAATGAAACTTCAGAACTTGGCCTTTAAAAATATGAAGAATATTATTCCAACCTCAAATCCATGAAATTATTGCAAAAATACACCAAATGCTCCTCAATAGGTGGGTCGCCCACTTAGAACAACCAATAAACATGCAAAAATACTCCATAAAAATAGGTCACTCCACCTAAAATAGGCCAAATATGCATAGCAATTCATAAATAGGGAAAAATCTTCAATTGTTGGCCAAATAACACCTTAGGGCAATTCACCTAGGGCTGGAAATGAAGATTAAAACAGCAAAAGATCCCTCAAGGGGGTGGAGACTCCCATGTTGAAGTCTTCCCTAGACTTGGTGAAGGGTTTCATCCTCACACAAGACTCTCCAAGGGTTTTCGTCCTTAGGAGAGGGAGAGAGATGCTTCACAAGCAATCTTTCCAAAATAATAGAATTCACATATATCTATCAAATGGCCAAGCAACCTCCTTTTATAGCCATAAGGGGCACTACATTTCAAATGATGGTCATCCCAAATAAAAAGTACTTTTTAATTATCTAATTTGTATTTGGAGCCTACATGCTCAAAATATTTTATTTTCTAATTAAATAAGTTCTTCTATTGGAGCGCAAGGCTTCCCAATATGAATACATGATGATGATAAAAATATCTACCTTAATAATGATAAAAATGTCATCCAAAATCTTCCCCTTGCTCCTTCCTTAAACCCACAAGGAAGAAAATGGGTTAAGGTCTTCAAATTCGCTAGTCTTCAAAAAGGGACATGACATTTGAAGTCCTGTGGCTAAATTGGACCGTTTATAATCCAACAAGTGTCTCATAATCTGATTTGAGAGTCTTTTAGACCATTTCCTAGATGGTATTGTCAAAAAGAAACATATACAGTCTCCTGAGCCAAGAGGAAGTTGCCTCCAACTTTGACATTAGGATGAGGAAGCTTCAAACAAGCAACCAGCAGTCTTGGAGAACTGCTTGGCTTGTGTTGGTAGAGAACCTTTTGTGACCAACTAGGTAAGTAGTAGTTTGCTACTTGCATTTGATAAAAATGACCCATGGAACAATAAGCACATAAGTATCATTGAGGAAATGAACGATCAGAAGCGATCTCAATGGGCAGCCTTAGAATGACGTGAAAAATAGAAAACCTCCTCCAAATTGAAGAAAATAAGGGCTCGCATATATGGATGATGGTAAAGTGAGTTGCAAGATTATCTAAATGATAAATCATCATGGGACTGATATGCTTAGAAACCCTACATGCATAGGCCCATATTTGACAAGGCTTCAACTTCTGATGCTGTTTGTATGTGACAACTTGTTGTTCCCATTTCACAATCTGAAGTTTCAAACATGACTCTACTCTAACTTGGAAAGAATGCTCGTATCTCAATGCTTACAGTCATGTTAGTGCCTTGCATTTGGCATGAGTTGGGTTGAGCTAATGTCTTGACCACTTTTGGTGCTCGATGAGACCTGGCCATCAAGTGTCTGCACAACGGTGAGAATCAGCCTGTCTTGCAATCCTTGCCATTGGCAAGGAATGTATTCCACTACAGTGAAAGACGGGGGGATCCACCACCACAAATACTCATCCCGTTCACTAAATGGTTAGAACCCATAGCGTCACCTTTTCATATCCAGCAATATGGTTTTCCCAATCCAAATGGGGATTTGCATACAACATTGTAACTTGGATGCCAACCCCATAGCACCTATCTGCACCCCCGCATGATTCGCCTAGGAGGACTTTCCCTTATATTCCAATTCTTCAGTTTTTCAACCATACAAATTATGGCCATAGTGTTGGTCTATAATCTCTCATGTTTCTTTACTTGATGGAAATTTAGAGATTTATGATATTGTCCTACTGAATTATAATTCAAATTGAAAGAGATTTGAATGCTTCAATTAGTGCTCAAATTAGTTGGTTCTTAAGCATAAAGTCTTTGAGAAAAACAAATACAGTACTTGGATAAAGAAAAATTGCAACAAAGAAGGATAACAACCACAAGACGATTGACACACAGATTTTGAACTTGGAAACTTGTGAGGGAAAAACCAGCTGGAAGTGACAAATGCTCAGCATTCTTCTCCTTTGTTTCACCAAATCAGTTACAAAGAACATTCCTCAATTTTTCACTCTCTACACCGACAAATTCTTCTCCAACCAGCTAAAACTCACTAAAAATCTCTCTCAACCTGTTTTCCTTCTTGGGCTTATACTGTCTATATATATGATACATTGGAAGTGTCCTTTTGTGCAATAAACATCTTGCATGTGTCAAGGAATATAAGAATACATCTTTTCTGACATTACTTCGCTTCTTTGTTCAAAATGAGAAAAACTTTCATGGATAGATGGAAAAAACTTGACACATCTGGATTCTGCAACCACCAATATCATATACAAAACCACCCTGACAATAACACAACCACCAACCTACTTTTCATAACAGTTATGTCACCGTACAAAACGCTCTCTATTTCACCTTTGTTTCTGATTGAGTTCTTGGTCGATTGATTACATGAAATGCTGAATTTTTGATTCCTTGTGGATCAAGAGATGGAAATCGAGGATTGAATGCAACATGCAACTTTGTCATAGTTATACAGTACGGAGAAACCTGACAAATTATTTTGAAGAAAGAAATTATCAGATGAAGGGAATTGTTTGACAGTTGTACAAGGCCATTGTGAAAAGCAGCAGAGGAAACTGGTGATTGGAATTTCGAGCATATGGAATGCTCATCAAATTTGGCAAGCAATAGCATATAAAGAATTTAATCATTTCCAGCAATGCTACAGCTTATATGAAATTGAAAAAATTAAAAAAAGATTGCCCTCGAAGAAGTGGTGAAGTAGGGCTGTTCGGTCTGATCATTGAAGAATTGAGTAAATTGCACCCAGAGCACATCACAAATTTTCTTGAAAAATTAATATTATAGCAGGATTATTTTCAGATTTTCAGCAAGATGGTGGTTTTTCTGATAAAATCCAGCACATGAGGGGTTTCTGTGAAGAAGTTCAGATTGTAGTCTTTTTTTTAAATCAGTCCAGGCAGGATTTTTCTGATGAATTTCAACCTACAATGAATTCATTTTTCTGATAGGAGGGACGAGTGCCAGATAAAATTCAGAATATGAATAATACATGTTTATTGAATTTGAGAATTTTCAGAAAAAAGATCAAACTGTAGATATTGTTTATGAAAATCAAAATTTAAGCAATGGTATTTCTGAACAAATTTAGCATACAAGAGTATGAATTTATCAAAAAAAAGAAGCAGCAACTCTGGCAAACCCTCATGATCAAAACTCAGGCTTCAGCAAGGCAGAATTTAAGATTTTTTTTGGCAAGGCTCTTTTAAGGGAGGCTTCAGCAATTTTAAGGAAAGCAGTATTAAACTCCGAGGTTGAGGCAGGAAGAGACCAGCTCAGTACTTCTCATAGAGACCTCATTGGGAAGATGAAGGACAATGTACAGATGATGAAGTATACTCAAGGACCAAGGCAGCAAAGCCACAGAATATGCTTTTCCTTCTACGTCATCGGCCTAGTAAACCTGTGTCTTCTAGTCCCCTTTGACTACACTGTACCGATGCAAACTAAGCAATGTGATTTTTGACAACTTTTCGAACATGTGCTCGGCCATTATGAGTGTAGTTAGCAAACAGTTATAAAAGGTCCGCTCATCTTAGTTTTCTCTCTTGTTTGTGTGTGTTTTCTTCTTAGCTTTCTGTCAATGTTGAGTAGGAGGCCATATAATTGAGAATTGTAAAGAACGTCGTCCTTAATATTGGTTGACAAGTACAATGACACTTGATGGTCCATACTGATACATGGTTCTACACCGACATCACTTTCAGTGTTGCAAGAAAGGTACTGGTCAAACCGGAACCGAACCGGCCGGTTTGACTGGTGTAACATGTCGAAAGAGTATGAAAGTGACTAAAAGTAATATATTTTTTTATTGCTACCGGTTTAACCCGCTAAACTATTGGTACTATGGTTTCATACGTGTTCTCAGGTTGGTTAGAAGCATAAAACCAGGTCAAACCGGTCCGGATTTGTATGAAATCCGGTTTGAACCGGTATTTTTTGAAGCTAAAACCGAATCAAAATCCGGTTTGGTTCGGTCCTATTTTTGCCGAGGAATTTTTTTTTTTCGTTTTTTTGGCAAATTTTTCTGGATTTTTGGTGCAAAAATCACAAGTATAGAAAAAAATTTGCCATTTTTGGAAAGGGTCCGGGAAGATGTAGCAGCAAAAACTTGCATGTGCCATAACTTTCATTTTGTTGCTCCGTTTTAGGTGTCGTCTTCTCTAAAAGTGCATATTTTCTCAAGCTCTACGCATTGATGGCAATATTTTTCTTGTTTTCATAAAATCCATTTTTGTACCTTTTTGGACCAAGCAACTTCTTGCAATCTTCTGAAATAATCATGAGCTTTGATCGCCTGTAGATAGATTAGTAATGAAATCAATGAAATGTGATATTATCTCTCTTTTGAAATGTGAATTTATCTTTTGTTTTTATATATTTAATAAAAATGTATATTTCTCATAGTCGAATTTAATCACGAATTTAATCGCTGATTTTTTTACTGGCGAATTTTTCACGAATTTAATCATCGGCGAATTCGAACACGAATTCGAATGCGGCAACTTAGGGGACAACTAGGGCTTGAATTCAAAAACTAGATATATACTTGTCTTTGAAGCCCATGATGGAGGAAGATGCTATCAAGTTTGCTACCCTACATCTTGAAGGAATTGCTCATGAGCGGTGGTTCCATGGTTTAGTAACTCATAGGGCATGATGAGTTGGACATTCCTACGACGAGCTTTCATCGAAGGCTCATTGATCGGTTCGATAGAGTTGATACCGGATAGTTCACTTTCGTGAGCATTGCACATAATATGATGACAACAAGGCACGATGGATGATTTATGTCACTGATATTATGCAGAGGGTTTTTGTCATGGTCACGGATGTCGGTGTCCCCAAGATTTCACCATGAAATCTGGGACTACCCCTTTTTTAAACTTTTTCGTTCTTTTTAAGTAACGGGTCATTTTTTGTGTTTTGTTTGGCCTGCGGTTTCTCGCGTTGCTCAAAGGTATCTGCAAGGATTTATTAAGACAAGTTTGTCAAATACCCACATGCAAAAGCTCACTCAACTCCTTTACCAGACTTTGTCTGAAAGCGTTTTATTTATTTTTTATATTAAATAAATAAAGTTCTTTTAAAAATAGATTGAGCTAAAATTGGAGAATTTAGGTTCTATAAAGCACTTCACCCCATCATTATTACCACAGAACATTCACCCGGGGAAGATTTTTTGCAAAATAGCCAATTGGAGAAATTTTCCGAGCAATTGCCCGCAACTTCTTTCGGGTGTTGTTTTATTTTATTTCTTTTTGTCTGTGTTTTGATCTTTCTTTGTTTTTCATCCGACAATCCCCATAGCCTATTCTTTCTTCCTACCAGACCTTTTCCTGGGCCTAGGGTTTTGAAAAGCTATCCAATGTTTTTAATTGCTAATTAATTTTTCTACCAAAGCTTGTTTTTGAAGGTGACCACGGCTTAGGATTTTTGCCTTGTCTGAGGTTAAATCCAAGTTAAATGATCGAGAAGATCATAGACCTGGAGAAGTTTGTCAGTCATGGCCAAGGAAGAAAAAGCGACATTTTGGAAGATCATTCAAGGGGCAATATCACTCAGGTAATTGCGTTAAGGATCAAGGCAAAGTTTTCTAAATCTTGCGTGGATATTCATAGCATGATCTTCTATTTGCAAGCATCCTTTCCTTCCACTTATCCAAGTAGTTGTTCCTTTGTATTTTCCACACAGAGGCTTTGGCAAATCGTGATACTTTGGATGTTTTTCCACTCCAAAATCCACGTAGCTTTAAAAGAAAGGCAGTCACTTAGAATTGCGTGAATATTCATGGTGTTATCTTACTCTAAAATCCACACAATTTTTATGAAAGAGAGTTCACTTAAGTTATCATGGATATTCATAAGTCTAGTCTTCTATTTTCAACGCAAATACTAAGAAGAAACAATGGATTTTAAAGGTGTTTGTCCTCTCAAATTTTAACACAAGTCCTTTTAAGTGAGTTGTGTGAAACTCCAGCTGCTTATTCACTTGAAGATTAACGCAATATTTTAAAAGAAAGGCAAAGAAGGAACTTAAGTTAATTGTCGGGAATGTTTAGAAGCTTCTCTTCTAAATTTCAACGCAACTTTGCAAGGCAAAAGGAAATCACTCTAGTCATGGTGGATTCTCAGCTTTGATGTCTTCTAATTTCAAGCAGCTACCTTCCTTCATGAAAATCAACGCAATTATTATGAAGAGTTTAGGCAAAACAGTCTAGAGCCAAAACATGGTTTTTCAAAGCTTCCCTTCCTTCCAATTTTCCACACAATTATGATAAATAGCCAAAGAAAAACATCTAAGAAGAAATTGTGAATTTCAGCTACTTGTCACTTCAATTTCCATGCAATTGCCTTAGGGAAATAATCACTTAAGCTTTGCGTGGAAATTCATGGCTCCATCTTCTAGTTTCAACATAAGTTCTTTTAAGTGAGTTGTGTGGAATTCCAGCTTCTTGTCTTCTATCTTTCAACGCAATTCTAAGTATTAAAAATACAAGGCAAGGATACCCAAGCCAAATCTGGAAATTGGCAGCCAAGTCTTCTAATTTTCACAAATTATTATAAAAGCCAAGGCAAATCACTTAAGTTCATGGATTTGGAGCAGTCCATCTTCTAAAAATCAACGCAATTCTCTAAAGAGGCAATCACTTAAGTTGTCGTGGATTTGGAGCAGCCTGTCGTCCTGATTTTCACGCAATTTTCTAAAGGCAAAGTCACTAAAGGAAATCATGGATTCTTCATGTATTGTCTTCTTTTGCAAATCGTGGATTTCCAGCATCCAGTCTTCCTAAAATTCACACAGCTTTTTGGCAAAGGCAGAAATCACTTTAAGTTTGTCGTGAATTTGGAGCAGCTTGTCTTCTTCGCTTCCATGCAATTTCATAAGCCTTCTTTCAATTTCAACGCAATCTTTAAAGGGAGAAGTCTAGAGCCAAATCGTGGATTCTTCATGTATTATCTTCTATTTTGCAAAGCCTGCTGCCCCTTTCTAAAATCCACGATGCTTTCCTCCATGATTTTCAAAGCAGCATTTAAAGCCAAAGCAGAAGTCATTTAAATGATTGTTGTGGATATCTAAGAAGCTCATCTTTTTGTTTCTAACGCAGCCCATGTGGAATTTATTCATACATTGTATACAAAATCCCTTTCAAAAGTTTGTGCATGTGTTCCCAATCTTCCAATTGAAGCCCACAATGAGTCTACTTATATTTGCCTTCACTCGGAGTGCTTTCCAAAATTCAAAATTGCTCATATGCAATTAAGAATAAAAGGATGATGAGTTTTGTCTGAATTGTTTACGGCAAACATTTCATTGGTGCACGTACTGGAGAATAACTGCAAAAGCTTAAAGGACAAAAGAGGAAGAACAAGTCAAAGGCAACACCCACAAACAAATCACAGGTCAGCTGCTCCCAGATCCATTTTGGTGAGAATCAAAGGAAAAGAGTCAACCACATGTGGGAGAAAAAGCTTCTCACGTTCAGGACATAGATATCATTTATATCATTCATTTCCAAAGTAGATGAGGCAGAAGGTGCAATACAAGTTGGATCAACATGCAGAGTATAGGAAGAAGAACAAAACGGAGAGTGTTGCAGCTGGAAGAACTTCTTTTCTTTCTTCTTCTTTCTCTTATTTTCTCCGACAAAGCAATTGAGTAATCAATTAAAATTGTAAAACTTAGGTAATTGGCTTTAAAAACCGTTACTTCAAGTTACTGGAAGAAGTCAATTACTTGGAAATAGGTGGCAGACATGCAAAATAGAAGGTTCTATTTTCAGTTGTAAAGCATGCATGTCATGCAAAGAGAAAGTCTAGTGGAAAATATTGTCAGCTGCTTCCCTTTTTCATAGCTTCCACATGTGGCAATTCATTGAAAGCTTCCTATTTGTAATTGCCCTCTATACACTATAAATAGAGGAAGAGCCTACAGGTTAAAGGATCACAAATTGCTTTTATCATAACTTGCTTTAGCAAGAGCTTTTGTAATTAGAGCATTCTTGAGTTTTCAGACTTTGTGCTAGAACCCTTGGTGTGATTTCTGTGAAGGCTTGGGATTGAATAAAAGGTGGATTTCCGAAGAACTTTGTGTCTACGGTGCTTTGTTGATCACTTCTATTTAAGGTTTTAGATAAACTTTTTGTTATCTCAGATCTAAGTTAGAAATCATTTCTTTCCCGTTCTGCTGAATGCAATGATTGTATCTGTTTATTTAATTTGTGTGGATGAGACCAACTCTGATAACTATTGGTTGATTCAGCATATCTTCCTTTATTCTTTCCTACTTTTGTTTTTCCCCCTTCTGCAAATATTCCAATCACAGTTGCTTACTTGCTGCAAATTGCCCAGTTGTGGTTCACGAGCTGAGGGAATTAAAGTAAAACCCCTGAAAATAGTTATTAGGATTCACCCTTACCAAATTGATAAACATCTTACACGGGAGCCTCACCGTTAAATGAGGGAGATTTATCTCATGACTGCCTAGGTTTTACGTTGTGCATAAAATCTAGCCAACACTAGTCAACTAATGAATGGCACTTACTCTACAATAATGTCAAAATAGCATCAGTTTGCAGGGATTTTGTACAACTGAGTATGCAAGAAAGTATGTCACTGTTGTTCACAAGTAGAAGATGACAAAAGGCACAGTAGAGGTTAGACCAATTCAAAATCTTGAAGCCACATTTATCCATGCACAATCCTTAGATTATGAAGTTCTCTACAGCATGTTCCTTTAGCATATACATACATTTTTGGGCATCATGAGTTTCCAAATTGCAATTTTAGGGCATGGCAATTTTAGAAATGTCACAACACACATGTAAAATCCCATTTTTCGAATTGAGGCCAAATGCAAGTTACAAACTATTTGTGCCACTTGTCCCAAGTTGGCAACAGAATATAATGTGAAGTTACAGGAATACTAGGGCACTTCATTTAAGTCATATAAGGCATTCTTGTAAATTTTATAGGAACGCCATCTTTTGTGTTTTTCCTTTATGAGGCAGGTCGGCTAGGAAAACAGGAATTAAAAAAGGAAGATTAAAAGATAAAATAAAGCTTAAGAGGTCAGTCATCATTTCTTTGAGCCTTAGGCGCCAAAAGGAGTATAAAAAGGTATGATCCTCAATTTGAGAGATCATCTAGACATTATCATCTGTCAATTGGTTTGTTTAAATTTGCTCACATAGGGAAGCCACTTGAGGACGAAGAACCACGAAATGTATGGCATCCAAGTGGTGACAGAAACCTGTTTCGAAGCATTGGTGGAGAAAGAAAACTCTCCATTTGTGGTGGATTGAAGAATCTCTGTTGAAGATCTTTGCTGCATGGATGGTTGAGGACATCAAGGAGAAGAATTCAAAAGTTTTGGATCAGGGAATTTTTGGAGCTCCCCTACGAGGGTCATGAAACAACCTAATGGAGTTTATGGTGGTTCGGTAGCTCAACATGAATGGTTGTCCACATAAATTCATATATTCGTATTTGAGGAGTTTTGGATTCTCCATAATTTATCAGGCTAGAAGTCAGCAATTGAGCTACAATTTTATGAAATTTATCTAGGCAGCTTTTGGAGCCCTTCTATTTCCTGATCCTTGAACTGTTTTCACAGATTTAAGTTCTACAGTAGTGTATGACCCAGTTTGATCCTATTATTTTAATTTTGCAAATTGGATCTTTTTTTTGGTTGCCGTAGTTGAGTGTAAGCCTTACGAGAGTGTATTAGCTATTGTGCATGGTTTTATTGTGCATTTATATACTTAATTCTGCTTTTTAGAATATGTACAGCTGCTGTTAAGAAAGATCAGATTTTATTTAATGGGTTTGTAAACCATTTTGTAACTATCTCTTGCAGGCCTTGAAACGGACACAATTACAATGCGTAACTCTTCATTCTGATTTTTCTTGCATTCAGTCACCATTCTTCATTCACATCTTTTAGTAATATTTAATGCCTTTTTCACTATTTATATATATTGCCACAAGCCTCATAGTATCACATACATTTAATTTCTTATGTCATATTAAAAAACAATATAACATTGAGTGCATAACTACCAGAAGGACCCTTCACTATGTCTTGTATCATGTCTTATCATTCTGACAATGAGGAACAGCCAATTCCCAAATGGATTTTGATCAAACCTCAAAATTTTCCATCAGAGTTAAACCAATTTGATTGGAGCACCATAGAGAATTCTTTAACCTACCAACTTCTCAATCCTAGTGACTCTGTCATAATAAGTTAATTAGGCCAGCAAAGTAAGAGATAATTTACATCATGCAAGAGAACCTACACCAAAGAACATGCTTAGTCTTCAATAATCATGCACATCTCCTTGCAAGTTGGAATGATTGATCCTTTTATCCACCTTTCGAGAGCAAAGGATAACCCTTTCAAGGAAAAAACTCTCTAATGTGAGTAATTCAATCATTCCTTATTGCAATTAAGTCAACTGATTTTAAGTTGTATAGATAATGTACTTCTCAGTTCTTTCAATATCCTACTCACATGTCCAGCTATATGTAAGCACATCAAGGTAGGTAAATTGCAGCATAGTGGTATTACAAAACAATGGGTACCAATTCCATGGACCAAGAATACAACCCATGCGATTCCCCATAAACATGAGTTATCTAACCACCCATAATAATATAGGTTAAACCACCTATGTTGACCCTAAAATTTAGCCATTGAAGATGCATGTAACTACTGAAAATTTACCACACATTTCCAACATTCTCCCACTTGTTGAATACTTTCCATAGGGGGGTACCAAGGCCATATGGTCAACAGCTCAGAGAAGTCAATCCCATTGATTTTCTGCACCAAGAAAAATTCTGTGTACTTATACCTTTGTCAAAGAATCAACAACATTATCTTCTGTGTCCACCTTCATCCAGTGGTATCTTCTTCTCCTCCTACCATTTCTCTTACAAAATGGTATTGACATCAATGTGCTTCATTCTAGAATGATACTGTGGGGTTCTTTGCTAGACAAATTGCACTTTGACTGTCACAATCGATCCTTACAACATTTTAAGTGAACCCAACAGTGGAAATAAGCCTTTGAAGCCAATACAACTTCCTCACTTGCATGAGTAGCTACATGTACTCAGGCCTCTGTGGTGGATATTGCAACAACTTGCTTGACCATTTACTCATCCAACTTATTGCTCCACCGAACAAGTTGAAAACATACCCACCAGTTGACCTTCGCATATCCAGATCTCCACCCTAGTCTGAATCTACAAAGCCATGTAGATTCAATGTCTTTCTTTTACCAATATTTCCCTTGGAATAGCAGTATTGCATAATTGAAATGTCCCATTTTTCGGAATACCTAAAGATCCTCTTCACTGGATAGTACCAATGTTCCTTTCAGGATTTGACATAAATATCTAACTACTCGCCAACTACATGAGCAATATGAGGCTTCTGGTACAAACCATTGCATACATCAAATGTTCAAGGAGAAACTAGCATAGGGACACTTGAGACATGTTCTCAATTTCTCATAATTTTAGGACATTGTTCAAAGATAATTTTTGACCAACAGGGAAAGGGAATGACTTCAGGTTTACTTTTTGCATTTTAAACCTACTCAAACCTCCTCAACAATACTTCCTTTGATTTAACCATATTTAATGTACATTTACAATGATCTTTTAATTTCCATGCCCAAAATAAATTTTGCAGCTGGGAAGACCTAGATCAGTTTCATATCAAATTAAAATGAGACGTAAGACTTAACTTGACTAATCATTTGCTTACTGGGATTAAATTAACATGTCATCTACATAACCATTTAGATAACAAAGTGCAGCCTTTCACGAAGTGTTGGTTTAAAATACACAGGGATTCAGCTTTGCTTCTTCCAAGTCCAAGTCCTAAAACATACCTACCAAATCAAACAGTTCCATATTCTTGGTGATTGCTTCAAGCCAAAGAGACTTATTCAGCTCTACACACCAAATCTTGATAGTTTCCTTCAACTTAAATCTTTCAGCTACCTCATGTAGATTTCCTCCTCAAGCTCACCATGTACATAAAAGAAGTTGTCTTTAACAGTTATTCTATTTCTAGATGAAAGCATTCCTTTTAACTAGAAGAAATCTAATAGAAGTAACTTAGCAATCAAGAGAAAAAATCTCACCAAAATAATCCCTCTACCTGCAGAGAACCATTTTGGCTACTCAAAGCTTTATACTTTTACATTTTCCATTCAACATTATATTTCTTAAATACCCATTTACAGTCAACAAGTTTTTTTCCAAAGGAGGTAGGAGTTCACCAAGTCGGCCATGATGATTTTATTTGACTCCATTTCTTCATCATCATTAGCCTTCTTCCATGGAACTTATTTCTTCTGAGCCATATTTGTAAGTGGAGTCTTGAGATCATTGTTCAGTTAACAGGTTGAAATTAATAAAATTAATGCAGAAGGAATAGGGTCTATACCTATTCAAGTTCCCTTCTCATTGATCTAATCTTGCTCTAGAGTGGAGTTTTAGTTACAACATCTTGGAAGGTTGTTTCCTCCCCCTTTGCTCATCTTAAGTGCCTGAATCTTCCTCTTGCATGTCCCTTTTTGAAGTTCAGAAAATGAAGTTGCATCAGGCTAAGGGAAGGAATTCATTCCCTCTTCTAGTTTTTAAACATAAACTTGTTAATTTTCATCCTTTGGTTTTGACTTTATTGAGGTCTTGTTTTGGAAGAGATCTTTAAAAGCAAATGAATAAGCCCCAAGATCCAGCTTATTGAGGAGCATCCCTCTTGCAATTGGCTTTGACACCGATTTTGGGAGAGGATATAAACTGTCCCCTTCTAGACAACGCTACTTCTTTTTCATCATCTATCAAGGCACATTCCGCTTCACTCTTGGGCTTAAAGGGAAAGAGCAAGGGAAGTATTTAGTGTCATGATTTTCAGTTGCTTTGTATTATTTTTAAGTAATTTTCAAATTATAGCTTAGAGAAGTCAAATCGGTTTGAAAAAGGTGTAAAAGCTATTTGGAAAAAAAAGGGAACTCATTATGTCACCAAGGAGTCATCTTTAGGAGGATTCTCTCTTGTCTGAGCCCTTCTTAGTTGGAGTCGACAAAAACCCTTTCTTTGCACTTGATTTGGGGATCAAACCCCTCATTTCTTCATTTGGTGATCTCATATGGAGGTCACACTTGGGATTACACATTTAGATTTTCCTTGGGAACACGCCATTTCCAGCTCATTGTAAACCCTCTCCTAGGGTGGCGACTTGCATGGTACAAGGTTTTTGGTGATATCTAGTGTACAACACTCCTTTCTTTGTTGATCTTTGGACTGTTCCTAATTTATAAGGCTGATTACATTTTACGGATTGAACTTTGGGCCTCGGAATCATTATTTCCGGCCATTTTTTAAAGTGGGTTTGCTGCTGTTGCAAAATTAATTATTATACTTCAGCTAGGGTTCTAAAAAATCATTCCTTGGTATGTAGTTGCTATAAACTAATTATTATTGTTTCCTACATGCTTTGGATGGTTGAGATCTGGTATTAGTGGTGAATAATTGCAATTTTCTTCTTGTTGTCATAAGATTTCAGACTGTTGTAGCTTACTGTTATAAATTTCAGTTTTATGTGGTTTGGGTTGGTGCCATTTCTCTTTTTCTTTCAGCTCATCCCAGAAAGGGGGATCATAGTGGTATCAGAGCAAATATCTTCCCAGCCTAAAGAGTATTCATGCAAGACGGTGACAAAGAATACATCTACTATCAAAGGAAAGAGAAGAAGAAATCAAATCAACTTCTTCAAGGGCCTAACATGGCCAACAAAGGTTTTGAAGAGGCCAAGATTGATAGAATTATCGAAGGGAAAGTGAGGTTGGTTGGTACGATGGATTTGAGAGCCCTAACCTTGCAAAAAATTCATGAGCCAAGACTTCACAATGGTGAGGGTAGTTCGTCAAGGGTTGACAATATGAGGCAGCCCTAAGGGTCAAATTTTGGATTTGTTGCTAGGCTTTTTCAACCTACTTTCCTCCCTAGGGAAGAAGTCATTCCGGAGGTTGATACATGGCATTCAGTGGGTCACAACATTGTGGCCAACTATGAGGAATATAGGGCTCTTCCAAATGAGATTTTTGATGCTATTTCACTTTTGGAGTTCATAAGAGTAAGCAAGGGTTGGTCAAGGCCCGAGCCTCGAACTCAAGCACCATAGAGGGATCTTCAACATGCTTTGGGGAAAGTGACACTCTTCACATTTGATGGTTCCAACAAGGGAACAACCCATGCTTGGATACAAATGTTGGACACGTATCTTTCATTGAGGCCTATGAAAGAAGAAGAAGCAATCAAATTTGCAACCCTTCATCTTGAAGGAATTGCACACGAATGGTGGGTACCATGGATTGAGCACACAAGGGCACAATCTCATCTACTAATATGATGACTTTTGTCGGAGGATCATTGAGAGATTTAATAGGATTGATTTGGAGGTGCACTTTCGGGAGCTTGCACAATTGAGACAACATGACATGGTAGAAGATTATGTTATTGAATTTAAGAGACTTTTCGTGATGATTCCAGATGTGATAGAGAGGAGACTCATTGTTTTGTTCATGGAAGGGTTGGTTAAACCAATCAAGGGTTTGGTAAGAGCATTCAATCTAGGCAATAAAGGAATCTTTGGACCTAGAAGGTGCTGCTCCAAGGACAATGATGATCGGTGGGCAGATGACACCTTGGAATAGTGGACAACCAAAAGGATCTTTGGGACAACTAAAAACATCTTTGGACCAACCAAAGAGGCCTTTTCAGCAAGCACTAATCATACAGAAGGAGCTGTCCAAAACAAGCAAAGAAGGGGAGTCACATAATGAGCTAAGAAGGAAAAACTTGTGCTTCTCTTGCAAGGATCCATGGTCACTTGGTCATCATTGCCTAGGTAAGGGACATGTGCAATATATTGAGGTATTTTCAGATTGTGAAGAAGAAGAGGAAGTGAAGGTTGACGAGGCAACACAAAAACATGATCTGGAAGAGGAACCAAACAATAGTCTTGCCACCTTATCCGGTGCTCCTAGATATCATCCCTTTTGGGTGAGAGGAGACCTTCAAGGACACCAAGTCATGGTATTTATTGATAATGAAGCTACTCATAATTTCATTCATGAGAGCTGGTTGCAAGGATGGGATTGAGTAGAATACTTCAAAGGCTCCGAGGTTACCGTAGCGGATGGCTATTCCATGACATACACAAGGAAAAGTCCACAACTTATTATCACATTAGGAAGGCATGACGTATGTGATAATTTTTATCTCGTTGACATATAGCTAATACAAATTTTGTGTTTGGAGTCCAATGGTTACACTCTTTGGGAGAATTCACTCTCAACTACCAAAGAATGGAGCTAAGATTCGTGAATGGAGGAAATAAGGTGTACTAAAAGGTATGATCACGGGAATCCCTCAAATAAATTATTTGATAGAAGATGCCTTGTCAAAAGAGTCACATTTTTCTCCCTTATCTAAGATAACACGCGGATTAGAAGGCCTTAATTAAAGCTAAGTATGCCAAGAATAAGTTCACTAATGTTGTTTTTGATGGAGAAATTGTGGATGAGAGGTATAAGATGATGGATGGGCTCATCCTCTAAAAGAATAGGGTCGATTTGGTTCTGGAATCGAAGGTGATAAATAAGATATTAAGGATTGTTCATGATGCCCATCGTTGGCTGGCCATCCGTGATAACTTCAAAACATACAAACAAGTTAGAGAGGGATTCTTTTTGTACAGGACCTCAAAGAGGAGGTTCTTCATCACATCCGGGAATGTTGGTTTGCCAAAAAAACAAGGTGGAGCATGAATTTCCAGCTGCACTCTTGCAGCCCCTTCCTGTTCCCACTCAAAAATGGGAAAGTATCTCCAGGGATTTCATCACAAGGGCTGGCCATGGTCAAGGTTAGAATTGTTTGTGTGTTTTGGTTTATAGACTCACAAAATATGCTCACTTTTATCCACATCCAAACAAGTATAATGCACCCATTGTGGCTGATATCTTTTTCAAGGAAGTGTTCAAACTTCATGGGCTGCCAAAGAACATCATAACTAATCAGGACAGCAGGTTTATGAGCATGTTTTTTGGCAAGAACTTTTTCATTTGACAGGCACCAAGCATACTCCTAGCATTGTAGCTATCACCCTCAAACCGATAAGCAAACGGAATAGTGAGCAAATAGGTAGAAGGCTACTTACGGAATTATATTGAAGGCAGCAATCACTTGGGTAAAATGGTTACATATGGTTAACTTTTTATCTATAATACGAAATTCCATACGTCCATTGGTATGTCACCCTTCAAAGCTCTATATGTGGTTATGATGCTCTCTCTTTGTTGATTTGGTTATGACGGATAGTAGAGTACCAGGGGCCAAAGATTTGGTTGCGGCGAGAGCGCTTGACATCTTGAAGGTGCCCAAAGAGAACCTCCAACGTGCACAAATCCAGCAAAAATTGTATGTGGACCGGCACCGGGTGGAGCGAGACATTTAAGGTAGGAGGTACATGGGTATTTTGAGATTACCCGCCCTATAGGCAATCCTCCTCAAACAAGTGCTGCAGAAACAGCGTAAACCACATTTCTATGGCCTTTTCTTAGTGAATGGAATAGTTGGAAAAGTAGCATACGAGCTAGAGCTTTTGGAGCATAGCCAGGTACATAATGTCTTTCATTTTTTCATGCCTAAAACCTAGGGCACTCCGGACAACACAATTACTCCTATTCAACTGCCACCCTTGGATGAAAAAGTAAGTCCCCAAAATTTCCCTTCCGGAATGCTAAAAGTGGAATGTTCCAAGAAAGGAGGTTAAGGACTCAAGCAATAAAGAGTGTTTGATCCGTTGGAAGGATCTACCAATTGAAAGATGTTACATGGGCAAGGTGCCACTATATTAAGACAACCGAGTTTGCAATTTCTGGGGCCTGTAATTTGGGTGCGCAAGATTTGTTATAATATTTCCACGCCAATGAGAGACCAAGGAGTAAGGTTGCATAGGAATAAAACTAAAATAAAAAGAGTTGTTTTAAATTGGCGCTAGAAAAGATGGAAGATCAAGCTGCAGTTAGAAAAGGTTGGCGCCAAGGAGGCCTGAATGGGGCAAAGATGGAATAAAACAAATAAAACAAAAGTCAATTGTTGTCCCATTTGCGCCAAAAATAGAAGAGACAAAAATAAATAAAAGGCATCTCCAGTTCAAGGTGCATATAAATGAATAAGACATAAACTTTTGTCCATGCCGTCAGCCAAAAAGTAGAAAACAAATTAAATCAAAGGAAGTTATGTTGTCGCGGTTTGATTTAGCGCCACAATATAGATGGAGTAACTAGGGGATAAAAATAGAACTACTTGTGCCATAGAATGTAGAAGTAAATAAAATAATAGACTTTTGTTATGTTTTAATTTTTGGCGATGATCTTATGGATTGGATCGTTTACCACTACATGAAAGTCACGTTCATTGTCAACGTTTGGATTTGGGCACGTTGACACTTTGGGTAAATATATGGTTATGTACTATTTTACTTTGTCGCCTGAATATGTTTCGTTTTAAGGCTAAATAAATAACAATAATGTAACCTATTGCATTTGCTATAGGACACTTGGCAGTCCATCGGATGCCCATAAATGATTAGAGAAACCGTTTTTTTTTGCAGTTTTTGCACACTAGAAAGGTTGACCAAAGTCGAATTACCTAAAATGTGCCGAAAAGCAATTCCCAGCCAGGTTTTTTTCCCAGGAGCATGCTGAAGGATAATAATTAAAACTTAGCCAATTGTTTTTTGTTCCCCTCCAGTTTTGGCTTTTACCAACAGATGTTGGATAAAATAAAGCGCAACATAAACCCGAACAGTTTTCCACATGGGGTCGACAACCTTCTATTCATGGCGAGGAGTCATTACTTCATACTTTGTGACTGTGGGATGTTAAAAAATTATTAGATGACTTCTTGAGCAGCTTATGATTTGCTGTGCCCCTTTAGTTGGGTCATGCACCTCTGAAATCCTTCTAAAGGTTTTACCAGTCATACCACCATGCTCCTACCGTTTGTTTTCGGCATCTCCATTTCGTTTGATGTTGATAGTAGGATATGGGTCGTTTTACTTTAGTGTGGAAATTAGGGGCCTTCCCTTCTACCCCATTGTCACTTCCTTAAAATCCTTAAATTTATTATGCAAATGGGTTAAGTTGCGCATGGTGTGGTGGATCTTGATTTCTCTTTGTTTCGATGTTACATGCAAGTGTACAAATAATTTCCGTGCTCTCACCAAATTCCCCAATTTCCCCGCATTGCCCATTCCCAGAAACCCAATGTCAGTTTTCATTTTCCCCGCATTCACAGGAACCAGCTCTCTGCTTGAAGTTCACTCATAATAGGTTAACCACAGTCTTGAAGGTGACATCCAATTTTGTCAATAGGACTGTAGAGAACACAGACAAAAACCCCCCATTCTCTATCAGGATGAACTTTTGCGTGCAAAAGGGTGTCTAGCACGCCCAATGGTGCAAAGTATTTAAAGATTGATGTTTAGTTTCCCCGAGCAATTTGCTCAGATTCACTCCTGGTCCAGAAAAGGGAGCATCTATGGGACTCCTCAGGTCTTCACTAGCGACAGTTTCTGAGTTGCAGACTAGTCAAAAAATGCCAAAATTAGACCACCAGGGCAAACACTGACAGGTATTTTCCTTGGTGTTTGACTTTTGTTAATTGCAATTTACCTTCCTTGGGTGGGTAGGTTGGGGGCAGACCTGAAGATTTTCTAAATTCTCATAGAAACCCTATACTTACCAAGTCTAGCAAGCCAAAAGCTAGGACAATTGTAACCCAATTCCACAGCTGCCTCCACGCTAAATGTCCTAAAGGCTTTGTCCGCGAAATGGATAAGATTTTTGACCCTAGGAGGGTTGTCCTTAATGGATGGACAGCTCCTTGAATCTGACGCTATATACAATGAGCCTGCTTCCGGCGTTGGAAAACCAGACCATTGCCATTCTAACGCAGACCACTTCGAGGGCATGAGCCCGATCCCTACAAACATCCGTTGCTTTGTTTATAAAGATAACGGCAGTGAGAATATGGCTTCATGAGGACTTCTTAAGCAACGAGCCTTTGAAAGCCGTCATAAAGTTTTGCACAAGGGTACAGAAGGATTATCGTTTTCGATTGACCCAATCAATTCTTTTGGGATCATTAGGAACAAGGAAGTTAGCCAATTTCTGGACAAATTTAAATTCACCTTCATTTCCTGATTGAGAAAAATCCATGGAAAACTCTAGGCCCCACATCTTAAGAGTTCAGGCCTGATTTTTGGGCAAAACTTGAGATTGAGACTTGGGAAAGATTCCCCGTGGTCATCAAGCCTATTGCAATAGTCTCGCATCTGTTGAACGAATCTGCACTTCAGAAGATCCCTAAAGGATGACGGGTTTTGTCTCTAATTCAGTCACATTTAGGTCCCCCAAATAATGGCTGAGACCTTGGGGTTGAAATTCTCTTGAACGTTGAGAGCTTTTGAGTATGAACCTCCTCTGTAGGAAGACATAATTGGTATAACACCCAAGATTGTGCCAATCTTTCCAATGGCCTTTCAACACACCTAACAAAATCTGTATAAACCCAATTTCCCGCACCAGCAGCTAAACCAAAACCATGTGACTTTCCATCGAAATGTCAGTTCACAGGCAGTTGAGTAAACTCATCAAAGCATTTTGCAAGCTTTGGAATAAAAAATTATACTCCAAACCCCTCAGTACCTTACGGCTCGTATATCCCCGGATGTGTTTGCTAAGTAAGTTAAAATGTTCCTTCTTATCCAATGTGATAGCAATAATAGGGAGTTTACAGAAATCAATATCAAGGATATATCAGAGGCGACATCGGTGAAATTAGCTGAATCCTAATGTGATCCCTCTCCATTTATGGCTCTTTGTTTAGACTATCCCGACTTTTCTACCCACAGGGCAATATGTTGGTGTCTCCATGTACCATTCAGTAATGCTCTTTTTTTGATCTTGTGAAAAAACCCTAGAATGCGTAGACATCATGGAAAATGTTGACACTTGTGAACATCAACGATGATCTCACATAACAATTAGTTCCAAGTTTATCGTCATTTATGGGGTAGTACGTGATCTTCACCTATCATTCCAGAGCCCACAATTGTGGAATTGGAAGATTAGATCCATCAATTAATAGAAGATGATAAGAAAGACTAGCAGAGTGTCCACAGTAGCAAATATTTTATTTGCATGGATTAAGGAGGATCCGTGTAGTTCCTTTATTTTTCCTTGATTCGTCTAACAACATTGTTGTGGTCGTTATCTGACAAGCAAGACAAGCGAGCCTACCTAAATAATCATGAGTTGAAGCTGTTAATTGTTCACCAGGTGCAAATTCGCATCTAGATGTAAGAAAATAACTACCTCTCAATACTGGTAAACTCGTACATCCAAAGATATGTGAAAGTGCCAGACTAAGTTCGTGGGAATGTACAACATCCATAATTGCTCTGTAGTAAACATCAAATTTAAAATGCAGTTGGGCAAGATCATACCAGTGGATAATTGAGTTACTGGCTTATTTACAGAAAAGATCACCCGTCCAAGAATGAATTGAAGAGTAAAAGTTAGATTGGTTGAGAAACATCATCCACAAGGGCATTTCTTACACTTTCAGTTCTTATTGTCATAATGGTCCTACTTGCATCGATCTTAAAAATGGCTCTTTGACTAGCATGACAAAGGGTAAATACTTATAGCATGATTGCTAGGACTTAAATTATGACCTTATTCCGAAAGGTTTTTGCAGCTTAGTTACCTATTCCAAGAACTAGAAACCAAACAGTTGGGGACCCAGAATCTGAAGCTTCAGCCCTTGTATGATTAACTGGTCCAAGCAATAATCGAAGCCATCTTCGTCCCATCATTAAATGCCTTGATGGGATATGTGATTTCCTTAATAGGATTCGGAAAGATCATTTAAGTAGAGATTTTACCTGCTAATTAGCATGACCGATATCTATCTTGAGAATGGAGTCGGTCTTCGTTTTAGACAAGCCTTCTACGGAGTCCCCAGATTCACACCCTGAATCATTGACCAGTACCCCATGTCAAAAAATTTGTACTTTGCACCGTAAAATAACCAAGGGACTCCTTTCTGTGATTTTATTTGCTCAGGACAACGAATACCTTGGGCCTTTTGCTTTAAAAGATTTTCCCGATTGACATCTTTCCTAACGGCACAAATTTTTCTCGACAAATGCCGAAAATATCGTTTTAAACCTATTCGTTTAACGTCAAGTTTTGTTTGCGGAAATCCAATGTAAATAATTATTTAAGCCCCGTATACATGAAGTAAATGTGTAAATAGTTTAAATCCACTATGCTCAAAATTGTTCAATTCAATATTAACCATTATACCAGAGGGTTTCCATCACCAATTGATCCTGGGGGCTTTTGTCTGTGACTTCTGGCAAAAGCGTTTTTATTTTTTTTTTCATTTTCTCGTATTTTTCTGTGAAATTCCCCTTTGAGGTCAATACATCCTTCGCCAGTTCTATTGAGTCTGTTTTCTTGCCTGAGCTCATCTAATAATCTACGGGACCATCATGTCAGAAGGATGGGAATTTGCCACATGTTTTAAGTTCATGGTTTCTCTCTAAAGAAAACGAAGTCATGCATGCAAAAAAAAACTTCTTCTAAACAAGTCGCATTTTTTGGGAATGGATGAAGGTTTTAAGCTACAATGGGTTTTTTGGTAGCAGCAGGCAGGTGGGATTTTTGTGCTTGCATAGGCAGAATACTTTTTCCCATGGAAGGCAAAGTCACTTAAGTCATGATGGCAGAATTAGAGGCACTTTTTCCCATGGAAACAAAGTAGGCTTAAGTCATGATGGGAAAATTAGAGGTAGTAGGCAGACGGGAATTTGCTTATCTGCCTTACAAGGTGAAAATTCCCATTGTAAAATAAAAGAAAAATCACTTAAAGCATTGATGGGAATTTTTTACCTACCTTGCAGGGTAAAAAAATCCCATTATGGAGGGCAAATAACTTAAGTGGATAATGGAGATTTTTGGAGCTGCCAGTGCAGGGTGAATAATCCCATCCAAAAATTGACATTTAAAAATTGAAATCAGCCTTATGGCCAAAAGTGCGACCCACCTAGAGGAAGCATTAATTAATTTATTTAATGGCATTTATTAATAGTCTCCCTTCCTAATTTTGGTGGCCCAGGGATGAGGAAGAAGTCAAAACGCGTAAGGAGAAGGGTCAAAGAAGACTGGAAGTAGAATGCTAAAATTAAATAAATTTAATTTATTTAATGCAGCCCTAGAGCATGCTAAAAAAGTGTGACCCACCTTGGAGGATGAAATAATACTTTTTGAAGTATTTATTGATGGTTTTTAAATTCCTATTTTTGGTGGCATGGAGGTTAAAGCATACTGTGAAGTCAAAGCATGAGTGTTAAGAAAGTAGAGATGCTAAAAATTAAATTAAATTTAATTTATTTAATGGCAGCCCCAAAGCATGCAAAGAATTGGCGCATCAAGTTTAAAGAGAAAAGCATGATTTATTAATTAATTAATTGCCAGGAATAGGATGAGGCAATTATTAATTAAATAATGATGAAGGTTATATAAGCATGGGCTACCATATTGATGAATTAATTAATTCTTTAGGCAAAGGAGTGCAGCCTTAGAGGAATTTTGGCGCCCAAAGAAGGAGGATTTTTGCTCAAAGAAGGTGCCTTTTTCACTGCCGGAAAGCTTCAAGGTTTGGTGCCTAGGATTTGAAGCATGGGCTTGATTTGGGTGAATGTGCTTAATTGTTTGCAGAATTGCAGTACATGTGCTCAGGTGAAGTTGAAAATATTCATGTTCAGGCTTTGCATGCAAACAAAGCCTCAAATTTTAGGGCAGCGGGCTTGAATATATGCAGATTTTTATGATGGCAAAAAATCAAATGTTGGCACATGTTGAAGGAGGTTGCCATCTTTGTCTGAATTAATTGTTAGGTATTCATTACAGGTGCTTTATATAATTGAAAGGGAGCTTAAATCAATGTCCAATACATTGAATATATCCTCCGAATCTGAAGAAATTCCCAGATCTGCACCAGTTTTGAAGAATTCCAGTCCGAATAAAAGAGAAAAAGAGTTGCTCAGACAAAGATAGATCCGGCTATGGCGAAGAAAGATGAAAAGAGAAAGCTCAACAGGAGTCATGCATCACTTCCTAAATTTGCAGACATTGGAGACACGGATCTAGGCTCCGGAACCTCTTTCTGAATTGATAGACAAATCCAGAGCAGGAAAGACTTCTCTCATGCGTGCAGGACAAAAGCAGTTCACTCATGCGTGAGATTAAAAGCAGTGGAATTCATTCAGCTTAGTTGCAGTTTTTCCATCCATAGCCCAGTGTGCCAAGAGTTTGTTATGCCAGTGCACTATCCAGATCAGATCCGAGATGCAGATGCGAAGATCCATAATGCAGATCCATCCAGATCATCAATAGTTGTCAAAAGATTCCAGCACGAAAGGCTGGTCATCCTACTATTAGCATTTCGAATGCAGCAAAAGATGGAAGAAGCATCAGTGACTGTGTGGGCAAAATGAACTTCCAAGATCTTATGCAAGATGCTCAGATCTCTCCATTGAAGCCTTCATTGAGGACTCTTCCATTCATCCAGATCTTTCCAGGAAATGGATTACATTGCTCATATTGCAATTAAAAATAAGGATGATGAAGTTATCTACGCTCACAACATTCCGCTCATTGATGCATGCCTACATCAGACCATTGAACTGCAACAAAGCAGATTCTATAGGATCAAAAAAGAAGACAAGGCATTAGTGACAAAATCCGGTAGCTTGTTGTTTCCAGCTCACTAATTCCAGCCATTTCCAATGTGAGGCTTGCTTACAGATCCAGCTGACTTCCAAATCCATATTTGGTGAGAATGCAGCAAGGCAAAAGAATCTTCTCCAAGCATGAAAAAGGACAAGGTGCAGCTTTCCAAGGATCCTATTCTTGAGTGTTATCCGACAAAGCTTACTTGAGCTGCATGCAATAAAGATTATACAACTGGTCAACGATGGATTCTTCTACTTGGAGTCATTTGATAGGTTGAATAGGTGATCTAAAGTTGCCAATCATAGGGTAAGCAAAGGAATTCCAGGCTTGGGAAGCTGTTTCTTTCCCAGATTGGCAATATCTTCATCCAGATTGCAAAGAGGACTTTACATACCTCAGGGTCACCAGCTTTTCGGGAGAACCAGTCAAGTTGCCCAGATATCCAAGCGACAGATTGGTCATCATAAGTAGAGGAAGAACCTTCGTGGTTAGATGCATGACAGACATTTGTAAGCAGCAAGTCTTGTGCTTCTTATCACTTTGTGCTGATTACCCCTGAGAGCATTCTTGGAGCCAAAGGAATACAAAGGAGATGTTTCTCTGAGAACTTTGTGTCACAGTGTACTATATTTCTTGTTTTTAACACCGTAGAACTTCGATCCATATAAACTTTGTGTTATTTTAGACAATCTGGATCTACGCCGCATGCTGCCTTTGTTAGAAGATTTTGTGATGAAGTATCTAGAAGCGAGTTCTATGTAAGCATGCAAAGACTCTAGCTAGGTTACTCATTGCGCGATGCACAGTCTTCCCCATCTATGGATTCTTCACGGACTTTTTCCTTTAAACGGATCTTAAAGATGACTGAGTAGGCCTGTGTTACTTGACACGGGAGCGCATATCATCATGATGGTCAGGAATAGAGTTATACTTCAAGAGAACATTAGTGGTTGCCACACGATCGAGGATAGGTAACACATGTTTTATGGTCAATACTTCGAACTGAGTTGTTGAAAAAGGGATATTATCCTTGATGAATCTTTGATGCATATCACAGGCAATCTCAGCACAGGAGATTCCCTCAATGATAAGGAGATTGCACAAGGACTAAGAAAGTAGCATATTTTATAGGCCTGAAAAGATTAAAGTGCAAATGTAAATGTCTCGTTCGAGGGAAAAGGATCATTTCTACGGCTATGGTGTTAGTTCCGACTTCATCCAGATAGTCAAGTACTTCACCTAAATCTGTTGCACCTCAGCAAGATATAATTGTTCCTCCGTTGAATCCGGAAACATTTGTACTTTCTCCTCAGCCACTTTGATCAGCACCTCTTCCTGAAGAACGCTGAATTTGCAGAATAGCAGAATTTGAAAGAGCTTTGTCCTCCTAGACAATACAGAAGGTGTAGCCACATACACTGTAGCAGATTTCAGATGAAGAGGAACTCATAGCACGAGATGGTGGTACATTCGGCAACTTCTCATTCTCTGAAGAAGTAAATTTCTCAGAGTAAAATGGCTTCACAGTCGGTCCCAGAGGCTAGAGAGGAGATCAACTTCGAGGAACATGACTTGCAGTTGCTCCAAAATGAGTTTGGGCGTGAAAAGACAAAAAACCTAAAGTAGTGCTAGAAAAGGTGACTTGTTTAAGAGGTTGACTATTTCAAGGAGTCAGGGCAGAAGTTCGCTCATAGGTATCAGTTCCAGCACAAGGAAAGAAGAAGGAAAATGAGTTCACAGGTGTAAGCCATCCGTTTAAAGTGACCAATTGTACCCATGTGACAAATATTGAAAGAATTAAAGATAATTGTATAACAATGAGGCTCATGCCATGACAATTGATAACCAAAGTAATCATAATTTTGGGTGTTGACAATCAAAATGGCTTAGGCAGAAGGGATAGTTCTCCAATATCAAAGCAGGTGACCTCTCATGGACGTTGCCTCCTGCAAGATTATTGCTGAATGTTGAGCAGACATCTTCCACAACCAATTTCAGGAACTCCACGCTAGGTGTGTGGACAGGTGTCCCCAGATTTCACCCTGAAATCTGAGACTACCCTAATGTAAAAATTTCGTACTTTTAAAATAATGGGTCGTTTTGTGTGTTAATTGCCAGAAAGTGTCTGTATTGTGTCAAGATATTCCCAGAGAGTCATATTAGCCAATTTCGCCAAATACCCAGATGCCCGAAATCGTTATATTCTGTCGCTGGGGTTTGCCTGCGGGAAATTTTTATTTAATTATTCTGAGCCCCGTTTGAGGCAAATTGTGCTCCGGTTTAACCCTGTTGTGGTCTTACATGTCAATATTCCCATATACCAGTAGGGTTTTAACCAGGAATGAATCCTGGGCTTTATCTGTGACTTCTGGCAACGTTTTGCGTTTTTGGTGTTTTCCCGTTTTGTTTTCTGTGAAATTTCTCTAGGTCAATTCCTTTGCCGGTTTAGTCTGTTTTCTTGCCTGGAGTATCTGGAGATCATCTATGGACGTTATGCCAGAAGGAATTTGCCACAGGAGGTCTGGTTCTCTCTGAAAAGACGAAGTCATGCACAAAAAATGCTTCTTCTGGGCAGGTCACATTTTTCGGAAAAGAAGGTTTTAAGCTACAATGGGATTTTTGGTAGCAGCAGGGAGGTGAGAATTTTGTACCTACCTTGCAGGGTACTTTTTCCCATGGAAGCAAAACCACTTAAATCATAATGGGAAAATTAGAGGCAGCAAGCAGGCGGGAATTTCTTACCTGCCTTGCAGGGTGAAAATTCCCATTGTGAAATAAAAGAAAATCACTTAAGGCATTGATGGGAATTTCTTACCTGCCTTGCAGGGTAAAAAATCCCATTATGAAAGTCAAACAGCTTAAGTGGATCATGGGATTTTTGGAGCTGCGGTGCAGGGTGAATAATCCCATTGGAAATTGACTTTTAAAAATAGAAATTGGCTATGTCAAAAAGTGCGACCCCTTTTGGAATAGAAAGACAGCTTTAAATGCATTTATTAATTAATTCTATTTCCAAATTTGGTGCCCAAGCATGAGGAAAAGTCAACAAGGGAGAAGAGGATTAAAGAAATTGGAAATAGAATTCTAAAATTAAATAAATTTAATTTATTTAATGCAGCCCCCTCTCATGCAAAAAAGTGCGACCCATATTGAGGAGAAATAATACTTTTTAAAGTATTAATTGATGGAATTAATTCCTATTTTTGGTGCATAAGGTCAAAGCACACTGTGAAGTCAAAGTGGACTGGAAGTAGAAAGCTAAAATTAAATAAATTTAATTTATTTAATGGCAGCCATGAGCATGCACAAAATAGGCGCCCAAATTGAAGAGAAAAACATGATGTTAATTAATTAATTAATTGTCAGGAATAAGAGATGCAATTATTAATTATAGAATGGTGAAGGTTATATAAGAATGGGCTGCCATAATGATGAATTAATTAATTCTTTAGCAAGGAAGTGCAGCCCAGGCAATTTTGGCGCCCAATTAAGGAGGAATTTTGCTCAGAAGGTGTTTTCACTGCCAGAAAGCTTCAAAGTTTGGCGCCTAGGTTTGAAGGAGCTTGATTTAAGTCTGATTAATTGTCTGCATAGTGGTACAGGTGCTCAGGTGAAGTTGACAAAATTCATGCTTGCTTTGCATGCAAACAAAACCTCAAATTTTGGGGCAGCAGGCTTGATATATGCAGATTTTTATGATTAAAATCAAGTGTTCATGTTCCGGTTGCCGTCTTTGTCTGAATTAATTGCAGGTATTCATTACAGGTGCTTATATAAGAGAAAGGGAGCTTAAATCAATGTCCAATACATTGAACATATCCTCCGAATCTGAAGAAATCTCCAGATCTGCACCGGTTGTAAAGAATTCCGGCCGAATAAAGAGAAAAAGAATTGCTCAGACAAAGACAGATACGGCCATGGCAAAGCGGGATGAAAAAGAAAGCTCAGCAGAGTCATGCATTACTTCCAGGTTTGCTGACATTGGAGATACAGATCTAGGTCCAGAACCTCTTTCCGAATTGATTGACAGATCCAGAGCTGAAAGACTTCTCTCATGCGTGCAGTCAAAAGCAGTGGAATCATTCGAGCTTCAACATTCCCATCCACAGCTCAGTTGCCAGAATTCGTCATGGAGTGTGCTAGGTCTTACCACCCACTATCTAGATCAGTCCGAGATGCTGCGGGGAAGACAATAATCCGGCTGGATGCACAGTTCATCAATTATTGTCTGAAGATTCCAGCACGACAGGTGGTGACTACTATTAGCATACTGGATGCCGGCAACAGATGGGAAAAGCATAAAGTTGACTGTGTGGGCATAATGAACAACAGATACATGAAGAAGCCCAGATCTCCATCCAAGTTCCCGAGAACTCTTCCACGATCCAATCTGGTACAAGAGGTGGATGACATTACCAAATTGTTATGCAGGATAAATGGCGAAGCTAACGCTCACAACTTCCGCACATGGATGTATGCTTTCATCAGGACCATTGAAATCAACAAAGTAGATTCAATAATCAATTGGTCGGAAATCATTAGTGACAACATCGTTGAGCAGCTCTGGAATGTGAGGCGTACTTACAGCTTCAAAATGACTTCGTATTTGGTATATGCAGCAGCTTCACAGGGTGTCTTCTCCAAGCTGGATAGACGTGGTGTGCTTTCCAAGGATCCTATTTTTGAGTGCTATCCGCAGCTTACTGTGCCCGCATGCAATAAAGATTACAAGGTGGTCAACGATGGATTCTTCTACGGATTCATTTGCAGGCTGAACGACGATCTAAAGGCCAACAGGGTAAGCAAGGAAGCTTGGGAAGCTGTGTCCAAGATTGGCAGTATCTTCATCCAGTTTGCGGACTTTACATACCTCAGGGTCACCGGCTTTTCAGGAGAACCAGTCAAGTTGCCCAGATATCCGAGTGACAGATTGGTCATCATGGAGTTGAGCAGACAACTCGTGGAGATGCATGACCTACAGTTGAAACGGCACAAGTCTACAGGCTTTTTCCCGATCATAGTGGGCTATTATAACTACCAGAGCATTCATAAAGCCTGAGGAATTGAAGCGGAGATGTTCTCTGAGTACGAGCACGAGTTCTTCCCAGCACGGCTGAACGAGTACGAAGATTTAGATGTACGAGAAAGAGATCTTAAAGACGATTGAACTTCGATCCATTTGGAGTGGCAAGGAAGACAATCTCCCAGGAGTACGCGCATGTGCCTTCATTGGAAGATTTCTGGATGAAGTGCAGAAGCGAGTACGAAGTTAGAAAGAAAGATTTCAACAGGTTATCAGCGCAGCAAGTGTTTGACTTTGGATTAGCACGGATACCTGCGGATCTTAAAGATGATGGGCCTGTGTTACTTGACGCATACCATCGGATGGGAGGAGATAGAGTTGTACTTCAGGAGAGCATAGGTGGCTGCCATACGATCGAGGAAAGGTCTGCCGCCGTTCTGGTCAATACTTCAAACTGGTTGCTGACGAAGGGATATTGCCTTGATGAAGCATTGATGAATCAGATCACAGGCAACTTCGGCACAGGAGATTCCCTCAAAAGGAAGCACGAAGGAGAAAGCAGCAGAAGGCCTGAAAAGATTAAAGTGCACAGAAGGTCTCATTCAAAGGAGAAGATCACTTCACTGCTATGGTGTTAGTTCATCATGCAAAAAATTTGACTTCTCCAGCATCAAGTACTTCACCGACTGTTGCACCTCAGCAAGATACTGCCATTCCTCCGTTGAATCCGGCAACATTCGTCTTTTCTCCTCAGCCACTCCGTTCAGCACCTCTTCCTGAAGAAACGTTGAAGTTGCAGATGGCAGAATTTGAAAGAGCTTTGTCTTTGGACAATTCAGAGGACGACAGCCACAACACTGTAGCAGTTTCAGATGGAGAGGAATCAGAGCGCGAGATGGTGGTACACTCGGCAACTTCTCATTCTCCGAGAAGTAATTTCTCAGAATGGTTGGCTTCGCAGTTGGTTCCAGAGGCTAGAGAGGAAATCAACTTGGAGGAACATGACTTGCAGCTGCTCCTGAATCTAGGCGGAAAAGACAGAAAACCTAAAGTTGCTAAGGTAACTTCAAGGTTGATCATTGAGGAGTCGGGGCAGAAGTTCGCTGAGATGTCAGTTCCAACAGAAGGGAAGAAGGATGAGCTCACGGCAGAAGATATAACAGTGACCAGAGTACCCATAGGTCAAGCCACCATAGAAGGATTGAAGCAAGACACGCAGACATTGATAGATGCTTTATTCCTTAGGCTTGACAAAGAAAAGGTGGAGAAAGTTGAACTTCAGAAGCAGGTATCTCAGTTGTGCGAGATTATTGCCAAAGTTGCCAAATCTTCCACTCAGCCAATTTCAGTACATAAGCAGGTGAGTGACCATCTGATGCAGGAAGTGGAAGATGCAGGTAACCAGGTTAAAGCTATCGACGAATGGAAAAGTCTAATCATTCGCCAAGCTTTTGTACAACTCGGAGAGGTGCCAACCCGTCTAAAGGTTATGAAGGATGCATCGGTTCAGCTGAAGCAACTGGTGACGAGCACGATAGACATGAACACAGTTGCTGAGAGTAACCTAAGTACTTGGTCGAAATAAATAAACTGCCGAAAAAGGTGTTAATTACAGAACAAATTGTGCCCGATGGATCAGTTGAGAAGGGGAAGCAACTTGAGTTTGCAGTGTCTTTCATTTGGATATCTGCAGAATTATGCTGAAAAGGATGCAAGCACTTGAGAGTATGGCATCATCTTTACCAGACAATGTCATTGCTTTCACTAATGAGGAAGTGGTCGGGAACGTTTCTTCATACACAAGGACCATTCCTAGCAAAGTGCCTGATTCTTTGGAGGGATCTCTTCTGATGGTGCAAGGAGAATTGATGGAGCTGTTAGGCCTTTCACGATGGATTCCATCAGTAAGCTGGTAACGCTGTAGTCGGATATTGAGAAGTTCGGGCCTAGCTTGGAGGATGTGGAAGCATGCATCAGGGTATTGAACGAAGGCTTGCTGCAATTCAGGACAGAAAAGGAAGTTGTGGCTAAAACAGATGGGAAGTTGTTGAATTACATGTTCGACAAGTATATTCAGTATCAAAACAAAAAGAAGATGTAGATGTTACAGCTGACGAATCTTTCTTCTTCTACTCTTTCTTCTTCTATTTTCACGTTCCCAGATATAATTGTAAAACTTTAAAGTTATTGGTTTTGAAACCATTACTTTAAGTTATGTGGAACGATTCTATTAGTTAAGTGACATATGTGTATAAGTTTGATTATGGATCCGGATGCATGTCACTTGAAGAGGAATTAGAGGAGGATGATTGCCAGATGTTATCTTTACTTCTTGTTTATGTTCTAGTTCAGTTGAGTTTCCCATTTGTATTTTCCCTTCTACATTCTATAAGTAGAGGAAGAACCTTCGGGTTAAGGATCAAAATTTGTAAGCAGCATTCTTGTGTTCCAAACTTTGTGCTGAAATCCCTGATAGCTATTTGAAGCAAAGGAATAGAAAGGAATAGATTTCCAGAGAACTTTGTGTCACGGTGCATTTTGTTTTTAGCTTTTTGTCTTAGATCTACTTATAAACTTTGTGTTATTCTAGAGCTAGATTTGAAAGTTTTCTTTTCTTATAATTTTGTGTGTTAATATCTATTGGTTTTGTCTATGTGCATGCAATCAACTCTGTGATCTATTGATAGGGTTGCGCATCCGTGAATATAGAATCTTTCTTGTCCTGCTTTTATTATTTTCCTTCTTCATTAGATATTTCCATATAACAGCTGAAAATAGCTATAGCTTATTTGCAGCAAAACTATACAGCTATGGTTCATGAGTTGCATGGTTAAAGTAATACCCCCATATAGATACTAGCATATTTTATTGACAAATCTCACACGGGAGCCTCACCAGTAAATGAGGGAGATTTATCTCATGACTAGTGTAGGTTTTCAGCTATGCAGAAAATCTCAGCCAATAGTTTTTGACGACTATTCTACTAGGCATGACCGAACTATCTTTGCAGATCAAAACTGCACATTATCTCTTGAAGCATTCTTCAGAGTGGTTTCTCATTAACTCTCAACAGCTGGCTGAGACATAATGATGGCCGGCACAGAAGCCGATCTGTGAAGGCACAAGGAAGGACCGATCTGGAAAGGTTTTCTTCAGATTGCAGGAGCAATTCAATTTCAATCATCCTCAAGTTAGAAGCCGCAGATCTGCAGTCTCTCACCAGGAAGGAAGTGTACGCACTCATTCAGATCCGGATCATCTTTAGCATAATCCAGCGGCTGGAATTACCACCACAACCAAGTCTACACAAGGAGAAGATGTGAGCTCATTCATCATGCATCTAATCAGAATCAAAATTAGAACCAGATAGTTAAACCATTGTCCCATGGGGAGCAGCTTTTGGGCCACTGAACTTGACTCCACCTATGTATGATCTAGGCATGCATACGTTAAAGGCAATGTTCCTGGTGTCACCCAGATTTCACCCTGAAATCTGGGACCACCCTATTTAAAAACAAATTCGTACTTTTAAAATAATGGGTTGTTTTGTGTTTTTATTGCCAGAAAGTTCCTGTAATGTGTCAAGATATTCCCAAGGGGCCATATAAGCCATTTTCGACAAATTACCCAGATGCCCAAAATTGTTTTATTCTGTTGCTGGGGTTTGTCTGCGGGAAATTTTTATTTAATTATTTTGAGCCCCGTTTGAGGCTATTTGTGCTCCGGTTTAACTCTGTTGTGATCGTACATATCATTATTCCCATATACCAGTAGGGTTTTAACAAGGAATGAAGTTTTGGGCTTTATTTGTGACTTCTGGCAACGTTTTTGTTTTTTGTGTTTTCCCGTTTCGTTTTCTGTGAAATTTCTCTGGATCAATTCTTTTGTCGGGTTTGGCCCGATTCTTGGCCTGGAGTATCTGGAGATCACCTATACGCACGTTGTGCCAGAAGGAATTCGCCATCGGAGGTCTGGTTCTCTCAGAAAAGACGAAGTCGTGCACTAAAAAGCTTCTTCTGGGCTGGGCTGCATTTTTGGAAAAAAAGGGTTTGAAGCGAATCATGAGATTTTTGGAAGCAGCAGGCAAGGTGGGAATTTTGTACCTTGCCTAGCAGGGTACTTTTTCCCATGATAAGCAACGCCACTTAAGTCACAATGGGAAAATTAGAGGCAGCAGGCAGGCGGGAATTTCTTACCTGCCTTGCAGGGTAAAAATTCCCATGGTGAAATAAAAGAAAAATCACTTAAGTGCATTCATGGGATTTTATTGCCTGTCTTGCAGGGTAAATAATCCCATTATGACTTTTAAGTCATAAAAGCTTATTATGCTAAAAAGTGCGACCCACCATGGGTGAATAATAATGCATTAAATAAATATTTGTTAATATTTATTCACCCAATTTTGGAACCCAGGGTGGAAAATAATCAACAAAGGGAAGTTGACAAAAGGAATTTAAAAATAGAATTCCAAAATTAAATAAATTTAATTTATTTAATGCGCCCCTTTTGGGAGAGGAAATAATACTTTTTAAAGTATTAATTGATTAAATTAAATTCTATTTTTAGTGGCTAAGGTCAAAGCACACTGTGAAGCTTAAGTGAAGGAAGTGGATGATTAAATTGAATAAATTTAATTTATTGGATGGTTGTCCTTAAACATGCAAAATAGGCGCCCCATTTAAAGAGAAAGCATGATTTAATAATTAATTAATTGCCAGGAATAGGAAGGGCAATTATTAATTATAGAATTATGAGGGTTATATAAGCATGGGCTGCCATAAGGGTGAATTAATTAATTCAAAAGCAAGAAGTGCAGCCCAGAGGAAAAGTGCGCCCCATTTGAAGAAGGAATTTTGCTCAGAAGAAGGTGAAAACAATGCTAAAAGCTTCCAAATTTGGCGCATGCTTTGAAGGAGGTTGATTTGTGTCTGCATAATTGTTTGCATAAGTGTTACAGGTGCTCAGGTGAAGTTGGTAAAATTCATGCTTGCTTTGCATGCAAATTAAACATCAATTTTTGGGGCAGCAGGCTTGAATATGCAGATTTTTATGATTAAAATTCACTGTTCATGTTCCGGTTGCCATCTTTGTCTGAATTAATTGCAGGAATTCATACAGGTGCTTTTATAAAGAAAGGGAGCTTAAATCAATGTCCAATACATTGAATATATCCTCCGAATCTGAAGAAATATCCAGATCTGCACCAGTTTTGAAGAATTCCAGCCGAATAAAGAAGAAAAAGAATTGTTCAGACAAAGATAGACAAAGCCATGGCAAAGAGAGATGAAAAAGAAAGCACAACGGAGTCATGCATCACTTTCTAAATTTGCAGACATGGAGACAATCTAGGCGAACCTCTTGCTGAATTGATAAACAGATCCAGAGCAAAACTTCAGAGCGTGTAGGAAAAACTTCACTCATGCGTGCAGATTAAAAGCAGTGGAATTATTCGAGCTGCAGTTTTTCCATCCACAGCCCAGTTGCCAGAGTTTGTTATGCAGGTGCAGATCCATATCCAGATGCATGCAGATGCAAATCCATATGCAGATCCAGATCCAGATCTCATAGTTGCAAAAGCTTCCGGCACAAAGGCTTCATCCTCTTGTTTCGAATGCAACCCGTGAAGAAGGCAGTGCGTGGAAAATTCCTTCCAAGATCTTGTGCATGTGTTCCCAATCTTTCCAGTTGAAGCCTTCATTGAATTTTCATTCACCCGGAGTACTTTCCAAAAATTTTAATTGCTCATATGCAATTAAAAATAAGGATGATGAGTTATTTACGGCAAACATTGCATTGATGCATGTACTGGAGAAGAACTGCAAAAGCTTCAAGGATAAGAATGAAGACATGTCAAAGGCAATACCCGCAAGCAAATCACGGTCACTTGTTTCCAGTTGCTTCCAGCTTGTTTTCCAGATCCAGCTTGTTTCCAGATCCAGCTTGCTTCCAGATCCAGCCGTTTCTAGATCCATCTTGGTGAGAATCAAAGGCAAAAGAATCAGTTGCATACAGAATATGAAAAAGGACAAGACTGCAGCTTTCCTCTTCCTTCTTCTTTCCTCCGACAAAGTAATTGAGCGATCAATTAAATTATAAAACTTAAGTGATTGGTTTAAAAGCCATTACTTGAAGAAGTCAACTACTTGGAAATAGGTGGCAGACGTGCAAAATAGAAGGTTCTATTTTCAGTTGCAAATCATGCATGTCATGCAAAGAGGAATTCCAGGAGGGAGATTGCCAATTGTTTCTTTTCCCGGTTCCACATGTGCCAGTTCAACTAAAAGCTTCCAACTTGTAATTGCCCCTCTACATTCTATAAGTAGAGGAAGAACCTACGGGTTAAAGATAAAGAATTTGTAAGTAGCATTCTTGTGTTCTAGACTTTGTGCTGAAACCCCTGAGAGCCACTTGAGCAAAGGAATATAAAGGAGCAGATTTCCGGAGAACTTTGTGTCACGGTGCATTTTGTTTCTTGCTTTTATCTTAGATCTCTTAATAAACTGTGTTATTTTAGATCTAGATCTAGAGCTGCCTTTGCTTATAATTCTGTGTTTATATCTATTGGTTTCTTCTATGTGCATGCAATCAACTCTGTTATCTATTGATTGGGATGCACATCTTCCCCATTTCTTCCCTGTGTTTATATAATTCCCTTCTTCTATAAATATTTCCTTTCTTAAACAGCTGCTTACTTGCTGCAGAACTATTCAACTATGGTTCATGAACTGAATAGTTAAAGTAAAACCCCATATAGATATTAGCATATTTAAATTGACAAATCTGACACGGGAGCCTCACCGGTAAATGAGGGAGATTTATCTCATGACTGCCTAGGTTTTCATGCTATGCAGAAAATCTAGCCAACACTTCCCTACATTCTATAAGTAGATGAAATACCTCGGGTTAAGGGATCAGAATTCCTAATAGTTAATTCTTGTGTTCCAAATGGGTACTGAAACTCCCTGATAGCTATTTGAAGCAAAGGAATAGAAAGGAGCAGATTTCCGGAGAACTTTGTGTCAACAGTGCATTTTGTTTCTAACCTTTTGGTGTAGATCTACTTATAAACTTTGTGTTATTTGAGATCTAGATTGAAAGCTGCCTTTGCCTTATAATTTTGTGTAGTTAATATCTATTGGTTTTGTCTATGTGCATGGCAATCAACTTTGTAAAATCTATTGATTGGGTTGCACATCTTCCCTCTTTCTTCTATGTTTTTATTATTTCTTTCTTCATTAGATATTTCCTTTCTTTAACAGTTGATTACTTGCTTGCAAAACTATACAGCTATGAGCTGAATTCATGAACTGCATGGTTAAAGTAAAACCCCAAATAAATACTCCCATATTTAATTGCAAATCTTACACGGGAGCCTCACCAGTAAATGATGGAGATTTATCTCACTTGAATGCCTAGGTTTTCAGCTATTCATTGAAAATCTAGCCAACACAAAGGATTCAAGGTGCCTTAGACTATCGGCTGCTACCTTATGCCCTTCCATGGAATTCACTCTTAAGCGTTGCCTATCACTTCCTTCTCCACTGCAAATGCCGAAACCATCATTTCCCACAGATATATGTTTCCCACTTCACTTAGTGAAGAACCCTCAAACTTTTGGTGTAGTGTCTTTCCAGGCTCCCGCTCCATCAAATCCCACAACGATCAAACTATCTGCATCTTTAATCGGACATCCTCTACCCTTTACATGTTCCCTTAGGGAAACATGCTTACCCTATTCCAATTGTCATCCTTATGCTTCTCCTGGTAATCCCTTTACTCACCGTAATATCAAAGAGGCAATCATAAGGGTCATTTTGAACTGTAGAGGGCAATGAGGAAGGTTTCAAGCGAGTCTTTTCAATTAGGATTTTGAAGGTCTTTGGTAAACTATTTCAATCTTTGGCTCAGGTGGTTTCATGGGACTTCCCGAACTTACCTTAGTCCCATCACATCATTCAGGTGATTCACGTTTCAAATAAGTTGAGTCCATTTCTGATTCAACAACTACAGGACTAAATGGTGGGTACACACTTTCTCCAAACTCTATGTTACAGTTCTCCACAATTTGCTTGTCCAGAGTTTTGGAAGCAGAAGCAGTCTCAAGAGCCAGAGGACAAGCTGGTTTTGCAACTTGAGTTACCACACCATTGACCACATCTTCACCCTTCAGCTATCATTGAGGAGGCTCGTCAGCTCTTCGAAAGTTTATTCTTCTACTTCATTTTGTAGACTTTCGAAAAGCTTTTGACTTTGTACCTCAGCATGGCCCTTTCCATGACTCCGGGACATTGGTATTTCGGAGATTCTTATTATCGCTATCATGGAAATAGTCCATCCTTGGTCGTATTTGCAACTGCTTTCACATATGAGTAAATTTTATCAGGAGCACCATTGGGGTTAAATATGCCCCCTGTCCTATGTGTCCTCTTTGGCATTTATATGATGAGCTGGATGATCTTTTCTTCGTGGATCACATTCAGGAAGGGGATTGTTGCCCTTCTTCACCACATCTTGATTTCATTCTCCTTGAAACATTTCACCTCAACGATATTGGACTCGCCTCTTCTCTGCGGAGGGGCTTCAGAGACAACTTGATGCAAAGCTTTATTTTGTGATCTTTGGCAGCAAACAAAGTCAATTACCTTGTATAGGAAAGTTAAAATGACTAGTCAACAGGTTACCTTTGCTCTGGGTAAGTTACCAAGGTTTCATGGTCTTAACAGGATTGAAGACTTCCATTTCTTCTTCAAGGGACAGGAGGTTGCAAATCATTAATACATAAACCTACCTGGGAGTCCATTTCCAATACTTATGCTAAAGTATTCAGTATGAGGCATGCTCTTCAGCCGAGGATGAATAAATCTGTATGGGTCTCCCTTGTCTTTCTCAAGACAGTGCTTTCGAAACCACTTCCAGGACATCTCCTCCAAGATGTTTCTTATCTTCGCCCCACTTCTCTATGGGTCTTGTCAGTCTGGGGCACCCTCCCTTTTAGACACAAATTGGGCTTCTGCCGAGAGGATTCAAGGACTCTCCTCCTTTCCGCTTCATCAGATGCAAGACAGACGGTCCCCCAACATATTATTTTGGCAGAGTTCGGAGCCCGACCTTTCCGTCTGGAGACTATATTTGACATATCAACCTTTCTTCATCGTATCAAGAGTTTTGATGATCTCTCCGATGAGCAGGACAGGTATCCGTATCTCGCTTATTATTCCTCTGTGAGTATTACCCAGGCTATGGAGCCGTCGTTGGTTTTCTGAGACTTTTGTCTTGTTTACTTCAGATGGTATCCAAATTGATCATCTCCCCCCTTTCCAGTATTCCCTGAATGCTCTCAGTCATTCTTGCCCACCAAGCAAGTGTTGAACAGGTCCATCCAGGAGGATATCTACAGGCCTTCATTTAGACTACTTGGGTGAACCCTCCTGGGGGTTTGCGCCCTAAGATGTCCTTTTATGCAGAAGCACTTTCTTGAGATCAGAGATGGACTCATCATCCGCCCTCAGTACACCCTTCGTCACTAGGTTGCATGCCCTCCGTATACCTCTGGGTCAGTTTTAGTGGCTCCCACAGACTTCGATGTGAGACTGATCACCACATTGATCGGGATGACAGACTTTGTAGGCTCTATAGCCTTATGGAGGCGGAGACCAAGACTCATTTCATCTTCTGTTGCCCCATATACTATGAGATCAGAGGACGATTTCATTGCCTCTTCAGAGGGGTTCAGACTCTCCCGGTTTTCTTCAGATATATTGACCAGTGGTGTCTTGCCCTCTACATCCGTGAGTCTTTGCTGCTCCGGGACAAGATTCTTCATCCCCCTCTGAGAGTCATTCCCATGAGACAAATTATAGTCTTCTTTCCGGTTCTACCCACAGGCGGAGGAACTAAACGACAGAGCCATTCTGACACAGATACAGTGCATAGATCAGTTCGTCCCCGGTTGGACCTTCACATCTCCCCTGATCACCACCAGCAGAATCGGATGCACACTCGTACCAGAGGGCAACCCAGCTCCATTCATCTCCCTGGCCGTCGTTTCAGTCTCAGATCTCAGCATGGGGGGGAGGTTTTCGCCCCCCTCTTCGGATTGCCAGTCCATCAGGAGCTTCTTTTTTCGGCCTCAAATGTTAGGAGGGGTGTGGCTACCATTCCTTGAGTAGACCACTGGTCCTCGTTTGCCCCCTCCTTCATTCCCTTCTTTGCTTCTCCCTTCTTTCTCCCCCGCTTGTTTCCATTGCCCCCGCCTGTGGGGTATTTGGCTTTGGGATTTCCTTGTCTGTTTTGGTTCTTTCCCTTTCTTTCTTCTGATTTTTTGGGAACTCGTTTGAGTTGTCCCCGCTCGCACTTTGTATATTGTTTGGGCTGCAGTCCCATTGACCTACTTTTGTGCATTAAATTAATATTTATCATGCTTTGTTGGACATTAATATATTTATAATTATCTTATCTTATCTCGGGACCTTATGTCTTTTGGTTTCTTATCTCATTAGAGTTTGCTGAGACTCATTTCCTCCATTTCGGGAACAGAAAATGATGACTACTTTTGAGAGGGAATTGGACGAATGACAGGATGGGTAATTATACAGGGACGTGGGGACCTGGTAGAGCTCGAGAGGACCTGTGTAGATTGTGGAAGGGAGCTATTTCAGGATATATTGGCAAAGGGTGGGCTCTTGCTTATCTCGGCATCTACGTAAAAGTCACTGTTCTAAGATTTGTCTTGATAGCAATATCATAGGCTTGTGGTAAAGAGTCCCCTCTAATGATTGAGTCAATACGGAAATATCCGAATTTAGAGCTTTTAAGTAAAAAACAATGGTCATCCCTGTAGGTGGCCTTGCTAGAGCAGGAATCCTTTGCCATGTTTTGTGGAACCTGGTGTTAAAATCAGTCATCAGCTCTTGCGGTACCATTTCTTGATGTTGATAAGTTGTTGTAGGAAGCAATGATCTATCCCCTTTCTCGATGAATCTTGCTACCAACACATTTCCCTTGGTCCCAAGTGCCAATAGATATTAGGAGTCAAGGATCGGTACCAATCTAGAGCCTTCCCTTTGAATGAAGGAGCTAACAACCGTAAGGCAATGTCCTATTCCTTGATATAATGTACAGCGCATATTTTTGCTACGTCTTAGAGGTGTTCCTCTGGAGTTTTGAAGTCTTCTCCACTAAATTTGGGCAACGCTTTTAACGCATTAGCTGGAATAGGATTCCACACCGCCGTGCGTGTGGGTAGGATATGCGGACTCCCTTGATTCCATGAAACAAACTACCTCGGAGGTTGATTTTTTTAGGTGAGCCATTAAAATAGATCTGAGGGTTCTAGTTGATTGTACAAAGGGCCTACCTAATGGAGGTGTTGAGAGATTATGATTCAGAGGAGACGGAGACCTCGGAGATCTACCAACCTCTTCTATTGCGTGGTGGAGATAAATGTAAGTAGTTAAACACACCTTCCTCCCTTGTCCTCGCTCTTGTTCGCATTCGTCTTGTAGACTAGAGAGAGACCAACTTAGTATTTACTGAAATCAGTAGATTTTTTTGATGGAGTATCAATCCATGTGTAGATGTTTGTCCCACCAGGCGTGCCAGCAAGATTATCTTTGCGGATGAACTGTCAAAGTCATTGGATACCTTAGGTTAGTGGGACATGCGCCCTAAGGTAACCTCTAGATTTTAAAGAAGTTGGCTCTTCTCTATGGTGTGAGATAAGGTTAGAAGAAAACTAAAAGGAAATGCAATAAAACTAAGGCGATGCACCAGAATAGATCCTAAAAAGACAGAGATATATCCTGATAAACTACTTAGAATAGTTTGAAGAGTGTTTTAGCATGATCTATTATCTTCACAAGTATCTTAGATTATCAGAGGCTTAGAAGGCATAAAATATAACCATATGCAGATAATAGATATATAATGAAAACCCAAGGGTGTAAAGCATGATTGATCTTCAAATAATCTAAAAACTATTAACAGTGAAAGATGAAAGACATAGAAAGATTGAAAGCTAATATGCATAGAACAAGAACTCTTTATTCATAGAGAAAATCATACATAAGGCCGATACAGCACAGATTACAAATCCTTTCTATGACAGAGTCTTACTAAGGCTAGCCAATACAATAACTGAGTCTAAAATCCCTTTTCACAGCTCTAGTCTGTTTTCTTTCTATATTTTCTCTCCTTCTTTTACTCCTGGATCGGAACATTCCTTTATAGATCTTCTTGGCTCTTGCTTCAATGTCTAGAATCAAACCTTTCACCAACAACATTCAATTTCCTTACAAGATCTTTCATTTTTGGGTCAATATCTCAACTGCATTGTTGATATTTTGATTGCCTTTAATTCATCCAACTGGCGCTCCTTGAGTCGGTGATGTTCTTTTTCTGCCACGTGGAGGGCATGTGCACTTGCTTGAGGCCTTCCTTCATTTCTTTATTTGAAATTTGCGCTTGGGCGACACATGGAGTGCATGTGCATCTCTGTTATGTTTTTGACTTTTCAACCCGTCGGGGAAACTTTATCGGGCCTGGGACACGTGGAGGGCCTGCGCAAGCTTGAGAACATTCCTTCTCCTCTCCATGTCCCGAGTGTGCCAAAGAGACACGTGGACACCTTCGCATGCAGCTTCATACTTAGTCGATTTTAGGTTCAAGCGAAGCAAAAGAAACAAGGGCTGGAGTGAAAAAAAGATGGTGGCCATTAAATATTCTTATACAAAAAGAACTCTACAGTTATGGCGACTCACCAAGGGACTTTGTGCCAGCCATGGAAGGATCCAACAATCTTCTCAGCCTCAAAAATCAAAATGTGGCTCACAAAATGCCACTCAAAGCTACTGCAAAGCAGTCTGATATCCGAGCCATTCCACCTCTGTTGGATAGGTCCTTCTTTGCAAGCCCTGGAAGGACCGGTCTAGCTTGATTATCTCCTTATGTGAAAATTTTTGGAGATTCTGCACTACTGCGTGCAAGCAAAACTCCAACTACATGATGGGGTTCAAAATAGCTTCCACCTTGGTAACAATGGAGCTCTCCTTTAAAGACTGAAAGACAGTCTTGTCTTGGCATTTGGCGATCAGGAGCTGTTGAATTTGGTCCTTTGAAAGGACTGTAGAGTCATCAGGGAAGGGGGAGGGGAAGCCCAACTTGTTTAGTTCGTTGATGCTCTGCTTCCTCTCTCTGATCCCCCGATGGAGCTGAGCCAAGAGATCCTGGCATTTGATGGAGGCCTTGTTGCAGCTCAGAATCTCATTGATTTTTGCAGCAATCAGTTGCCTGTCAGTTATTCCTACCTCCTTGTAGAGCGGGTTCTGAAGCATCATAAAGTTTTTGAATCAATATTTTTGATTCAGGGACCTTGGTGGATACTGCGCTGCTGATGATGGAGGCTATGGTCTCCACATTTGAGCACAATCCTTGCACATCAGATATAAATCCAAGTGTGGGGGCTAAATCCATTGCCGTGGTGGTAATTCTGTCACAGGAGGAAGCATACAACTCCTGCACTAATGTTACAATTCCCCCTTTCTGGGGTTGTTGTCCCTAACTTCAGGTCAAGTCCTTGACCACGTCCTCAATGATTTTAGCTTTGTTTGGAGGCTGCCCTTTTCTGCCTCGATGATGCACAACTTGGCTTGGATCATAGCCACCTCCGCCTTTCTTGAATCAGCCTCCTGTTGGAGGGCTCCTTTTTCCTACGCGAGCAAATTGGCAGAGGCCTCAGATGTGGCGGGTTTAGCCACTAGAATCTTAGCTTCCACCTAAGAGGCCATAAGGACTTCTTGCGACAAAGCTTCCTTTAATTCCTTGCATAGTTTTTCTATCTCCTTTCCCTTGCTCTTTATCTCAGCCTGATGATTGGCCACAGTGGTCTCTGCCCTGTGGAGGATAGATTGTGCCTTTTTTTAGTTGGTTGTTAAGCTTAAGGTAGTCTGTAGTGACTACTGCTACAGTTTCATTCATTAACTCGACCTTATCCTGAGGTTGGAACTCTGAAAGGTCGACCCACGACAACGCTGATATCGTAATCATCTGGCTGCATTTGTTCAGTGGGTTTGGATACTTGGGGGACGAGTCAGGTGATAGTTAAGGAGCTCTGTTGATGGTCATACAATGACTACATCTACTTTGTTGCTCTTTCTGACATTTCTTTCTTCTTCTGCTTTTCCCTTCTACTGTCTCAAGTGGCCTTAATAGACTTGGCTTGACTCAAAATTTCGGAGGGAGAAGGGACAACCCTCCCCATGAATGGGAACCCGGGTGACAGATCGTAAGGAATTATAACTTGTGGTTGAGGCATTGAAGTTACCAAGGCTAAAGAAGGGCATGTCACCACGTGGGGGAGAAAGTTAGGATAGTGGAGGGAGGTTGAGGCAAAATAGGGGCATTGGGCAGAAGAAGAGTTTGTGATGGGGTCACAAACAAGGGAACACTTCCATAAGGGTAAAATGGTAGTGGAGGAGGAGATTGAAATGGAGCCTCTGGAGGAGGAAGAGCGGGAGGAGAAGATGGAGGGGTTACGACTGACTTTAATCTTTTGCGTGGTGGGCTTGATGTTCAATCCCTTCCATAGGTTTCTCGCCTGAGGGAATGTTGCGAGCTGTGGCGTGGGTGCCTGACTGGAAGACCCTGCTGAGAAATGGAGGGCGGAGGTGGAACTAGACAATTGCTGTTGGGGGGGACCAGGAGGATTCTGCAGTCGATCCTGTGGGCCATTCTGAGATGATTGTTACCATATCCTCACTTTTTGCATCAGACCCATGACCCGCATCCCAAAAATCCTCCCATGTATTATCACTAGAGACGACCTCAAAATTGAGGGTGGTCTCACCGATCTCTTGCCTATACTTTCAATAGGCTTTAATTTTCTCTGCACTCTAGTTCTTCTTCTTTAGGGCTGCTTGGAGTCCTTTTGTCATGGTTAGGGTGGGATCATACATGTGTTTAACTGGGTGGAATGACTCCCAGTCTAGAACTGGTATGTCACTGAGCTTGATGAATATGTCAAGAGATCTTCCTGAGGGGACCGCCTTGCTTCAAAAAATTCCCTAGACTCGTGCTTGTAGGAGTCTGAAACCTTGTTACAAACTAGAGTCGCGACCATTTTCCCGTCCGGGTCATATCTCCATGAGTCTTGAATTAAGGCAAACTCGTAGGAGGCCAATTTTGTGTGAGGCTATGCTCCGCCTTCCTCTTGATTACAATGATTCCTCCCTTGCTCAAGGGGAGGTCAAAAAGTGCCTTCTTTTTTTGACCGGATCCGAACTCAATGTCTAGGAGTACTAGCTGCTTGGCTATCTTGATACCCGCCACCCATGTTGTGAGGACCCTTGGGAGCATAAATGATTCATATCTGAAACCATGCAGCTGAATCATGGAATGTCCTCTTGCAAAGAAATAATCACAAGGGTGCAGGGGGTCTGCGAGGATGGATCTCACCGAGTCATTCATTCTGTTGTTGATCCCTTCAGGGTCAATTTCAAGTAGGAGGGGCTCCACAAAAGAATTAAAGAATTCATATACATCCAATGAATGGGACAATATATGGGTCCAAGCAGACACTAGAATGATTTTTTGAGATCAACCTCCACATCCCATAGAGTCAGAGTCATGAACTGATCGAAGTACTGGGCATTCTGATACAGAATAAGGTGGAAACAAATATGAGGAATACCTGAAGGTGGGGTTTACCTGAAACCTTGAGGTCTGTTCAATGATGGATTCGCAATGACTTCAGTGAAGTCAAAGCGGTATGCCTTCTCTTTCTTTACATACCTCATTCTAAACAAGGCCTCCATCTACCAATCCTGGACATTCCTGTCTGAATCTTTCCCGAATCTGAATGTCAGTATTGAGCAAGCATCCTGAGAATCTTCTAATAATAACTTCAAGGAAATGGGGAGTCATGTAGTTCCTGAACCGCTTGAATTTGTCTGCCTCAACTCCCTATTAAGGAATGAAGCTTTGTTCTGGCACTAAGCCCAGACTTTTTGGAGTTTGGCCATATCGTAGAAACCGATCGTTGGGTCATGGGTTAGGGCCAACATGTCCCTTATAGCTTGTGGTGTAATTACCACCATTATGTTTCCTCCCTAGATGGTATTAGTGCCTGAATTGAAATAGCCCACACACATTTGTATGAGCTCTGGGCACATTTTAGAGTCCCTAAAGGTGTGAGAGGCCGAGTTATCGATGTGAGATGTATAGAGGAAGAAGATTATTCTGGCGATATTGTGGAAAAAGTCCATGTATATATTTCACAAAAACGTAAAATACAAGTGGGTGATAAAGTAGCTGGAAGGCATGGTAATAAAGGTATTATTTCAAGAGTTTTGCCCATACAAGATATGCCTTATTTACAGAATGGAACACCAGTGGATATGGTATTAAATCCATTAGGGGTACCTTCACGAATGAATGTAGGACAGATCTTTGAATGTTTGCTCGGTTTAGCAGGAGAACTAATGAACAAACATTATAGAATAGCACCTTTTGACGAAAGATACGAGCGAGAAGCTTCTAGAAAACTAGTGTTTTCTGAGCTTTATAAAGCTAGCGAGCAAACAGCTAATCCATGGGTATTTGAACCTGATCATCCTGGAAAACATAGATTAATTGATGGAAGAACAGGAGAAATTTTTGAACAACCTGTTACAATAGGAATAGCTTATATATCGAAATTGTGTCATCAAGTTGCTGACAAAATTCATGCACGTTCCAGTGGACCTTATACAATGGTTACACAGCAACCTCTGAAAGGAAAATCCAAACGAGGAGGGCAACGACTAGGAGAAATGGAAGTTTGGGCTCTAGAAGGTTTTGGTGTTGCTTATATTTTACACGAGATGCTTACTTTGAAATCTGACCATATTGATGCTCGTGAAAAAGTATTTGGTGCCATTCTCACTGGAGAGCCAATGCCTAAATCTAGCACTCCTACAGAATCTTTCCGATTGCTCAGTCGAGAACTACGATCTTTAGCTCTAGAATTGAATCATACTATTCTATCTGAGAAAGACTTTCAGATAGATAGGAAGGAAGTTTGATCAAAATCAATCAAAATTTTTTTTTATGAGTGAACAGGATAAACATCAACAACTTCGAATTGGATTAGTTTCTCCCGAGCAGATTCTTGCTTGGTCTGAAAGAATTTTACCTAATGGAGAAAGAGTTGGAGAAGTGACTACAGACTATACTTTAGATTATAAAACTTATGAACCCGAAAGAGATGGGTTATTTTGTGAAAAAATCTTTGGGCCTAAGAAAAGGGGAGTTTGTGCTTGTGGAAAATCTCGAGTCATCGATAATGAAAAGGAAGACCACAAATCCAATTTTTGTGCCCAATGTGGAGTTGAACTTGTTGTGGATTCTCGAATTCGAAGATATCGAATGGGATACATTAAACTGGCATGCCCCGTTGTTCATATTTGGTATTTCAAACGGCGTCCCAGTTATATCGCGGATCTATTAGATAAAACCCGTAAAGAATTAGAAGACCTAGTATACTGCGATGTGTGACTTGATCACAAGCTCCTATTAATACAGATCCGTTAAAACTGTCATCCTATTAAATCTAATTGGGATGCCCTTAGCTCTGACACGTCCCTCGGGAAGAGTAGCATGAAGCTCAGAGATGTTGATAAAGAGGCATGAATCTAGGGTTAATATCTTGTATATTAAATTGCTAATTGGACTTCGTAAAAACACTTCTTTTCTTATAAGAATGGTTCATTTTGTTTCAGATTATCCTTTATTTCTTCGAGACCAAAAAGAATATATGGTTATAGGAGTCTATTCATCGCACATATGCTTCAAAAAGTATTGTAACCATCGAAGTAAAGCAGAAACCTACAGGATCAAATAGAACGAGATACAGACAAGTAAATCCCTTATGAGTTTCAAATGAATTGAAGGTCTTTAGCAAAGAAATGTATCGTTCAAAAGGGAGGAGACTGCTCAATAATTCCGTATTTATGTTTTAATACGAATCGTAAACGAATATTTGAATGAACTTGTAACTTGAGCAAAGAGTAACTATTTTATTTAAGAGCAAAAAACATTATTATGCATAATAATAATTATGCATAATAATACAAAATTACTTTACGTTTTGTTATAGTTATATAGTTACTTGAGCCGGATGAGAGAAAACTTTCATGTCCGATTCTGAGGGGGGGAAATCCTAGAATAACCTATCCAAATGTTTGTATTACTAGGCCCATAGCTAATAAGCCAACTTTATTGCGATTTCAGGCTTCACTTAAATCTAAGTATCAATCCTGGCCAGAGATTACTGCTTATTATCTCTCTTGGGATTTTGATTTTGGGCTATTTCAAGAGAGAGAAATAGCCACTGGGGGAAAAGCTATCAGAGACCAACTAGCTGGTCTGGATTTACAAATTATTCTAGATCGTTCATATGTGGAATGGAAGAGATTGGACGAGATAATATCTATATTTTTTACGGGGACTGAGGATGTAGAACAGTATGTAGAAGAGGAGGAGGGATTGATGTATGATAAATTTAAAGAGCAAGAACTTCAAAAACTTCGAAGAAGAAAAGATCTATTGGTTAGACGCATGAGATTAGCGCAATATTTTGTTCAAGCACATATAGAACCACAATGGATGGTTTTATGCCTATTACCAGTTCTTCCTCCCGATCTGAGGCCAATGTTTCAATTAGATGAAGTTGGACTGATTAGTTCAGATCTCAATGAACTTTATCAAACAGTTATCCGTCGAAATAATCTTCTTAACCACTTCATAGATAATAGTGTATCTGTAATGGCGGATTTCTTGATTGATCAAAAGAAATTAATCCAAGAAGCCGTAGATGCACTTCTTGATAACGGCATCGGCGGACAACCAGTGAGAGATAGTCATGATAGGCCTTATAAATCGTTCTCAGATTTCATCCAAGGCAAAGAAGGAAGATTTCGTGAAAATTTACTTGGTAAACGAGTTGATTATTCAGGTCGTTCTGTTATTGTGGTAGGTCCCCTTCTCTCATTGTATCAATGTGGATTACCCCGAGAAATCGCAATAGAACTTTTTCAAGCATTTTTAATTCGTGATCTAATTGAACGACAGATTGCTCCCAATCTAAGAGCTGCTAAAATTATAATTCGAGATAGGGGACCCATTATATGGAACGTACTTAAACAAATTATGCAAAGACATCCCATATTGTTAAATCGAGCGCCTACTTTACACAGATTAGGAATACAAGCATTTATACCTATTTTAATAGAAGAACTTGCCATTCATTTACATCCATTGGTTTGTGCAGGATTTAATGCGGATTTTGACGGAGATCAGATGGCTGTCCACGTACCTCTATCGATGGAAGCTCAAGTAGAAGCTCGTTTACTTATGTTTTCTCATCTTAATCTTATCTCTCCAACTATAGGAGATCCTATTTGCGTACCGACTCAAGATATGCTTCTTGGACTTTATAGATCAACCCTTCAAAAAAATCAAGGTATTTATGAAAATAGGTATCACCCAAATAACTCAAAAAATAAGATCGTTTCACCTTCGTTTTCTAGCTATGATGATGCGCTCAGAGCTTATCAACAAAAACGAATTGATTTAGACAGTCCTTTATGGCTCCGTTGGGGGAGAGATATAGATATATCTATTATTAATTCAGTAAACCGAGAAGTCCCTATCGAAGTTCAATATGAATCTTTGGGTACCTTCCACGAAATCTATGAACATTTTAGAATAAGAAAAGGTAAAATGGGAGAAATACTGAATAAATATATTCGAACAACCGTCGGTCGTTCTCGTTTTAATCGAGAAATAGAAGAAGCTATAAAAGGCGTGTGGGTTTATGATATCCAACAAGAAATGTCACTATTCAGAATCTAATGTTATTAGTCTTATGATCCTTTCATTCATGTAGAGATACAGATCAAGGAAGCCGTACGGCTTGAACCCATTGTTGAATCCTGTTCCAAAAAAAAAAAAAAATGGGAGATTTTTATTATGGCAGAACCTAATTGTTTCGAAGTGCCCTTTGAAGTGCCCTTTTATAATAAAGTTATGAATAAAACTGCTATGAAGCAGCTTATTAGCAAATTCGTAAATCAATTTGGAATGGCATATACATCACATATATTAGATCAACTCAAAACTTCAGGTTTCCAGCAAGCGACTGATGCAGCTATTTCATTAGGAATTGATGATCTTTTAACAACGCCATCTAAAGTATGGCTTATCCAAGATGCGCAGCAACAGGGTTTTGCTTCGGAAAAACATCATGATTATGGGAATGTACATGCAGTGGAAAAATTACGTCAATTGATCGAGATATGGCATGCTACCAGTGAATATTTGAGACGAGAAATGAATCCAAATTTTAGGATGACTGATCCTTTTAATCCAGTACATATGATGTCCTTCTCGGGAGCTAGAGGAAGTACATCTCAGGTTCACCAATTAGTAGGTATGAGAGGCTTAATGTCAGATCCTCACGGAAAAATCGTTGATTTACCGATTCAAGGAAATTTCCGTGAAGGACTCTCCTTAACTGAATATATTATTTCCTGTTATGGTGCTCGTAAAGGAGTTGTGGATACTTCTATACGAACAGCAGATGCTGGATACCTCACACGTAGACTTGTTGAAGTAGTACAACACATCGTTGTGCGTAAAGCAGATTGTGGCACTATCCAAGGTCTTTTTGTAAGTCTCATTCAAGATCGAGAAATAATCAAAAATAAAATTGTTCTACAAACACTAATTGGTCGTGTGTTAGCAGACGATATATATATAAATGGGAGATGTATTGCCATGCGTAATCAAGATATTGGGATTAAACTTGCCAATCAATTACAAAACCTCCAAACACAACCAATATATATACGAACCCCTTTTACTTGCAAAAGTATATCGTGGATTTGTCAATTGTGTTATGGTCGGAGTACAACTCATATTAACTTAATCGAATTAGGAGAAGCAGTCGGTATTATTGCAGGCCAATCAATTGGAGAACCAGGAACTCAACTAACATTAAGGACTTTTCATACTGGTGGGGTATTTACAGGTGATATTGCAGAACATATACGAGCCCCTTTTACTGGAAAAATTGAATTCAATGAAAATTTGGTTTATCCTACACGTACACGTCATGGGCATCCTGCTTATATATGTCATAATAGTTTATGCGTGACTATTGATAGTAAAGATAAAGTACAAAACTTAACCATTCCACCAGAAAGTTTGCTCTTCATTCAGAATCATCAACTCGTGGAATCAGAACAAGTTATTGCCGAAGTTCGTGCTAAAACATCTCCCTTCAAAGAGAAAGTGGAGAAACATATATATTCTGACCTAACAGGAGAAATGCACCGGAGTATCCCTATGTCCAATTTTATATTGAAGACAACTCATTTATGGGTATTATCGGGAAGTATGTACAAATCTGTTGTAGTACCTTTTTATAGATTTCTTAAAGATCAAGATCAAGTGGATATTAATAGGGAAAATAAAGCAAGTTCCAAATTTATGTTTCATAACAAATTAGACTATAATAATCTTTTTTATTCCAATGATAAAAGTCAGTTACTTAGTAAGGGAACTATTCGTTCATTACCTAATGAGAATAAAAAAGGTGAATCTTTTATGGTTCTTTCCCCTTTCGATTTTTTGCAAATCGTTCTAGTTAACGATTCAAAAGGTTTAAATACAGTAAAAAAATTAATTAGGAAGGATCCAATTATACAAATAATTGAATTGTCAGGTCTATTGGGTCATTTACATAGTATTGCTAATCATTTCCCATACTCCCATTTTATAACTTATAATACATTCTTACTAAATAACCGTTCAATTTCTGGCAATTACTCAAATATTCTGCAAGTAGCTAAATGCTATTTTATGGATGAAAAGGCGGGAATTTATAAATTGGATTCATGCAGGAATATTATTTCCAATTTAGTCAAATTTAATTTGTACTCCTCCTTATCCTATTTTTGTAAAAAAAAAATTTCAGTAGTTAGTCCTGGACAATTTCTTTGTGAAAGTGTATGGATATCCGAAGATGAACCACTCCACGCATCTGGTCAAATTATAGCCGTTCATGAGGAGTCTTTAGTCATTAGATTAGCTAAACCCTACTTGGGTACTCGAGGAGCAACTCTTCATGGTGATTATGGAAAAATTATTTACGAAGGAAATACATTGATAACTCTGTTATACGAAAGATTAAAATCCGATGATATAATTCAAGGTCTTCCTAAAGTTGAACAATTGTCAGAAGCCCGTTCGACTACTTCAATATCGAAAAATCGCAAAAAAAGTTTTAAAAAATTGAACAAGAACCTGGCAAGATCTCTTGGAAACTTTTGGGGGTCATTCATCAGTGTTAGGATAACTATGGAGCATAGTCAGATTCAGTTGGTCAATAAAATTCAAAGGGTTTATCGATCCCAGGGAGTACAAATTTCTGATAAACATATAGAAATTATTGTACGCCAAATGACATCAAAAGTTTTAATTGTAGATGTGGACAATTCGGAAAATGGAAATTTGGAAAATGGATTGGGTAATGTTTTTTTACCTGGGGAACTAGTTGGATTATCACAAGCGCAAAGAATGGATCGTGCTCTAGAAAAGGCAATCAATTATCGAACAATTTTATTGGGAATAACAAAGGCATCTCTGAATACTAAAAGTTTTCTGTCAGAAGCGAGTTTTCAGGAAACTGCTCGGGTCCTAGCTAAATCTGCTCTTCGAGGTCGTATTGATTGGTTGAAAGGCTTGAAGGAAAATGTTATTCTGGGGGATATTATACCTGTCGGTACTGGATTCAACCGTTTGGGAAAACGGAACAAAATGGATCCGGGAACGGAGAATAAAAATCTATTTAGCAACAAAGTGAAAGAGATTTTATCTCATCATCAATATAAAGAAGTCTCTGTTTTGTCCGTTAAGCAAAAAAAAAAAAAAGTTATAAAAAAATTAGTAAAAAAGAAAAAATTGAAACGACCAGTAAAAAAGAGGTAAATAACTTTTAGAAATAGAGGAATTTATTATTATATTAATTTTTATTGTTAGATTCATTTTCAGTTTTAGAATAAAGATAGAAAATGAAATGGATATTTTCTATCCCGTACGATACGGGGCAAGCAATCTTTTTTAATCCATTCCATCGGAATGTAGATATTACAGTTAATAGTAAAAAGAAAGAATAAAAACAAAATGACGAAAATAAAAAATTGGAACATCAATTTGAAGGAAATGATAGGAGTAGGAGTTCATCTGGGTCATCAGACTAGAAAATGTAATCCTAAAATGGCACCTTACATTTTTAAAGATCGTAAAGATATGCATATTATAAATCTGACTAAAACTGCTCGTTTTTTATCAGAAGCCTGTGACTTTGTTTTTGATGGAGCAAGGAGAGGAAAACAATTTATGATAGTTGGCACAAAAAATCCAGGAGCTGATGCTACTAAATTAGCTGCTTTAGCAGCTCGATGTCATTATGTCAATAAAAAATGGCTAGGGGGCATGTTAACTAATTGGTTCACTACAAAAGCAAGACTTGAAAAATTAAAAAATTTGATGAAAAAAAAAAATACGGGAGGATTCGATCGATTTACAAAGAAAGAAGCAGCACTATTAAAGAGAGAATTGAACAAATTGCAGGAATATCTAGGTGGGATTAAATACATGACAAAATTGCCCGATATTGTAATAATTCTCGATCAAAAAGGAGAATCGACCGCCATTCGGGAATGTATAACTTTGGGCATTCCAACAATTTGCTTAGTTGATACAGATTGTGACCCAGATCTCGTGGATATCCCAATTCCAACCAATGATGATGGTAGAGGACCCATCCGATTGATCCTAAAAAAATTAACTTCAGCAATTCGCGCGGGTAGAGAGGTTATATAAAAGGTTAATTTTTAATTAAAAACGGTAAGCTATATACTGAGTTGGCTACTATTCCAAAATATTAGAGAATAGATTAGAATAATCTATTCTTATTAAAATCAAGAAATTTCCTTAATCAAATAACCATTCCATTATTCTATTTCATAGCCGATGATAGTGAAATAATTTAGGAATCGGTCATTGAACCAAAATCATTTCTTTTTGAAATTAAAAAATTTTTGTAAAGAGAACTATGGATATTATACAATTTTCTATTAATACGCTAAATCATTTTGACGAGATATCCATTGTGGAGGTAGGTCAACATTTTTATTGGCAAATAGGGGGGTTTCAAGTTCATGCACAGGTACTTATAACTTCCTGGATTGTAATTGCTATCTTATTAAGTTCAGCTACTATAGCTGTTCGAGATCCACAAATCGTTCCGACCGGAGCTCAAAATTTTGTTGAATATGTTCTCGAATTTATTCGGGACTTGGCTAGAACTCAGATTGGCGAAGAAGAATATGGTCCCTGGGTTTCCTTTATAGGAACTATGTTCCTATTTATCTTTGTTTCTAACTGGTCGGGTGCTCTTCTCCCTTGGGGAATTCTTAAATTGCCTCATGGGGAGTTAGCCGCACCTACAAATGATATTAATACTACGGTGGCTCTAGCTTTGCTCACATCAGTAGCCTATTTTTATGCAGGTCTTACAAAGAAGGGTTTAGGCTATTTTGGGAGATATATTCAACCAACCCCAATACTTTTACCAATTAATATATTAGAAGATTTTACAAAACCTCTATCACTTAGTTTTCGACTTTTTGGGAATATATTAGCTGACGAATTGGTAGTTGCCGTTCCTGTTTCTTTGGTACCTTTAGTGGTTCCTATACCTGTAATGTTTCTAGGATTATTTACAAGTGGTATTCAAGCTTTAATCTTTGCAACTCTGGCTGCAGCTTATATAGGTGAATCCATGGAGAATCATCATTAATTCTAATTAGATTGGACTTAATCTTTTCTAATCTTCGAACTTATAAATTATTTTATATAATAATGGGATGTAGAATGTTCTTTCCATTTTTATTATTATATACCCAAGGATTCAAATCCCTTAATGTATAAGGTATTAGTATAAAGATTTAGGATCAGTAAACTACTAGCGGATTAATAGAAAATTACTAGATAGAATAAATAATATTTGTAGATTCATATCTATAAATAAAATGGAACAAGTTCACGGAGCTTGTTGATATGTACTCCGATATGGAACAATAAATTGACCCCGAAGGGATACATATATCTTATATCTTATGTATATAGTTTGTATTATATGATACTATGTATATGCATATATTATCTAAATATGTTAATATATCTATAGAATTTTTCTATAAAAATAAGTTCTTACGCAGGATTTTTTATTCCCTAACTAAAAAAAGAATAAAAATAGGCTTCTGTTTCATAAAAAAAAAGAATAAATAAGGGTATTTTAATTTTTTTTAATATCGTTATTTAAATTCTTCTCTAGTTGAACCTGAACGAACAATCAAATCAATAGATCTATCGTATTATCCACCATTTATAAACCTTAGTAAGAGGAGATTACTATGAATCCCTTGATTTCTGCTGCTTCTGTTATTGCTGCTGGATTATCCGTAGGCCTCGCTTCTATTGGACCTGGCATTGGTCAAGGCACTGCTGCGGGACAAGCTGTTGAAGGTATTGCGAGACAACCAGAAGCGGAGGGTAAAATACGGGGTACCTTACTGTTAAGTTTAGCTTTTATGGAAGCTTTAACTATTTATGGATTAGTTGTAGCGTTAGCACTTTTATTTGCTAATCCATTCGTTTGATCTTGTAAAAAAAAATCTGTACCCGTCGGGATTCTAAGTACCCTCCTCTAGTCATTTCCTAGTTCAGCCAATAGGGGAGGGCTGGTTCAAATAATGTTTTATAATTGTATCCTTATTCACAGTTATATGGGACCTGGGACTAACTAAGTACTTAAAATTTCCTTATCCAAAACTGGAATAATAGAGTCGAGTCATAGAAAAAACTTTATAAAAGTTAAATATCGTTATCTATGAGGGGAGAGCGTATGAAAAATGTAACTGATTCTTTCATTTCCCTAGTTTATTGGCCCTCCGTTGGGGGTTTCGGGTTAAATACCAATATTTTAGAAACAAATATAATAAATCTAAGTGTGGTACTTGGTGTACTGATCTATTTCGGAAAGGGAGTGTGTGCGAGTTGTATATTTGAATAATATAGTTGGGTCCAACCAGCTGCACTTTGTGGATAGAAAAGTGCATGATCTCAACGAATTACTTCTAAACGATAAATCATGGAAGAACTATAGCATTTCGTAATTGGTTGGAAAATATATAAACCAATAAGGGAGAATCTTTAGAATGGTTAAAGCTAAACTGCTTGAAGTCCAAGCACAACAGGGTATTCTTTCCACCGCTGTGTCAATATGAGATGGGTTCAAAGACACAGTTGGAGATTGATCCGATATATAACATTCATATCAATGGAATGATTCGATCTATCTACTGAAAAATAGTTCTAATCTCCCATCCAAATTTTTTGGTTTCAGTGCGGAACTGACGACCTACACAGAAGGGAATTTATTCAAGAAAAGATAAAGAGGAAATACGAATGAAAAGGAAAAAAGAAAATAACAACAACTTTTTTGATAATAAAAAATGCCTTTCGGCAAAAGAGCCCTTCGGAGATTTCGGTCTTTGATAGATTGATCTTATTATTAGATATTAGATAATATGAACGGAAAGGGCAAGCTTGGTGGAAACAATAAAAGGGGATTGTTCCCAAAAAAGCCGAGCAGGAGAGCCGAATGAATCGAAAGGTTCGTGTTCGGTTTGGGAAGAGATTATCTATTCATAAGTTTAATAAATTTATAATCTACTTTCATTAAATAATCTATTAGATAACCGTAAACAGAAAATATTGAGTACTATTCAGAATTCCGAAGAACTATGTAAAGGAGCTGCTGATCAGCTCGAGCAAGCCCGGGCTCGCTTACGAGAAGTAGAAATGAGAGCGCGCGAAATTCGGGTAAATGGGTACTCTCAAATAGAGCAAGAAAAAGAGGATCTCATTAATGTTGCTTCTGCTAATTTGGAACAATTAGAGAATTTCAAGAATGAGACTGTTCACTTTGAACAACAAAGAGCAATTGAACAGGTCCGACAGCAAATTTCTCGCCAAGCTGTACAAAGAGCTCTAGGAACTCTGAATAGTTGTTTGAATAGCGAGTTACATTTACGTACGATCGATCATAATATCGGCCTGCTTAGAGCCATGAAAAACATAACTGATTAGCTTTAATATATACTAAATCATTTTCTTAAAAAAAAAATACAAATATATATATATAGTATGGGTCTTATTTTTAAAAAGAGAATTATTTAGTATTAATGGTAACTATTCGACCCGATGAAATTAGTAGTATGATACGTAAACAGATTGAACAATATAATAACGAGGTCAAAGTTGTTAATATTGGCACTGTACTTCAAGTAGGAGATGGCATTGCTCGTATTCATGGTCTTGATAAAGTAATGGCAGGGGAATTAGTAGAATTTTTAGATGGTACAGTAGGCATTGCGCTAAATCTAGAATCAAATAATGTTGGAGCTGTATTAATGGGTGATGGCTTAATGATCCAAGAGGGCAGTTCCGTGAGAGCAACAGGAAAAATTGCTCAGATACCAGTAAGTGATGCTTATTTGGGTCGTGTTGTAAACGCTCTAGCTCGACCTATTGATGGTAAGGGTAAAATTCCAGCTTCCGAATTTCGATTGATCGAATCTCCCGCTCCAGGTATTATTTCAAGACGTTCTGTATATGAACCTCTTCAAACGGGTCTTATTGCTATTGATTCGATGATCCCTATAGGACGCGGTCAACGAGAATTAATTATTGGGGACAGACAGACCGGTAAGACGGCAGTAGCTACAGATACAATTATCAATCAAAAAGATCAGAATGTAATATGTGTTTATGTCGCTATTGGTCAAAAAGCCTCTTCCGTAGCTCAGGTAGTTAATACTTTTCAAAAAAGCGGCGCAATGGATTATACCATTGTGGTATCGGAAACTGCGGATTCTCCCGCTACATTACAATATCTTGCTCCTTATACAGGAGCAGCTTTAGCCGAATATTTCATGTATAAAGAACAACATACATCAATAATTTATGATGATCTCTCCAAACAAGCACAAGCTTATCGACAAATGTCTCTTCTATTAAGAAGACCACCGGGCCGGGAAGCTTATCCAGGAGATATTTTCTATTTGCATTCCCGTCTATTGGAAAGAGCAGCTAAATTAAATTCTCAGTTAGGTGGGGGTAGCTTAACTGCTTTACCAATTGTTGAGACTCAAGCTGGAGATGTTTCAGCTTATATTCCCACTAACGTAATTTCCATTACCGACGGACAAATTTTCTTATCAGCCGATCTATTCAATGCAGGAATTCAACCTGCCATTAATGTGGGTCTTTCCGTATCTAGAGTAGGATCCGCGGCTCAGATGAAAGCTATGAAACAAGTAGCTGGAAAATTAAAACTAGAGTTAGCTCAACTTGCAGAGTTAGAAGCCTTTGCACAATTCGCTTCTGACCTTGATAAAGGCACTCAAGATCAATTGGCAAGAGGTCAACGATTACGCGAGTTGCTCAAACAATCTCAATCAGATCCTTTGACAGTGGAAGAACAAATAGCTATGATTTATACTGGAACGAACGGATATCTAGATGTATTAGAAATTGTACAGGTGAAAAAATTTATCCTTAATTTGCGCAAATATTTATTAAAAGATAAACCCCAGTTTGGAGAACTTATACGTTCTACTGGGACATTCACGGAACAAGCAGAAACTCTTTTAAAAGAAGCTATTCAAGAAAATACCGAACGTTTTCTACTTCGAGAACAAAAATAATACTTTCTTTATTTTTGAAAAATCGTTCGGAACAGGGTAGAAGATCCTAATTAATAAAGAAAATAACTTTGCTACATTTCAATATTAAATCTTGAACAATTGAATTAATATTATTACGATTACGTCCAATAGGATTTGAACCTATACCTAAGGTTTAGAAGACCTCTGTCCTATCCATTAGACGATGGACGCTATCTTTTTTTTTATTAATTTATTGAAATACTTTATCGCTTTATCGAAAAACAAATTCGACTTTTTATCCATCCACGATTATGTTCGGGAAATAAAGAGAAAGAATAGTAGGGCATCAAAAATTAATTTCGAATGAAATGCTACCTACGACAAAATGCTTTGAATAAGCAATATGAGCGGGTAGCGGGAATCGAACCCGCATCGTTAGCTTGGAAGGCTAGGGGTTATAGTCGGCGTCGATTAACGCCTCTAATTCAGAAACGAACATGAAAATTTCATTCGGCTCCTCCATGGCAGAGAGAAAGGGGGGGGGTCAAGTCAAAAATAATTATTATTCTTTTTTTTTTATTTTTTTTATAATCTTTTATCATCCTAATCTGATCTATCCAGTTTCAATCTACAACATTTCATCCAGATTATAGCCTTGAACAGCTTGTATTATTAAAATAATACAATAAATAGAGGGCTCTATCTAAATCAATAGATAGAGGGCTCTATCTAAATAATGAATTAAAAAGTTATTGGAGAGGAAATAAAGAAATGATATCAGAGGGTCAAATTTTGATAGCCCTTTTTGCTGCTTTTATAACAAGCATTTTAGCTTTCAGATTAGGTAAAGCACTGTATTAATAATTTATTCAATTATTCCTGATATAGGGAAGATCATAGCCTGGCCAGATACTGGCCGGGCTAGAGAAATCGAAGAGTAATTTAGAACGGAATGAACAATACAATTGTATTTTCGTGGTCTTTAGCTTCAAAATTTTAGCTCTATTCATTCTATATCTCCCATCTCGGAGAGATGGCTGAGCGGACTAAAGCGGTGGATTGCTAATCCGTTGTACAGACTATCTGTACCGAGGGTTCGAATCCCTCTTTCTCCGTTCAGTCACTTCAAATGAATCCTAAAATTTTTTAACCTATAGACCTTTTTTATTCTTTACGCCCAGGATTTCGTCCTGGATCGTTCGATAGAAATCCGAAGATAAATAGAGAAACAAAAAATATAACTACTGTGTAAACGAACAGCTTAAGAGTAAGCATTATCTAATCTCCAGGATTCTTATTAGAGTTACAAAGGAATAGATCATCAATCTTTGCATCATATAATTGATACTTCAATACCAAGCAATATTACCATTTTAAATCTAAAATGGTACGATTTTGGTCTCCACATTATGTGTGGAGATCAAATTAAAAAATATGAATTTATTAAATATTTTGAAATTTACTCTTTGCTTGGGATTGAAGAGTTGAAATAGGGACTCAACTCCTAGTTCAACTATCCTAAACAAGTTTAGGATCGTCAGAATCAATAAATTGATTCCCTACTCCCCTTTTTTTGCAATTAAATCTAACGGATATTTCCTCTATGTCATTTGCATCAATATCTAATAGCCCCAACTCTCCCTATGATGGGGGTTCGGAACTGACTAAGACGAATTAAAAAGGATTGAGCCTGGGAGGTAGGTATTTTGATCTGTTGGCAACCAGAATAGAATTGCTGCTTCACAAAATAAGCAGCAGAACAAGGAAAAATTAATTCTACAAAATTAAAATTTGGTTAATGACAGCGATCCAAGATCCATCAATATATGGAAATGGAATAAAAGTATGGATACAATATTTAAATGGTTTTGCATCAAGTTAATTGTTTCTTTTTTATAAAAAGAAATCGATACTTCTTGCTAAGATTATCGAAAACTTACGGCAGCTTGCCAAGCAAAGGCTAAGAGAAAAAAGAACAAAGGTATAATTGGCATTATATCTACAATTGGATCAGAAATAGCATAAGCCTCGGGCAATTTGGCTAAAAATGGATTATTCAAATGAAAAGCGGCATCGTCTAGACAAATATTGAGGTTGAGTATAACTGGCATTTTGATTCTCCGATCAATAAAAATGATGTAAAAGCTCAAAAGTATTTTGCCAATTAATCGAAATTATTTGGCAAGATTATACTTTGAGTTTTCGGGTTGGAAGGGATCATTTCTTCATAAATAATTTTAACCATTCTGATAGAGAATGACCAATTAATAGATATTCTTGTTTCTTTTTCCGTTCCCCAACCGAATTACTTAAAATAAAGCTATTAATAAATATACAATCGATATTCCATATAAGAAATCTAATAAGAATAATACAAGAATAATACAATTCAGATTAGAATGGAACCTTGTTTGAATATATAAACAAGATATAGGATCTTATATGCATTCATCATATAAGAATGGGGCGTGGCCAAGCGGTAAGGCAACAGGTTTTGGTCCTGCTATTGCGAAGGTTCGAATCCTTTCGTCCCAGATGGGACAAATAGTAATATTTCAAATAAATTGCTGTCAATAGTTTCACTAGTTCGAATCAAACAAAAGTAGAAAATAAAATACTTGCATAGAAAATACAGAAATAGTATAATAATTTTCAGTCTCGATTAGACTGGAGATGTCGAAAGATAAAGAAGTAACAGAGGGTATCCCACCCTTGAACTAATATCCACCAAATCAATTTAAATGAAATTTATGAGATCCGATTATCTCATGATTTCGTTCGCCAATAAGGGGATATGGCGGAATTGGTAGACGCTACGGACTTAATAGAATTGAGCCTTGGTATGGAAACTTACTAAGTGATAGCTTCCAAATACAGGGGAACCCTGGAATATTTTGAATGGGCAATCCTGATCCAAATCCGTATTATAGGAACAATAATTTTATTTTCTAGAAAAGGGATAGGTGCAGAGACTCAACGGAAGATATTCTAACGACTTAATATCATTTGAATTTGAACCAATATTCTATCTACAGAGTGTAGTATGTTATTGAAAACTTTGAAAGTGTTCTGTATCATCGTTAAAACTTGTTTCAACGATTAGAACTTGAGTTGTTCTAGGCTTGCCTAGCTTAATGAATACTTAATTAAAGTAATTCAATTAAGAAATAAATAGAATTTATTCCATTTTTGAATTATTGGACGAGGATAAAGATAGAGTCCAATTCTACATGTAAATGCCAACAACAACAATGCAAATTGCAGTAGTCGGAAAATCCGTTGGTTTTATAAACCGTGAGGGTTCAAGTCCCTCTATCCCCAGGTGTATTTCCGAATTAAAGAAAGATCAAATATTATTACTCTTGACAATTTTATAAGCAATCCAGAATATAGAGCTATATTCCCATAAATTTAGAAAGGTTGATCGTAAGATCAACTCATACATTTTGTCAGATATAACATTTGTGTATGTATAATTGTATTATACATACAATTTAAATTTATAATAGAAATTGATAATGGTAACTTACCAATCCAAAAGTATAATTTAAAAAGGGAAATAAAAAAAGGATTTTCTTTTGTCTTTTTAGTTGACCTGAGCTCAGGTTCTGCGCTAGGATGATAAACAGGGAAGAGTCGGGATAGCTCAGTTGGTAGAGCAGAGGACTGAAAATCCTCGTGTCACCAGTTCAAATCTGGTTCCTGGCATGCGGAACCGTATAGATTATATACTAGGTATAATCTAGTATCTATATCCTATTATTTACATTATTTAATAGATCATGTGTATAGATGAGTATAATTCATGCATGTAGATATATGTCTACGTGCATGTAGACATATACATATGCTGGGAAAAGCATTTACATTTTTTATTTTTAATGTGTCTTCTCTGTCCTAATCGAATATAAATATTATGTATGTATCATATAATAAAACTAAAGAACAGATATTAAACTTTAAACTGAAATTAGTATAAGTTCTAATTGTAGCTTTCATTTTCGTACATGAAATAAATGTGCGTGGTATAGTTTAAAAATTCTTTGATGTGTAAATAAAATATTTTATACATCCTTCTTTCATTCAAGGATATAGGATAATAAAAATGAATAATAATTTGATTGCTGATTGCGGCCAGAGTCTGTGTTATCTTATTCCATAAGAAGACAGATAAACTCTAAAAAAGATAGATCTAAGTTTTTACTTTTATTCGATTCAATGAGAATCTTGTATCTCAATTCAATGAGAATCTTGTATCTCATAAAAATCAGGTGCAATATAATCTTTGCGTAAAGGCCAACCAATCCAACTTTCAGGCATCAATATACGTTTGAGACATGGATGACTCTCATAAAGGATTCCCAACATATCATAAGATTCCCGTTCCTGGAAATTAGCACCTTTCCAAATACGTAGAACAGAGGGGATTTTGGGATTGTCCCTGGGGACAAAAACTTTTATACACACCTCTTCGGGTTGATCTGTATTAACCTTTATTATCGTAAGATGATATACACTAGCTAATAATCCCCCTGGTGCTACATCATAGGCACACTGAGAACGGAGATAATTAAAACCATAAACATATAAGGCAACGGCTATAGAAGCCCAATCCTCAGATTTGATTTGTAGCGTCTCTGTGCCTTGGTAATCGAAACCTAAAGGTCTATGAGCTAACTTATGCTTGGCTAGCCAAACAGACAATCGACCCTTCATTTGATTACTATTTATTGTCAAAGTATCTGTATAAAGATTTGACATTTGCAAAAAAATTTTCAAGTTTATTTTTATTTCCTGCTCGTTACTTTCTACTTTTCTACTAACGATTATTCATTAGCCAATTAGATAGATAGAGTTCTCTATCTATCTATTTTCAAGTTTTTCAAAGAGTATCTCTGAAATGGATTCAGACGTTTTGGAGGGTATCTCTAAAGTCGATTTGAATGGAGATTCATAAGATTGATGAAAAAACTTCTCCCCTTCATTTTTAGGTCCAATATTAAACCTATGCTTTCTAGTGAAATACCTCTGTACTTGCTGAGACTCGGTCCTATCTTCAGATATTTCTTGAGCTATTTTTTCACGAAGTTTTATTATAGCATCTATAATAGCTTCTGGTTTAGGAGGGCAACCCGGCAAATAGATATCCACAGGAATTAACTTATCTACTCCGCGAACAGTACTATAAGAATCTGTACTAAACATTCCTCCTGTAATAGTACAAGCTCCCATAGCAATTACATATTTTGGTTCGGGCATTTGTTCATATAATCTCACTAAAGAAGGAGCCATTTTCATGGTCACAGTTCCAGCTGTTATAAGGAGGTCGGCTTGTCTAGGACTAGATCTTGGTACCAAACCGTAACGATCAAAGTCGAATCGTGAACCTATTAATGAAGCAAATTCGATGAAACAACAACTAGTACCATAAAGGAGCGGCCATAAACTAGAGAGTCTTGCCCAATTTGAGAGATCGTTTAGAGTAGTTGAAATCACTGAATTCGGAATTGATTGATCAAGTAGAAGTGACTCTACAGGATTTATGGCTGGCTTTATATAATTTTCTACTTCCCTTCTACCACCCCAAAATCTGGAAGTTAAGACCATTCCAATGCTCCTTTTCTCCATGCATAAACTAAACCAATAATTAAGATAAGCACGAAAATAAAAGCTTCTATAAATGTATATATACCCAAAATATCAAAACTCATAGCCCACGGATAGAGAAATACTGTTTCCACATCAAAAACAACGAAAACTAGAGCAAACATATAATAACGAATCCTAAATTGGATCCAGGTATCTCCCATTGGTTCTATACCTGATTCGTAACTAGTTGCTTTCTCCGGCCCTTTACTTATGGGAGCCAAAGCTATAGAAATTGAGAATGCTAGAATCGGAATAAGGATACATATTACTAAATATATCCAAAAAGTATAATATTCGGAAAATATATACATAAATAGACTCCTGTGAAATAGATAAAGAGTCTTATTTTTAATATTGTCAATTTAGACATCGTTCCTCTATCCCCCGAACATCATGGATTCATATTCATTTATGTTTCGTTCGTGACTTATAACGATATAAGTAATAGTTAATATCGTTACTTTAATTTTTTTTTTTTTCCTCTTTCGTATCGATTCTTTATATACTTGAAGAATCATCGCCGAACGATAACAATGTTTCCTTTTTAGTAAAGGGTTCTAATAGAACCCTTGCAGTTCGGCAGACCCCACGTTGACACGAGTTGTAACGTGTCATCAACATGAGTTGATGTAAGGGAATTTAGAGATCTTTTTTTTTAGATCTATGTTCTATCGAGATAGGGCAATTTTTTTCAGGGTCGTTATTTCGAATGATGCAGGATGCGTCAACAAGCTTTATCCATTTGTTCCATATTCAGATGGAGTGAGTCTATAATAAATATGCCATTTGCGCGGAACCTATTAATCTCTCGGAGGAAAAAAAGGCTTATGTATCCATAAGTTTAATTATGTCTTTTTGGGTATATCTCGTAAGGTTAAAGGACTATCAAATCCTATGTCCTATACTTACCTAGATGATGAGACAATTAGAATAAATTTGAGGCTCTCGGATCTATCAACCGAAATACTTAATATTCAACAGTATTGGGAGAAAATGTTCAAGGGCGAATCAACCTAAGTTTTCAAAAATTTGAAATGAATAATAAAAAGATATTTATAAATGAAAATCACTGGGTCATAGAGACAATAAGAAATAGGCGGAATATAAGAGTTTCCGAACTGTATAGGGCTATACGGGCTCGAACCGTAGACCTTCTCGGTAGAACAGATCAAACTTCTTATTATCAAAATGATTTGAACTGTTCCAAGAACCCAACATGCATTTTTATGGCATTGGGCTCTTTCATTAATTAGTGGATTGATCAGTTAGTCTGATCATTCTTTTATTTCCATAAAAATAATAATATGGCTCCGTTTGCTTCAAACGCAAATTTTGTCTTGTCAGAAGCAATCCCAAAGTTATTCAAAAGGTTCCCTTGACGTAGGTCTGTCATGCTCAGACATAGCATTTACTCATATGACACTTTATACACCTCAAAGTGTCATAGAGCTAAAAGAATAATTCTCCGTATTCTACTCATTACGCCTTACATTGAATGAACCCGAAATTTACCATATCAACTAGATTTATAGTTTTAATCAGAACTAACTTCATCTTTGTCATGCTATTGTTCTTCCGAGTAAGACTATTTAATAAATATTTTATGGATTGGACGAACGAATAAAATCTCCTGAAAACCATTGGCGCACGTGTAAACGAGGTGCTCTACCAAGCTGAGCTATAGCCCTTTTGAAAATATACTAACAAAATAGTTAATTTTTGTCAAGATGTATATTATACTATTTAGTTAGGGGCATATTGTTTAATATGTTTAATTCTACCTATAATCGTTTACGACTCTATCTATGATTATAAATAACCCACTTAACTCAGTGGTTAGAGTATCGCTTTCATACGGCGAGAGTCATTGGTTCAAATCCAATAGTAGAAAAACTTATAATAAGTTTTTCTACATTTTCATGTTAAATAATGAATGTATTTCCAGATCATTATCGAAGTTGAACTTTATAAAGAAAAGAGATTACTAAGTAAGTTAAAAGTGGTAACTTCACTCTCAGTTATTATTGACTGATCAACTCAGTATAGAATATTTTTGTGTTTTTTTATACTTTTTTGCTAGTATTAGCAATTTGAATCAATCTCCTTTTTTATTTATTTTATATTATTATGAGAACCAATCCTCTTGTTCTTGGGGTTTCCGCACTTGTAGAAAAGAAGGCAGGACGTATTGCTCAAATTATCGGCCCAGTACTAGATGTATCTTTTCCTCCAGGTAATATGCCTAAAATTTACAATTCATTAATTGTTAAGGATAATAACACAAATGGTCAGCCAATTTGTGTTACTTGTGAGGTACAACAATTATTAGGAAATAATAAGGTTAGAGCTGTAGCTATGAGTGCTACAGATGGTTTGATGAGAGGAATGATAGTAATTGATACAGGAGCTCCACTGAGTGTTCCAGTTGGTGAAACTACTCTCGGAAGAATTTTTAATGTTCTTGGAGAACCTGTCGATGATTTAGGTCCTGTAAATGCTCTAACAACATCTCCTATTCATAGATCTGCTCCCGCCTTTACACAGTTGGATACAAAATTTTCAATTTTTGAAACAGGCATTAAAGTAGTGGATCTTTTAGCTCCTTACCGCCGTGGAGGAAAAATTGGATTATTCGGGGGAGCTGGAGTGGGTAAAACAGTGTTGATTATGGAATTAATCAACAACATTGCTAAGGCTCATGGAGGTGTTTCTGTATTTGGCGGAGTAGGAGAACGTACCCGTGAAGGAAATGATCTTTACAAGGAAATGAAAGAGTCGGGAGTAATTAATGAGCAAAATATATCAGAATCCAAAGTAGCTCTGGTATATGGTCAAATGAATGAACCACCAGGAGCTCGTATGAGAGTTGGTTTAACTGCTCTAACCATGGCTGAATATTTCCGAGATGTCAATAAGCAAGACGTACTCTTATTTATTGACAATATCTTCCGCTTTGTCCAAGCAGGATCGGAGGTATCAGCATTATTAGGCAGAATGCCTTCCGCTGTGGGTTATCAGCCAACTCTTAGTACGGAAATGGGCTCTTTGCAAGAGAGAATAACGTCTACCAAAGACGGATCTATAACCTCCATTCAAGCAGTTTATGTACCTGCAGACGACTTGACTGATCCTGCTCCTGCTACAACATTCGCACATTTAGATGCTACTACTGTACTATCAAGAGGATTATCTGCCAAGGGGATCTATCCAGCGGTAGATCCATTAGATTCAACGTCGACTATGCTCCAACCTTCGATCGTGGGCGAAGAACATTATGAAACTGCGCAAGGAGTTAAACAAACTTTGCAACGTTATAAGGAACTTCAAGACATTATAGCTATTCTTGGACTGGATGAATTGTCAGAAGAAGATCGTTTAACCGTAGCAAGAGCACGAAAAATTGAAAGGTTTTTGTCACAACCTTTTTTTGTAGCAGAGGTATTCACTGGTTCCCCCGGTAAATATGTTAGTTTAGTAGAAACAATTAGAGGTTTTCAAATGATCCTTTCAGGAGAATTAGATGGTCTCCCTGAACAGTCTTTTTATTTAGTGGGTAACATTGATGAAGCTACCGCGAAGGCTATGAACTTCAAAGAAATTTAATATTATAAAATGAACCTAAATCTTCGTGTACTGACTCCCAATCGAGTTGTTTGGGATTCAGAAGTTCAAGAAATAATTCTAACTACCAACAGTGGTCAAATTGGTGTGTTACCCAATCATACTGCAATTGTAACAGCTTTGGATATAGGAGTGATGAAAATACGTCTCAATGCCCAGTGGTCGACTATGGCTTTAATGGGTGGTTTTGCTAAGATAGACAATAATGAAATAACATTATTGGTCAATAATGCAGAAAGAGGTATTGACATTGATCCTCGAGAGGCTCAGGAAACTTTTAGATTAGCTAAAGTTGATCTTGGACGAGCTGAAGGCAAGAAACAAGCAATCGAAGCTGATGTAGCTCTCAAAAGAGCTAGAACACGACTAGAGGCTGTTGATGCTATTTTGCCAAAATAAATTGTAATATCTACGCAATATTTTTATTCGAAGTAGATACATAACGATCATAAAGAAGTCTTCGAGTTGTCGATACCTAGATTTCCCTGTATTGCCCATACCCTCTGGGAAATATTTAAATTGAGCCATATTCCATTTTTTTTATTTTTTTTTTTTATGTATTTTTATGCACATTTCTCATTTTTTTCGTATTAAATTATTAATTCTATTAATATATGCTTCTTCTATATATCTATATATATTAATATAGTTTATAGTTTTCTACACTTATGAATAGAAGTCAAATTAATGACCTTTAGATACTTAAAAAATAAAATAGAAAAGTCCTCGGCCTCGGGTCAATAGAAATAAGAAATTGGGTTGCATCATACATACATAACATGATACAATATTATTTGAAAATAATAAAGGATAAAATTGTTTTGTTTTGCATATTAGAATTCTTTACGTTCCACACTCATGTCGAGTAGACCTCGTTCTTGATAAGAGCTATTAACTAATAAATCATAGGGAGGGACTTATTTATGTCACCAAAAACAGAGACTAAAGCAAGTGTCGGATTCAAAGCTGGTGTTAAAGATTACAGACTAACTTATTATACTCCACAATATCAGACCAAAGATACTGATATCTTGGCAGCATTCCGAGTCACTCCTCAACCGGGAGTGCCCCCCGAGGAAGCGGGAGCAGCAGTAGCTGCCGAATCTTCCACTGGTACATGGACCACTGTTTGGACCGATGGACTTACCAGTCTTGATCGTTACAAGGGACGATGCTATGATATCGAACCCGTTCCTGGAGAGGAAAATAAATTTATTGCCTATGTAGCTTACCCCTTAGATATTTTCGAAGAAGGTTCTGTGACTAACCTGTTCACTTCCATTGTAGGTAATGTCTTTGGATTCAAAGCCCTACGAGCTCTACGTCTGGAAGATCTACACCTAACCTCAATTCCATCTTGAAATAGATAAGGACCGAGAAAGTTAAGAAATCATAAACAACTTCTTATTTCTACACTAAGGCTTATGGAGCTCAATATGTGGAGGTAGAACATCTAAAGGTAAATAATCCAGTGAAATAAATGACATCTGATGATTATGTAATGATGAAGGTATCTTTATTTCAAACTAATCATGAGGGTAATGCTCACTTGTTTAAGGAGTCTTCAACTCATATCCTTACATGAAATGAGGAATATAAATAAAGCATTGATAAATTGGAGGATCTTGTTAGGAATTTGTCTTCATATGCAAAATCATTTCTTCTTCAAACCACTTTCATTATCCCTTCCTCTTATTGAAGCAATATTTCCAATTTTTGGATTTGATTCCAAGATAATTAAGAGATATCATGTGTTCACCATGTAGGGAAGAGGCAATGATCAATGGGTGGACATGATTATTGAAAGGGGGAATACTTTTCTTCTTGAGATGATTTCACCAGTTCAATATGTATTAGCTACTATGTCAAATATAAAACATACTAGGAGAGATATTGAGAAGAAAAATTCCATTTGGGAAATTCTTCTCCCATTGGTCTCTGAGATGTCCTTTTTCTTGACTCATAATTCTTAGTGAATCATAATGTGCTTTCATCCATTATTGATAAACTTTCCATCTTGTGGTCTTGTACAATGATTTTACAGTGTGATGTGTTGAATGATGCCATTTCTGAGTTTGAGGCCTACAAAGAAAATGTATGTGGGATTTCAAAAGTGTGCAAGAGTTAGGAGTACCTTCACTCAATGAGAACACATTCTCATAAATAATATTGATTTCCTTTCAAGAGTTGTTCAAGATAGCTATAAGAGAACCATCTTCATTCAATGAAAATAATTTGGAATATCTCATAGATATTAAAGGATATATATTTCTAATACTATAAAATATCATGACAGTCCATTCACATAGTGTAGAAGGCTTGGTAGAATTTTTAAGACTTGGCTTAGTAATTTAGAACATGTGCACATCACACATTCTAAGAAAGTAACATTTGTAGTGGCTCAATTCAAAAAAGAAGTCAAGGGCACAGAGTTCATAATCAAGGATCTTTAGCATAATCCAGATAGATTTGATTCTTAATCATAGGGAACTTATTTATCAAGCAATTATTAAACTCCCTTCTTATTCTCTCTTCCTCTCTTTCTTCTCTCTCCCCCTTTCCAGTTCCTCATTGTATGTAATCATGAAATTTTTTATTTTTTTCACTTAAGTTACTCTCTAATATTGCATTGTAAAATTCCCTTTTCATTTCTAAAAAGGGGACTTATCTAATCACTTCCTAGGAAGATGAAAATTCATAAGTGGAATAGAACTTGAAAGGTCATGTGGGGGGTAGATGAGAAGATGATTTGTAATGCTATAAATTGTAATGGCTTCTCCATTCCAAGAGATCTTGAAAGTTAGTTTTTCTGAAGCAATTGTGTATTATTATATGTTTTTGAGATTTTTAAAACATATTTGAATGTTTTTTTGGACTTTGAAACATATTTGATTTTTTTTAGATTTTAAAACATATTTCAATGTTTTTGTATTTTTGACTCGGTAAAGGGTGCATTGTCTGAACTCATGTTCAAACAAATATAAACATTTCATTCCATTGGAAAAATGTATATGATATATTGATAGGTTGTCTCACTCCACTCGTTACTCCACTCAACTAGGATGATGCGAGGGCTCATCACAGAGAGCTAAGATGGATACGAGAACTAGGTGAATAGTGATATGAAAATGAAGATGATGGATGCCAAGACACAAGGTGTAACAATGGTCCATTCGCGAAAATGTGACTCATCTCAAGTGAAGGTTACTTGAACTGTTCTAAGATAATTTTACTTTATAGGTTTTGATTAGACTTAGATAAATTGATGGACTACTGATTGACAAGATCTGGTTGAAGGAATTGTTGTCTCTCTTAACATGAGAAAATTTTTGGGATGTTTTTGATTAAGAACTTTTGATTCATTTTTTCTTAAGGCTTTATTTTTTATAATTTTTTTTAAATGACCCCCTACATCTTTCCCCATGCCACTAGTAAGAGACAAAGGCTTAACACTAAAGACACAATGTAGGCAAGTAAGGATACCTAGTTTTGTTACCAATCTCATACTACTCGTAAGATGTATGGGCTTATCACCGAAGACTATGAAGACCGAAAGGTGTGTGTGTGTGTGTGTGTGTGTGTGTGTGTGTATTTTATATTGATTTTTCCTTGTATGTCAATATTTTTCTTGGTAGGAAGGAAAATTATGCCCCCAAGTCTTAGCCTCCTGCCACTAGTAGGACACAAGGATTCAACACCGTAGATTGAGATGAGTGGTTAAAAAAGACTGAGTAAAAATAAGTTATTGATTTCTATTAAAGAGAGAGCTTATTTGAAAGGAGTATTTTCCATCAGTAAGATTCTAGAAAAAACCGTAGGTAAAAATATTTGGTATAGTAGAAACCATAATAAGGATAAGACACATAATGCCTTAGATGGTTAATATTAACCTATGTTATATAGGTGAAGAATGTGGAGTGATGAAGATGTCATGATTAAGATATCTGCCAATGGATGAAACAATTAATTTTTTTTGTTAAACAAGTTAACCGTGCAAACGACCTCCCCTAATGTAGAGAATACCCATGGAAGAATATGTTTTTTCTTCTATTTTTTAAATTTTCAAATAGTGCTTGAAGGAGGAATTTGAGATGGATTTTTATTCTCTTTTTACGTTTTTTAACTTTTCTATGTTTTTTGTGAACGAGGGTTGGAAATGGACTCACCGAAAGAGAGGTCCATGTTTATGAAATTTGAATGGTCCTGATTTACAAGACTTGGGAAAATGAATTGAAAGTCAATGAAGTGAATAAAATGATTCAAGGAGTCCTGAGTTATGAGATTTAGGCAGATGAGGTCCAAGTAAACAAAGTGAATCCTAAGATTCAAAGAGTCGTGATGCATGAGACTTTGGTGAATAAGGTCTAAGTTAAAGGAGGGAATAGAAATATTCGATAAGTCCTGAAGTACGAGACTTGTGCAGATGAGATCCAATTCAATGGAGTGAAGCCTAAGATTTGAAGAGTACTGATGTATGAGACTTGGGTAGACGAGGTCCAAGTCAACGGAGGGAATCACAAGTTTCGATAAGTCCTAAAGTATAAGACTTGGGGGGATGAGATCCAAGCCAATTGATGTGTGATTGGATAAGTTTTCGATGAGATCGATAAACCTATGTTATTTTAAAGGTAATTTGTCAATGTGGGGAATAAATTTAAATTCATATTCACCCATGAGTGGAAAGATGAAAGGAAAGAAGGATTTACATAGAGATGTGTATCTAAGATTCTTTATAGGTCGTAGACAAAAAATATTCAATGTTACTTCTTTTAGGAAGTGGATTAAGTCATTTGATGAAAAATCTGTAATTAAATATTAAAATGTTTGAGCAATAATATTCCTAGGAATATGCACCTCATAGAGTGCATGCATGTATATGTCTTGATATGTAGGCATCATTGCTGAATAAATACATGTAGGATTGATCATTTGAGGTGTTATGGACACGAGATGTTGCATTGTCACAAGTATCCAAACATATTGCGGTTATGTCTCTAAAACAAGACTAAAGATGCTGTGCATATGAGATAACATTGAAAGGATAGACTCAGGATCAATGATGTTTGATGATGGACCCTATTTGTTAGATTCTTCACTTATATAATGGAGTGAAAAGGAGTCTTTAATCATGTTCAAATTCTTATTTGACGTTTGAATATTGTTGTTTAAAACTGTTTAGTATATTATTGAACTAACGGGAGAATATATGGGGGAGATTGATTTATTTTGTTTTAAAGATCCTTAACCCTTACCATCTTGATCTTGTTGAGTTTTATTATGTACAGGATTTGGAAAAACATTCAAATCTTCATTAAAAGTTGTGGTAGTTGAGGTGTCTTTACTTTTGATAGCTTCATCATCAATCTCTATAAATATTACTTTGTCATCAATTAAATCTTGGATGTAATTCTTAAATTGAATGCATTTATCTATTTGATGACCATCAATGTGATGAAAATCACAGTATGTATTTGGTTTGTAAAAATATGGCTTATCTTCCTGTAGTGCCCACTTCCCTTTGACACCTACTAATACTTATTCTGATACAGTTGATCACATTATGGACATTATTATGTTTTGATTTAGTATGTTGTTAGACATTTGATCATGGATTATTGTTGATATTGATTTGGTTATGATACATGATGATTATTAGAGACACTCATATGTGGATGATGATATACTAGTTGATATGGATGTTTTATGGATGTTGTTTGGGCATGTGATTTTGGATATTATGAGTAGATCTAGAAATGAAAATTTATGATGATGATATAGTTGTTGATTAAAAATGTAATTGATGTAGTTGTTACTTCAATGTTATTGTGATCCACTTACTTAGATGATTTTGTGATTTTAATTGTATCATATTGGATGTTCTGATATGGCCACGAGGCCGAAGGAGGTATTTGTATTTTGTAGGTTAAAAATATCACAACAAAACATCAGGGGATCAGAGACCAACCAAAATGGAATTCTAAGTGAATTCGACAAGGTCACCATGGGAACTTATTTTATTGTGTTGAGTGTTGTTTTGTTGGGGATTCCCATGGGGGAGATTTCCTTTATAGGTGACCATGGGTTTGTGTATTTTAATTAATGTGTTTCTTTTATTATTGTTTGTATGTATTTTATTAGTAATGTGTTCCTTTATTTTAATTAATTAAATGTGGAGAATTAATGTGAGGAATCATATGTTAAAATTTAAATAAATTAAATTGGGATATGGGAAAGTAATTATAAGAGTTGTTGGTTGGTTGTATTAAATTTGTAAGGAATGTGTAAGTTGTGTAAGAGCTTGTGTAAGTCAATTTTGGAGTATGAAATACTCCACCTCCATGAAAAATTTGAATTTGTCCTAGGGGGCTATTTTTGGAGGCTTGTGGGACAAGTAAAACTTGTCCCATGCCTCTAAATTTAATTTACCAACCATATTTATGGTTGGAGATGTGATTTGTGACTTTTATAATGAATTTTATTAATCATGTTGCATGTTTTTAATTGCACTCTCTTACATTTTATTTAATTTTGTTGTCCCTTGAGGTGTGGGCTTTTTGGAGTGTGCAAGTAACTTGTCATTTTTCACCCACCTCTTTATTGTGCTTGGGAGAATGGATTTTATCTTTTGTGTTTGAATTTAAGGTTGTGTGATGTGTCATCCTACATGGATCTACATCATCCTTTCTTCTCTCCCTCTTCTATATAATTTAAACTCTTTTCTTGTTTTGGGTTGTTGAATCTTTTTGCATTCTTCCTTGGGGGCACATTTCTTTTGCTGTTTTGGAGCTCTTGTGGATTGTGGAGGAATTTAGAGATATCTTCATACTTGGCATTGATGTTTGGAACTGTGTTATTGTCTTGGAAAGCTTGCTATTTGGAAGCAAAGTAACCATGGAGAGGTAGGAATTTAACTCTCCTTTTATGTTGTTATTATCTTGCTGTGTTGTGAGAATGATGCATGTTTAATTTTATTTGTTGGTTGGTTGGGTAGACTGCCTTAGGGAAGGTCTAGGAGAAGGCTATGGGGAATCCATGTGGGGGGGCATAAGGAAGTGTCATTGGCATAAAATTTTGTGGAGGGAGTTTGGGTTTGGGATCCACCATGGAAAAGAAATAGCTTGCATTTCTTACTTTGTGGGGGGCATAAGGAAATATGTGGGGGGGCATAAGGAGGGATTTTTGGGGGGGGGGGCATAAGGATATGTATGGTGAAATTTATTGGTGGTTTGTTACTGGTGGATGCCCAATTCCTAATTGGGAGGCATAAGTAGCTTCCCCCATAGACCTTGCTCCTTTGGCTTGCATGATCAAGCATGAGTTTTGATTGGAATGTTTTCAATTGTAGTTGTGAACTATTGTTTTGTGTTGATCTATGTTTTATATTGAAATGTGTATGTTGAAAGAATGTTGTGTGTTGTGGAAGCCAGTTGTTTCCATGGGTTGAATTACATCTATTATTGTATTTTGGTTGGGGGCTCAGTGGCCAATGATGAAGGAAGTATTATCCTTTCATTGGATGTCTTGGTTGGGTGGAGAGCGTTGCCTTTTCCCCTCTTTTGTTGTGATCAACTTGGAGAAAGAAAAAATGTGCATGTTGTTGTTCTAGAGCAAAGGAAAAATACAGTTTGATAGTCCCTTGTGAAAACACATTCATTTGTAACCTTTCCCACTTGTAGTGGATGAAATTGTAACATTTGTATTGTGAAGAAAAGATGTATGTAATTGATTACGAAAGTGTTTATTTAAAGTGTGAAAGATATTTACATTCTACTTTGTACATGGAAAAAGAAAGAAATAGAATTTCTACTGTTAATTGCAATCAAGGAATGAAAGAATGTAAAGATGTATTCTCTTTTTGAATTAATAAAGAATTGCAAGTTTACTTCTCATTTACATTTTTGGGTTGAGTTGGAATGTTAAATTGTGATTGGAATCTCTGTTTTGAAAATTGCAAAGAAGAAGAAATACGTATGGAGGGAATTATATTGTTTTGTTTCCTTTTTGAAATATATTAAAGTGGAAATCAGATTTGTAATTTAGCTTTGAAATTGATTTGATTATAAAAAATAAATGTATTGGACTAGTTTAGGAATGAAAAACCACACTTGTAATGATGAATTTGATAAACAAGTTGTCTAGAAATGGAATTTTAGTTATAAACTTAAAATTGGCAAATGAATTTTAATTAAAATGCACAGTTCAAGACCTGCACACATTAATCAACTTGGAGATGTTAAAATTTAGTATGTTGTATCATAAATGAACTCAAATTGACAAAGAAAACTTAAGAAGACATTATTTAGAACTATTGTAAAATCGAAGCCAATCCTTTCCTCAGTCCGTTTTCTATCAATTCTTGGACAAAATTCAAAGTGGAATAATTTGAGAAAATTAACTTTCCTAAAACACTTTAAACGCTCCCTAGAGAAATTCTCCATGTATGTTTGGAATGTTGAGTGAAGGAGGAGATCCAATTTAATCAAATTTAGAAGTTGGAAATTACCAGTTGGCTTTTTAAAAGCATGTAGATCATTTTTGTAAAATTAACCCTTTAAACTTTATCAAAAAGTATAATTTATGATTCCTGTACAAAGAGGGCATTGAGAGATTTCTAGAAAGTCCTCATTTTCCCAAAACAGAGCTTTCTATCTCAAGTTATGGCCCTCAGAAGTTTTCCTACCTTGGCGGGAAAATTTGGGAAAATTTTCCCTGGCAGGCCCGCGGCCCAAAAATTTCCTATCGAAATTACCCTTAGAATTTTTTTTGAAAAATTTTGGTTTGGGAAAATTTTTTAAATTTTCCTCCACTATCCCACAGCTAATCAGATGCTTCCACGTGTCCTCACGTGGCAGCGGTGGAGGCGTGCGACATCATCTTTTGCCCTTAGACTTTTTAAAAAAAAATTGGAAAATTTTCATCTTTTTCCCCAGCCGAGCCCGCAGCCTGCCTATAGGATGCCACGATGGCACCTTGGGGTGAAAACGAAGGAGGGCAGGACTCTGTCATTTTTTTTGAAATTTTTTTCTTTAGAATTTTTTTGATAAATTTCCCCATGGCCCCGCGCCTCCCACCCTCGCCTTGGGAAGACTTTCTTCCGTGGACGCGCGGACCCTCGCGTGCATTTACTACTTTCACCCCATCTCCTCCCTTTAGAGAAATTCACCAAATCCCTCCCCACCACTCCACCTACCTCATTCTCCATTATCCCCACGATGTGAAAAGTGTGGAGCACCATGTGTCCCCTGACATACCCACGGGCGCGTGGACGCCATTGATGGTGTTTTCCTCCCTCTTTGGGCGAAATGCCCCAAATTCTTCCACCGCCTGCCACTTCCTTCCCTTTTTCCCCAGCGATGACTCTGAGGCCACAACGTGTCCTTGGAGGACCCGCAGAGGAATGGGTGCAAATGGGAAATTTCTCCCACACAAGGAAAATTTCCAAACACTGCCCCGCAACCTGCCATCCCAAAAATTTCCTTTCACCCCTACTTGACACTTGTCCCCTTGGGGAAAATTTGACCTCTAAAGTCCGCTTGCTCATATCTTGAGTTTCTAAAGGAGCTAGAAGGACTTATTTATATCAACGAAAAGGTGAGAAAATTTCTATTCAATGGGAATGATTTAGGAAAATTTTGGAAGCTTTAAGTGTGAGAAAAATCAAGTTAAAAACCTGATCCTGTTAGGGAGTGGGTATGGTGATATTTTACCCCCTAAACCTAAATGAAACTTCTTACCCTAAAAAAATTGAACCATGCAAACTTGAAATTTGTTAATGAAGGAAGAATATATTCTATTAATTTAAATTTTTCCTGGAACCTAATAGGGTCAACTGTTGTCTTGCAACTTGGTTGTGGACACTTCTCATAAAAAAATTATTCCATAATTTTCTAACTAACCCTAGGTTGTTTCTTGGGTCTCAAGTGGGTTGTTTTAAATGGGTATCACACTTGGTATCAGAGTAGTGGTTCAAAATATTGGACCATGGGGCACACTAGAAAACTTGGGACATGAAACTCAAACCTAACACACTTTTAAATCTATAAAACAAATTAATTTAGAAAGTGTATATTTTAGTAAACATGGAAGTTGTGTAAAACTTAGCAAAATGAACTAACTCTCAATTTGGTCTGTGCAGGAGGCTCAGACGAAGCAAGAGGAACCTTCACAAAGACTCAGAATCAACACCACCACCACCACCACCACCAGATCAGGGTGTAGAAGCTATCCTACCTTATATTCTACAGACCCTTCAAGATGTTAATGCCACTGTATGTAGAGGATTAGGAGGAGGACATACAGCTAGTCATGACAGAGCCCCTTATATCGAGGGTTTGGTATCTCCTCGACTCAACGAGGAACATAGAGGAGAGAAATCCCATGCGGAGTCAACCAGAGTAGATTCACCACCTAGGGGACAGGGTGACAGAGTTCTAAAGCAGAGAGAGAGGTCTTAGAGCCCTAGTCTTAGGAATGAGCATGCAGAGTGGCCTAAAGGCCGCTAGACCACAACAATGGATCACATCAGGGAGTTCCTGAAGCTTCAACCATCACATTACTTAGGTGACATAGGTGGATTTTAGGTAGGAGGCCTGGCTAGTGAGCTTGAGTGGTTAATTCTAATCTTTTTTCTTGTTCTAGCAACATGAAATATCATGTTGCGATCCATTTACTAAGGGATGGAGCAGGAGTATGATGGAGGAAAGAGGAGAAGAAGCTCCATGTAGATTTAGAGATAGTGACCTGGGAGCTATTTGAGGAGAGATTCAGGAGTAGGTATTTGTCACAGAGGTTCATACAATAGAGGATCAATGAGTTCCATGACCTCCGACAGGCATCTCTTTCTGTAGCAGAGTATGAGAGTAGATTTCTGGATCTACTCCAGTATGTTGAGTATATGCAGGATGAGCAGGTGTGGATTCACAGGTTCATCTGGGGCCTGAATTTAGATATTAGAGGTTTGGTTCGGATCCACTACCCATAGACTTTAGTTGAGGCCATCGAGAAGGCCTATATTGGAGAGGAGACTCAGGGAAAGACCTAGTAGGCTAGAGACTGAGTCAGGAGCCGCATACAGTAGATGTAGGATGGTAGATCGAGGGGGTTAGTACCCCTTCCTCATGGTGGCCAGGGTATAACATAGTCATCCTTTAGGCCGTAGCAGTAGCAGTAGTCCTACCCACCTCATAGACCTCCATAGAGAGTTTATGCATAGAGAGGTTGGAGTATAGGTGCCTCCTCTTAGGGGTCCCATCAGGACACAGGGTGGACCTAGAGCTCAGTAAATGGGAGCTCGCCAGCAGAGACCTCAGCAGACCGCAGCTGGATCATCAGGGTCCACACCATAGGCTTCTAGGGCACCTACTGGAGGTTCTACTCATTGGGGAGGATCAGGAGGATGTTTTGGTTGTGGAGTTACTGGACACTTTTGGAGATATTACCCACAAAACCCTAACAACAAGGGTAAGGCATAGATTTCCGAGCCTATGGTTGGTGACATGGGATGTAGCCACAGGATTTATGCAGTGGTTGAGAACCACTAGGTAGAGCATCAGAGCATAGTCATTGAGACCACAAGTAGCATTGGTGGTATTTCTACCTCTGTATTTTTTGATTCTGGTTCTTCTGATTCTTTCATTGCACCATCTTTAGTAGAGCGACACAGGCTGGTGGCAGTTAGGTAGGGTCTTAGTTGGGATGTCAAGATGGCTTCTAGAGCCAAGATCTCTGTAGACTCCTTAGTTAAGGAGTGTGTAGTGGATTTGGGACCTTTCACCACTACCTCAGATCTCCGTATCCTTCCTTTGGGCTCGTATGGAGTCATTTTGGGTATGGATTGGTTATCTGCACACAAGGCCAGGATGGATTGTTATCACAAGACTATATCTTGTGCAGATGATTTGGGAATTGTGTCAGTGATTTCAAGGGTCAGGAGACCCATTTCTATTCACACCATCTCTGCTATGCAGCTTAAGTGGTGTGTGCGACGGGGTTGTCAGATGTATGCTATTACAATTGGTGAAAGATCAGAGGATGGGTCTAGTGGACCATCGCTAGATGATCATCTCATTTTGAGAGAGTTTTATGATGTCTTTCTAGGGGAGCTACCAAGGTTACCACCCCCACGTGAGATTGACAGTTAGCGACAGATCAAAGGATGGGTCTAGTGGAGAAGGGCCATCGCTAGATGATCATACCATTATGAGAGATTTTTCTGATGTCTTTCTAGTGGAGCTACTGGGATTACCACCCCCACGTGAGATTGATTTTCATATAGATATAGTTCCTGGAGTAGAACCTATCTCACGAGCACCGTATCATATGACCACCTCAGAGCTCTGTGAACTCAAGTTGCAGCTTGAGGGTATTTTGGAGAAGTCCTTAGCCATCCTAGTGTATCCCCTTGGGGTACACCGGTGTTCTTTGTGAAGAAGGATGGATCCTTGCGGTTGTGTATTGATTACCACTAGTTGAACAAGGTAACGATCAAGAATCATTATCCTCTTCCTTGTATTGATGACTTGTTTGATTAGATGAATGGAGCTACGGTTTTCTCTAAGATTTATCTCAAGTCAGGGTACCATCAACTAAGGATTTCAGAGGTGGAAATTCATAAGACGACCTTCTGCATGAGATATGGGCACTATGAGTTCACAATGGCGTCTTTTGGTTTGACTAATGCTCTGCAGTGTTCATGAGTTTTATGAATGGGGTATTCAAAACCTTCTTAGATCACTTCGTGCTCATCTTCCTAGATGACATTTTTTATATACTCATGTACACATGAGGAGCATGAGGGGCACCTTTTCCAGGTCCTTCAGTGTCTTCGGGAGCAGCAGCGTTATGGGAACTTAGAGAAGTGTGCTTTCTTTTAGACAGAGGTATAGTATTTGGGTCATATCATTTCTAGGGAAGGTATCACAGTCGATCCTTCTAAGATTAGAGCCATTATAGATTAGCTAGCACCCACTACAGTGACCAAGGTGTGTAGCTTCATGGGATTAACAGGTTACTACCAGATATTTTTTCAGGACTTCTCTCGGATTACACACTCTATCACTTCTCTTCAGAGGAAAGGGAAGAAGTTTTTTTGGTAAATTAGATGTGAGTAGGCCTTCAAGACACTGAAGGAATGCCTCACTACAACACCTATTCTTGTAGTGCTGGATCCATAGGGTGAGTTCTTTCTTTACACATATGCTTCGTTTGTAGGCCTTGGAGGTGTGTTGATGCAAAAGGGCAGAGTAGTGGCTTTTGAGTCTCGCAAACTCAAAGATCACGAGCTTAATTATCCAACTCATGATCTTGAGCTTGACAGCAGTTTTTCATGCCTTGGTTTGATGGAGACATTTTCTTCTTGGTCAGAGATTCACACTTAGGATAAATCACTTGAGTCTTCACCACCTCTTCACGCAGCCCAATCTCAATGCTCGTTAGCGGCGTTGGATGGAGTTTCTTTATGAGTATGACATGGAGATTGAATATGTGAAGGGGAAGGAGAATTGTAGTAGCAGACACTCTTAGTAGAAAGATACATGTGGCTATGGCCACCTCAGTGAGCACAAACTTGTGGAGAAGGATTCTTCATCAGCTTCCTCTTGACAGCTTCTACATTGCAGTACGAGCAGAGATAGTGTCACAGAGACCCCTTGAAGGGAATTTTGCTGGATTTAACTTAGAGGTAGATGATCTTCTCAGGAACAGAGGTAGCATATATGTTCCCAAAGATGGAGGCTTGAGGTAATACATCTTGGTAGAGGCACATCATGCACCCTATTTAGCCCACCCAGGGGTGAAGAAGATGCATGCCATCTTGCGACAGTTATATCATTGGAGAGGACTTCGTTCGAGACATGACCTAGTTTATGTCACGATGTTTGGAGTTCTAGAGATTTAAGGCCGAGCATCAGCATCCATATGTCCTTCTTTATCCTCATGTTATACCGGAATGGAAGTGGGACACCATTTCCATGGACTTTATTATTGGGTTACCGATGTCGATATATCACTATGACGCCATTATGGTCACGGTTGATAAATTGAAAAAAGTGGCTCACTTTTCTTCGATGAATACCTCTTACACAGCTAGAGCAGTGGCACGAGTATATCTAGATGATATTTTAGGGTTACATGGGATTCTGTGGAAGATCATTTGTGACTGTGATCCTTTGTACACTTCACATTGTTGGACTACCATGCAGTATGTCCTCGAGATGAGAATCAACTTCAGCACAACATATCACCCTAAGATAGATGGATAGACTGAGCAGTTGAATCATATTTTAGAGGATATGATCAGGATTTATGTGATGGATTAGTAGTCTAAGTGGGAGCATGTGTACTTAGTGGAGTTTTCCTACAATAACAGTTTTCAGAGTTCCATAAGCATGGCTCCTTTTCAGGCCTTGTACGGTAGAGAGTGCAGGACACCTCTTAGTTGGGACAATCTAGAGGATAGGGTTTCTCTTGGACCAGATATTCTATAGGACATGGAGGAGTAGGTTGTTTTGATTAGGCAGAGATAGCAGGAGGCACATGACAAGTAGAAGAAGTATGTAGATTAGCATAGGATCGATCGTAGTTTCAATGTGGGCATGAAGGTGTTCATTTGTTTCAGGCCACACAAGAGCCCTATCCATTATGGAAAAAGTTATAAGTTAGCTCCTAGATTCATTAGACCTTTTGAGATCTTGGAGTGTATTGGCCCTTTTACCTACCATCTAGCTTTACCACCCAACTTGTCTCGCATACCTGATGTTTTTCATGTTTCTGTTCTTAGGAGATATATTGTGGATCCTTCTCATTTGTTAGATTGGACATCATTGCAAGTATAGGATAAGAGGTAGGTGATGGTGGAGCCTATTCACATCTTACATTGCAAGATCCTGGGCCTTCGAGGCAGAGAGGTTCATCAGGTCTGTGTGCAGTGGGACATATATGATGAGACTACAGATATATGGGAGAATGCTACTTCATTACGAGTTAAGTTTCCACATTTGTTCCAGTGACTTCTAGGAGGAAGTCGAGTCTAAGTGGAGGGGAATGTAGTTGCCACTTCCCTTTGACATCTTTGATACATGATGGGATAATATAATTACATTATAGACATTATTATGTTTTTATTTAGTATGTTGTTAGACATTGATCATGGATTGTTGTTGATCTTTATTTGATTATGATGCCTGATGATTATTAGAGACACCTTATATGTGGATGATGATATATTATTTGACATGGATGTTTTATGGATGTTGTTCAGACATGTGATTTGGATATTATGAGTTGATATAGAAAATGGACATTATTTGATGATGATATAGTTGTTGATTAAAAATGCAATTGATGTAGTTGTTACTTCGATGTTTCTGTGATTCACATACTTAGATGATTTTGTGATTTTAATTGTATCATAATGGATGTTCTGATATGGCCATGAGGATGAAGGAGGTATTTGTATTTTGTAGGTTAAAAATATCACAAAAAATATCGAGGGATCGGAGACCAACCAAAAATGGAATTCTAAGTGAATTTGACAAGGTCACCATGGCAACTTGTTTTATTGTGTTGAGTGTTATTTTGTTAGGGATTCCCATGGGGGGATTTCCTTTATATGTGACCATGGGTTTGTGTATTTTAATTAATGTGTTTCTTTTATTATTTTTGTATATATTTTATTAGTAATGTGTTCCCTTCTTTTAATTAATTAAATTGTGATAGAATTAATGTGAGAATCATATGATTAAAATTTAAATAAATTAAATTGGGATATGAGAAAGTAATTATAAGATATTTTTGTTGTTTGCATTTAATATGTAAGGGATGTGTAATTTGTGTAAGAGTTTGTGTAAGTCATTTTTGGAGTATGAAATACTCCACCTCCATGATAAATTCAAATTTGTCCTTTGGGGCTATTTTTGGAGGCTTGTGGGACAAGAAAATCTTGTCCCATGCCTCTAAATTTAATTTTATAACCATACATATGGTTAGGAGATGTGATTTGTGGGATTTTTATAATGCATTTTATTAAGTCATGTTGTTATGTTTTTAAATACACTTTAGTTACATTTTATTTATTTTGTTTTCCCTTGATGTGTGGGCTTTTTAGAGTGTGCAAGTAAGTTGTCATTTTTGACCCACCTCTTTATTGTGCTTGGGAGAATGGATTTTGTCTTTTGTGTTTGAATTGGTGGATGTGTGATGTGGCATCCCACATGGACCCGCATCATCCTCTTCTCTCCCTCTTCTATATAATTCAAACTCTTGCCTTGTTTTTGGGTTGTTGAATCTTTTTGCAACTTCTTTGGGGCACATGTTCTTATGTTAGAGCTCTTGTTATGGAGAAATTTTGGAGAAATCTTTGCATGCTTGGATAGATTGTTGTTTTGGATTGTGTTCTTAGCTTGAAGAGCTTGTTGATTGGAAACAAAACCTAGCATGGAAAGGTAGGAGTTTACATCTATCTTTTATGTTGTTATTTACTTGTTGTGGTTGTGTGAATGGTGTATGGTTTGTTTATTTATTGGCTGGTTGGGTAAACTGCCATAGTGATGTTATAGGAGAAGGATATGGGGAATCCATGTGGGGGGGCAAAGGAATGCCATTGGCATTAGAGTTTTTTGGAGGGATTTTGAATTTGGGATATGTTGATGGTGAATCACAGCACCCATGAGTGTCTATAGCTCGATGGGTTGAGACTCTCAGTGCGATTGCATAAATTGGAGATTTTCCCAAGTGTGGGACCTTGCAAAATTAGAAAAACTCTCTGAATGAAGGCTGATTCCTATTCCTCTATTTAGATGCACACGTAAAAAATGAAGAGGGTTTACTCAAAACCTAAACTAACTTTCCAAGGATACAGGGTAAGAAGATGCATAAAATAAAACCTAAACTACAAAGGTGATGCACCAAGGAATGAAGAACACATGTCTTGCCAATAAACAAAAAACCATTAAAATGCAATGTAAAGATCATGCACAAATAACCAGATTTGTAGTGAAAGATCAAGAGGATGAAAATGAACATAAAGAGGGTTGAGAATCATCCACATACATGCATTATTTGCTCCAAATATTGACACAATACACTACAAAGTGCCAAGAGGAAAAGTTGCATTACAGTTTTTAAATGGGAGGTTTGAACTCCACAAAATCACCTGCCAAAGAGAAGAAGGGAGGGGCAAAACAAGAATGTCTAACCTTTAGAAAGAAATCCCCTCCTTATAATTTATAGGAAGAATGAGAGAGGGAAGAGAGAGGAAATCCAAATCTACCCCAACCACCTCCAAGTTGCATTTAATTCATCTCATTATGGTGGTAGGTGAGAACCCTAGCAAACCCAAATCATTGGTGGAAACTATATTTTGTATTTTAAGAATTTGTTCCCACCCAATTAAATATATAAATTTGTAGTTGGATAGAGGACCTCATAAGATTTCTGAAAAGTCCAACCTTGCATGAATCCGAGCTCCCTGTGAAAATAATGTTTATGGCCATCTGAATATATGGGTCAGGGTCTACTTCTTGTCAGCACTCAGAATGTTGCACCTCTTGAAAGTGCACCATATGGCGCATCCATCTTCATGTCGATACCCTTTGCTGTGTGCCCTTAACCTGTGCCTTGGTGCATCCATTTTTGTGTTGACATCCTATTGTTGTGCCCTTAACCTGCGCCTTGGGCGCATCCATTTTCATGTCGACATCCTTTGCTGTGTGCCCTTAACCTGCGCCTTGGCACATCCATTTTCATGTCGACATCCTTTGTTGTGCACCCTTAACCTGTGCCTTGGCACATCCATTTTCGTGTCGACATCCTTTGTTGTGCACCATTTTAACCTGTGCCTTGGCGCATCTTTTTTTGTGTCGACATCCTTTGTTGTGCGCCCTTAACTTACACCTTGGCGCATCCATTTTCATGTAGACATACCTTTGCTGTGCACCCTTAAACCTGTGCCTTGGCGCATCCATTTTCATGTCGACATCCTTTGTTGTGCATGTTAACTTGTGCCTTGGCGCAATCCATTGAAATGAGATTTGAAAAGTTTAAAATTTCCATATTATTTTTCTTGTCTATATCTACCCGGGGGGAGATATTTACAACAGGATCCACCATGGAAAAAAAATAGCTTACTTTGTGGGGGCAATAAGGAAATCTGTGGGGGGCATACGGAGGGATTTTGTGGGGGGCAAAATATGTGTGGTAAAATTTATTGGTGTTCTGTTTTGGTGGATGTGTAATTCCTAATTGTGAGGCATAAGTAGCTTCCCCCATAGACCTTTCTCCTTGAGCTTGCATGATCAAGCCTAAGTTTTGATTGGAATGTATTCAATTGCAGTTGTGAACTGTTGTGTTGTGTTGAATATGTTTTATATTGCAATGTGTATGTTTGAAAGAATATTATGAGTTGTGGAAGCCAGTTGTTGCCATGGGTTGAATTACATTTATTATTGTATTTTGGTTGGGGCTTGGGGGAAAATGATTAATTAAGGATTCTCATTTCATTGGATGTCTTGGTTAGGTGGAGACCCCAACATTGTCTTTCCCCTTCTTTATTTTGTGATCAACTTGGAGAAAGAGAAAATGTGCATGTTGTTATCCTAGAGCAAAGCAAAAATACAGTTTGTCAATCCTTTGAGAAAATATTCATTTGTAACCTTTTGACTTGTAGTGGATAAAATTGTAACATTTGTATTATGAAGAAAAGATTTTGTAATTGGATTGAAAGTGTCACATATTTAAAGTGTGAAAGATATTTACATTCTGCTTTGTACATGTGAAAACAAAGAAATATAATTGAGTGTTAATTGCCTCAATTAGGTGAAAGAATCTAAAGATGTTTCTCCTTTTGAATTAATAAAGAATTGTAAGTTTACTTCTCATTGCATTATTGGGTTGAGTTGGAATGCTAAATTGTGATTGGAATCTCTGTTTTGAAAATTGAAAAAAGAATAAATACGTATGAGGGAATTATATTGCATTGTTTCCTTTTTGAAATATATTGTGGAAATCAAGTTTACAATTTATTCTTTGAAATGGTTTGTTTATAAACAACTGTATGTATTGGACTATTTTAGGAATGAAATGCCACATTTGAAGGATGAATTTGATAAACAATTTTTTAGAAATGGGATCTTTATTACAAAGTTAAAATTAGCAATTAATTTTAATAAAAATATATAGTGAGAGGAACTGCACACATTAATCCACTTGGAGATGTCAAAATTTAGTAATATTTATCTTAAATGAACTCAAATTGACAAAGAAACTTAAGAAGACAATTCAAATTAAGGTACAAAATAAAATCTAATTCCTCTAACAGTCATTTTTCTATCACTTGTTGGAAAAAATTAATTTTTGAATAAATTGAGCAAATTAACTTCCCTAAAACACTTTAAAACCTCCCTATAGCAATCCTCCATGTCTATTTGGCATGTTGAGTGAAGGAGGAGATCCAATTTAATCAAATCTACAAGTTGGAATTTACCGAGTTTACAAATCTTATAAGCCTATAGATCATTTTTGTGAAATTGAACCCTTAAAATTTTGTCAAAATAGGTAAAATTTATGTTGAGTATGAAAAGAGGGCATCGAGATATTTCATAAAGTCCTTGTTTTCCCAAAACCAAGCTTTCTAGCTCAAGCTATGGCACTTTGAATTTTTTCTATCTTGGCAAGAAAATTTAGGAAAATTTTCCCTGGCGGAACATGCAGGCCCGAAAATTTCCCGTTGAAATTACCTCTTAGAATTTTTTTTGAAATTTTTGGTTTGGGAAAATTTTCATGAATCCTTCACTGGCCCATAACCAATTAGAGGCTACCACGTGTCCTCACGGGGGTAGCAGCGGAGGCGCGGGATTTTCTTTTGCCCTTGGACCTTTTGAAAATTTTGGAAAAAAATTCCATTTTGGCCCACCCCTGTGTTCTTTATCACAGGCTGCCACATGGAAATCCTTTAGGTGCTAGCGTGGGGAAGGACCATTTATTTTTTTTAGATTTTGGTCTTTGAAATTTTTTGGTGAATTTCCCCATATGGCCCCACACTCCCACCCTCACCTTGGGAATTTTTTTCTACAGGGTGTGGACCCTTCCACTATGTCCAACTTTCCAACTTTGTCCTCCCTTCGGTGAAATTCACAAATCACTCTGCCACCTGCCTCCTCAAGTTCTCCCTTCTCCCCGCAAAAATAGTGTGAAATCCATGTGCCCTAGGTGGACCCATAGGCACGTGGGCATTGTTTTTGTTAAATTCCCCTTTGGAGGAAATGCCCCAAACTCTCCCACCGCCCCACTCTTCCTTTCATTGTCGTCAGCTCGACTCAAGGCCGCCATGTGTCCTTGAAGGACCCATGGAGTTGCATGTGTGCAACTAGGAAATTTCTCCTGTGCAGAGAAAAATTCCAAACGCTAGCCCCTCATACCCACCGACCCAAATTATTTCCTTTTAACCCTGCTTGACATGTGTCCCCTTGGGGAAAATTTGACCTTCCTAAGGTCCACTTTCTCATAACTTGAGTTCTAAAAGCAGTTAGGTGGACTTCTTTATATCAATGGAAATTGAGAAAATTTCATATCCTGGGAATGATTTAGGGAAAATTTTGAAGCATTATGTATGAGAAAAATCAAGTTGAAATTATGATCTTGTTTGAGATGGGTTTGGGATATTAAATTTCTCCCTGAACCTAACTGAAACTTCTAACCCTAAAATTTGAACCATGTGAACTTGTTATTTTTAATGAAGGAAACATATGTTCTATGGTAATTTAGATTTGTTTCATAACCTGTTATCACCAAATCACAACACCCCTATGTTTATACAAGTGCATATACTTGAACTCACAGTGTGATTGGATAACATGGTACTATCTCCAAGTTGTGGGACTTGCTACTTGAGATAGACCTCCAGAGAAAGTTGGTTCTTGCTCCTAAACTACCTGCCACAATCTACTCTAATGCAGGGGAAACTAACTATTCTAATCTAAATTTCCAAGGGACCAGGCAGAGAGAATGCATAAAATGAAAGCCTACACTAAAGCGGTGATACACCAGAAAAGGAGGGTGTGAGAGTAGTCTCCAAATGTGTGAAATACAGAAGCAAAGTGCACACTAGAAGAGGTGATGACAGTTCTCCATAATCTAGCAAAATGCATTCACAACAATATTCCAAGCATACACAATGATAATGGATCCCTGCAAGAACATAATAATAGACACAATATTCTTGTAGAAAGATTAAAGGGGCAAGAAGAATGCAAGAAAACACAGCAGGGGAAGATACATCCACAAACTGATATTTTATTGCTTCATGATATGCACAGTTCAATCTATTACAAGATAAGGGCCTGGATCACCATGCAAGGAGTCCACTACAAGGGCCTACAACACATTGGCTTCACAAAGAAATTTTGACAGAGCTTTGCTACTAGAAAAATCTTCCCTTTACAATGAGCCCAACACTCCAATTTATAGAAAAATGAGAAGGGAAAGAGAAGGGAAAATGGAAATCCCGAAATCTGTCCTTCAACCACCTGTAAGAGGCATTAAATGGAGTAAAATGATTATATATTACTTGCAAAAGGCTCCCCATACTGTCCCATGTGCTGCAGCAGAGAAAGAATGATGACCATGCCTCTTAATTGCACTCCCAACCACCAAATAAAACACTGTTATGAACCCAGCCACGTTTTCTAAAAAATATCAATCAATTTCTCATAAAATCCAAAATTTCTTGATTTTTGTGCATCGGGCTCGGAGCCACGATTCCAACGGTACCAATTTTGTGTGATTTCGTTGAGAAATGCAAAAGTTATGGCCTTCTGAGTGCGGGCAGCTATTTTGGGTCTGGCAGGCGTTTTCTGTCATTTGACGGGAATGAGCATTAACTGACTGGAGCCGAATATGTTTCTTTTATTTAAATATATCTACCCTCATTAAAAATAAGAAATATAGTTTTTTTGGCATAGAGGACATCATGCTCGTTCTAGAAAGTCCAATTTTGTGAAAATCGGAGCTCGGAGTCAAAAGTTATGGCCGTTTGAAGTTTCACGGGTCAAACGTTGACTTTTCTTCTTTGCCTTCGGCCGCTTCGGCTTTTCGTGTCCCTCGTGTACTTTTGTCCTGGCTGTCCTAGATGAAAATCTCCTGCTTCGGCTGATTCGGGCTTCCTTGTCCCTCTTTGCGGTGAAGACACGTGGCGAGATTCCATTCGCTCTCAGCTCTTTCAGTCCTTTTCGCGTCCTCTCGCGTACTTTTGGCCCAGATGTCCCAGTGGGACGAAAGTCCTCTGTTTCGGCTGAATCGGCCGGTTCGCGTCCTCACGTGTACTTTTGTCCCAACTGTCCCAAAGACTTCGCTGGGACAAAATTTCTCTGAACCGCCTGAAATGGACTGACTTGCGCCAAACCGGCTGATTTTTTCGCGTCTTTCGCGTACCTTTGTCCCAACTGTCCCAACTGCGTGAAAACAACGACTTAGTCAATTTTTTCAAATTTTCAGCCCCAAGCTGGTTCACCTTTTCGTGTCCCACGCATCCCGATGTCCAAGATGTCCCTTTGCTCTGTAGACTACTTGGCGGCCTTTCGGCCGATTCGCGCCCAGATGTCCCTCATGTCCCTTGGTTACGAGGACTAAGACTTAGCCATTTTTCATGATTTTTCCTGGCCCAAGCATGTTTTTGCAACGAATCAATCTACCTTTTCTCAAAACTTTCTGCATGTTTCAAAATTACCTTGAGGGGTGAATTTTGGATAACATAACCTAATAGGGTCAAATGTTGTCTTGCAACTTGGTTGAGGACTCTTCTAATAAAAAAAAATTATTCCTTAATTTTCTAACTAACCTTAGGTTGTTTCTTGGGTCTCAAGTGGGTTGTTTTAACGGGCATTACATCCTTCCTCCTCTTCTTTATTCTTCTTTTCTTCATTTTATTTTCTCATTTCTTCTTCTTTATCTTCTCTTCTTATTTTTTCTTCTTCTCATATTCTTGTTTTTCTCCTCTTTCTATTTTTGCATTTTCTCTTCTTCTTATTTCTTCTATTCCTATTCATTTATTTATAATTTTTATTCTCTTCATTCTTTTTCTCTTATTTCCTTATCTCCTCTTCTTCCTTATTATTATTCTCTTCTTCCTCTTCCTATTTTTTTATTAATTTTCACCTTTTCTTTATCTTTTTTCATGTCCTCATCCTCTTTCCTTTTCTTTTCATATTTCTCCCCCTCTAACTCTTTTTACTTTTCCACTTTTTCCTTTTCTTCCTCGTTATCTTTTTGTAGTAATTTTTTGACTTGTCCTTACTTTTCATCTATTGTTTTTCTCTATTATATATTTCTTGTTTTTCTTTTTGTTGTCGTGTTTGTATATTTTCATTAGTTCATGTATTTTTTTATGTGGTTTGTGTCCACAATTGTATCCTTTTTTGTTTTACTTATATTCTTAAGCTCTCCTTAAAAATATTCTAGTAAATTTTTTTAATCAATGTATATCTATTTTTCTATCTCCTTTAGTAAGGAGTGTGAGAGGTGATGGATGATATCTTCTCCTACTAGTCAAAACCTTTTTAAGTAGGGAAGGATTTATTCCAATATGGAAATTTTTCTGTGTGGCAGAATTGGCTTTAAATTGTTGGGATACTCGTAATATACCTCTACGGTCAAGACAACTATTATAGAATTTATATGTAAACCTTGTAAGTTGTGACTCTTGAAGGGGTTAAATTTCCCCCTTTCAACTCTAGATCGTGATTTTCTTCTTGTTTTTTCTATTATGGGGGGGGGGGGTGTTTATTTCTTGTTCTGGTCCTTCAATTTCTGATTCTAAGATTTCCATAGCATCCTCACCTAATTACTTTGGTTTTTCACTTGATTGTTATTGCAGCACCAATTTACTTGAAACCCCAGCTTTCTGCCCTTTAGTTGGGGTTAGTGGAGGAGGTTTTTACTCAAGTTATGATTTCTTCCTCTTATATACCTTTAAACCTATTTTATTTTGGGTCATATTTTTTCCTTTTTCTTACCATATAAGTTTTTCTAATGGCATTTAGGATTATTCTCCCTCTTGAGTGAATTATTCAAGGTATATTTTTCTAAATTCCTCCCATGTTTCAGTAATTGCATCATCAATGTTTGGTGTCACTAATTTCTTGTTATCAACTAAGATGATTATTATTACCTCAATTGTGGTTTCCATAAGCTCATTTGATGTTTTGTATGGTAATGGGAAAATGTGCTCAATCTTTGGGATGAAGGGCCAAGGAGTGTATAGTCAATATCTGTTATGAATATAACTTCCTTCTTATATTTGGCTACTGTTTGTTATGAAATCCTACTCTTACTTGCAACAAACTTTTGGATGCTCTCTATCAACCCAATAAATGAAGAAATTCGGTCTACTTGAGCCATGGTATTCATATGTTCAAGTATATGTTCTGTTATGGGTATGTTTTTTTCACACTGAATTTTGCCTATTTTACTAGGTAGGGTATTAGTGAAATACATGGATAAAAATAGGAGGAGTGAACCATAACATAAAGTGTATTTACCATCCTTAGTATTTCTTTTATTTTCATGGAACTTGGCTGTAAACACCTCACATGGGTTATAATTATATATGCTCATGATCATTTCTAATTATATTATTACACTTGTGGCATGGGCACCATATTCCCTATTAGTATAATAAAATTTAAAGAAATGGATTTAGATGCATACCTAAAATATTTCTTCTGATTTATCCAATTTTTAGTTCCCTTTTGGACGTTATAACTCATGTCAACCACATAGTTTGATTCATAGGGGTTTTATTCTTTCATAATAATGAGAACCCTTTTTCCTATAGTCTTGTTACTCTTTCTATCATAAGTGTGTTTATTTTATATGGTTGGCTATAAGTAAAAGAAATCATTTTGTAATCTAGTGAGGAGAATCATAATGGTATATCAGCCATTGAAAAGTAAGGGTCCACGCTCCATGCATCTAATTTGACGTCCTTGATTACTTTCACATTAGTTTTTTTACTCCATTGTTCTCATTTTCTCATTATTTCAGAGAAGTAGTTGTTGATCAAGCTCAAGATAGGTGTGGTCATATTCAGAAATAATTTAATGGATATATTTTTGTGTTTTGTTGGTATGCGTGACCTTGAATGGGAAATGGGACAAATCTCCTGCAAGGTCTGAGAGCATATATTTTAATGCATGATTCTTTGATTTAGGTTATGGGATGTCTTATTATGTAATAATGGTAGGGGTAGACATTTTACCTAATGATTTTTCTATTTGTCTTGTGCTTGAGCCCAATTTTCTCTATTTTTCTTCTTCATTCACCCTCTTGTCCTTGGTTCTCTTTTTTGTAAGTGTGAGCTATATTTTTATGGGATTTCCCATTTTATATTGTTTGTGTTCACCTTCTACATTTATTTATTTATCCGTGGTTATGTTTTTAACTTACTTTGACCCACATATGTCTTAGGTTATATTCTCCTTTTGTGGTTGTTATCTTCTTTTTCCATAGGTTTCCCTTTCTTCTGCATATATTTGTTTCTGCCTTTGTTTTTTTTTCCCTTTTCTTTCCTTCTACATATTTTCTTATGGACTTATTATGTATTTTCCTCATTCCCATAGGTTTTCTCCCTCATTCATTCCACATATGTATATCTTCCTTGATTCCATGTGTTTTCCTCTTTGTTCATTCCATGGCTTCGTCTCTTCCTTCATTCCAAGTTTTTCTCATCCTTCATTCAACAACTTTCTACAGTTTTATTATTTGCTTTAATGTGTGGGTTTATTTTTTCTACGAATTTTTCCATAGGTTTTTATTTTGTTCGTTATTATTTTTTTTTTATTTATTCCTTTCTTTTTTTCTATCATATTTAATTTTTGTTCTACTCTTGCTTACTTGAATTTTCTCTCTCTTCATCTTTACTTGTTTTTTGTAGAGAGAGGGATCCCTTGCAGTTTTTTGACCTCTTACTTGTCAAATTTTTTAAATTACCAATTTTTAGAGAGGAATTATATATATTTTTAATCGTTTTACCCTTTTGTTTATATTTTATTTATATTTTTCCATTTTTCATTGTTTGTTAGTTTGTGGTATGGTATTTCTTAAGCCACACTCTGTTGACATAACCTGCTATTTTTTATTTTAGATTGTTTGTAATTTGATGACTCCTAAGGGTAAAATATCTTTCACTATGTATGTTATGAGCCACCTAATTTTAATTTTACTTGATTTTTTTCATTTACTGTTTGTTGTCACTAACACCACAAAATGTGGAAATTTTGAAACATTTTGAGTTTTTAGTCAAGTGACCAATTTTTCATGGTTATATCTACCTTTTTGATGTCAAAGAATGCTAAAAACCACAACATTTATCCAAACATGAGTGAATTTGGGTTTAGATCGGTCAATGCAGAATTTGGAGGAATAAGAAGAACTATTCTAATGTTCCTTTTATTCCTTGCATCAACGCAATATCTACAAAACTAGGCTTTATAGTATAAATAATCTATTTGTTGATCCACCAGAACTATTCCATTGTTCTTTTTGTTAATCATTTCCCCACATCTCCAACATCTACATAACCCTTTTGCATCATCCTTTTTGGAAATTTTGAGAACTGATGGAACAATTCTTTCTTTCCTTTCATTCCCTACAAGTCTATTTTCTCCGCAAATACTCCTATAATTTATCGAGGAAAATGTAATAAATTATGGAATGCATGGAAATTTTTCCTCCATGTCATCTATTCCCCTTATTCCTGATATCCCCGTACTGATATTTATTCCATGAGTTCCACCATCCTCTATCATAATTGATTTATAAAGTGAATGGGTTAAAACGTGTTCCTACAATCCCTCTAATGTCTGTAATACTTTCCTAAGGTTTAAATCAATCCTTTCAAGAAAAATTATATATAAACCCCCATACTTTGTCATTTTTTACATTTTAGAAGCTTGAGTTTGTTGTTTCTTATTGTCTTCTTTTCTCCCATGTGCCAAAGAGGTATTTTTCTTATAACTTTGTCATTTTTCACCCAATTTCAAAAATTCAATTTGTATTGGGACCGTTGTGAAGGTTCCTTTATTTTTGTGCAAAATTTGAGTTGTTTTATCTTTCCTTTATCAATTTTGATTTTTTTTTTGTTTCCATACATCTCCTTTAAATACCTCTTGTAATCCACTATTTATCCTCCTTTTTATCTAAGTTCTCCCCAATATTTCCACCATGAAGTTTCACTACGTGGGGTATGAACATATTTCATCTTTAGAAACCTTCATGCCTAACATAGGTGTAATGATGTCAGACACATGAATCTGAATGATGTATGGGCCTGAATCTCAGATGATAGCCCCACTATAATTTCACAATGTGTTAAAAAACATTAGATTTTCTTATGGTGTTGGCTTCCACACCTTAGTACAATGAACTGACACAGTCGTAGCTTGTGCCTCAAATTTTGACCCACAAATTAGAGAACTTAAAGATCCCCAAGAAAAAAAATCATATTAGAATTCTCCCACTTTTTCATGTCTTCTCATGTCGTGTTGATGTTTTCTATGGTTGGCCCTGCCTCGTCCATTACGTTTTCCTCCTATTAAAGGAAAACTGTGTGCTCGATTTATCAAGCTCGTAAGTTGGTTCTTGTTAATACGATTAATAAGTATTAATAAGTGGTAATAATAATAGTAATATTATTATTATTATATTATTATTTTATTTATCGATCGACGATAACCTCGTTATCTGATTGTCGATTTGTTATCAACCTTGTTGTTAATTATTGATGAGTGATTTTATTGTTTTGGATTGGTCACTTCGTGGATCGAGCCTCGATTCACGTAAGGGAAGCTTATTCGTGGGTGGCCATCGTCAAGGACGTAGTGTTCTTGTTTAAGGTTCAAATTTTTTATCCTTGGCCATCTAGGCGCTCTTGTATGCTTTGTAAATGTTTGGGTAAATGCCTTCAACCACAATTTCTTCTTTTCCCCTTGTTAGAAAACTGGTCCATGTATGCCAAGTTAGATAATTATCAAGTTAGTGGTGAATTTGACCACCAGCCTGCCACTCTTTGTTGATTATTAATGAACCATTTCTGGTGTACGTTCTGAAGGATTTCACATCAGTTTTGAAGATGGCCACATGAGGAATTAACGGCCTGTCATTTCTGCACCTTCATGTAATGGGAAAATGTGTTGGATTTTACCTGGGATCTGGGGAAGCGTGGTTGAACTCTTATTGGGTATTGCATGCTTTTGGGCTTCGTGATTTGTAATGGCTTACTAGCCACATTTTAGGATCTGCATGCTTAATGTCTTGTGGGTCACATGCCTTCATGGAAGCTCACATTTGTGGGTTTATTGCATTCCCTTTGCTGCATGGATGATTGCTGAGTGCGTATTAAACTTTTGGATGCCTTTTTCCCTGCTGGCCGTGTGGAGATTTCTGGTGTGGAGCCTTGTGTGGTTTGGTGTCAAAACTCTCAAAGTTAGCTTGTGAATCTTATGGAGAAGTGTTGGTCACTCATGGTTTTCTGGGTCATTCATTTTTACTGGCCTCAAATTCACAGTTGGTAGTTGTGTCGTTTCAAAACCATATTTCTTTTTAGCACGTTTTTTAGAAAGTTCATTCTCCCATGTTTTGCTTGCAGATAGGGGTGCTAAAATTGAAGGGTGAAATGATAAGGTTTATTCATTTGTGGCTTGTCATTTATGGTGGAATTTGGGTCTTAGATCTGTGTTTGTTTTATGCACTAGACCTCTTTGCGTAGAATCCTTGAGACCACGTGTTCTTTCAAGGTATTTTTGATCTTTGTTGTTTTGGACTCCATACCCTTGCTGTAACTTCTTCAGTGCTTGATCTGCACTGTGAGAAGGTTGTGGAGCTTGGTTGTACTATGTCTTTTGCAACTGGTTCTTTCTACTCCTTCCCTTGCTGTGAGATTTTCCATTGCCATCGTGGAAGTATCGCAGTCTTTTAGTTTGTGTTTTGGGTTCATTCAACAAGCTGGAGGATAGTGGAGTTCAGGATTGAGAGGAATGTTGGCACCTTGCATGCTACGGATGAAGATTCAACTAGAGGGTTGTTGTTGTTGGACCTTGGGGTGTTTGGATGCCTCGTCGAAGCTAGAGGAGCAGGAAAGATAATTCTACACTTTGCTACTGTTGCTATATTTTTTTTAATATATCATGAAATCGAACTACCATTTCCTTGTATTGATTTGTCAATTGGATGCCTTACTAGGAGACCTCTCCTTTCTGCTTGTTCTATTCTTGTTTTCACTTTTATCGCTATCAGTGTGTTAGTGGAAAGCATGCATGTGCCGTCATCTCTGGGTGTTATGTTTTCCTTGCTTGAGTGATCAACCTTCATCTTTTTTATTTATGTATATCTTCTTCTCTACGATTGAGTTTCAAGTTATTATGTTGTCCCAGCTAGTATTTTCATTGTCGTTAAAATAAGTTTGCGATAACTATGCAGCTCCTTCCTATCATCTGAGTTTGTTTTATTTTTCTTTGTATTTTGTCAAATGTTGTTAAATCTCTTCCTCAAACCCCTTCGATAATCTTCTTGACATCGGGAAAGACAGGTTGTAGAATTGGAGTGATCAATGCTTGGGCTATCCGGGTTGGAGTTTCGGTATTAAAACTTTTAGAATGAAAAATTTTGTGTGCAATGCATTTCAGATCTCACGTGCTTAGACTCCTGTATTATATTTCATCAATTTCCTAGGATTTTAAGGCCATCCTCAAGAATTACCTTGACCATCCCTATCCACTTGAACTGTAACTAGCTTTTCGGATCACCTAAGCTCGAGGTTTCAATCATGTGAATCCAATACCTCGTTAACACTAGAATAGCTTTGGTTTAATCCCCCTCTCAGAATTATTGTTGATGGCATTTTTTTTTCTATTTTCCTAACTTGCATTCTTTCTCTTTTATAATTTTAATGCTATTAATTAATATTGGTTGGTTTCTATGCACGTAATTACCTTAATATTTTGTGATGGAAATTTCCTTAAATGTTATTAATCTTTAGGAAAACTCATCTTGCATTTGATAGTCTTATGGATTCATAGAGGAAGGTTTTGTTTTGTTAATGACACTTAGTAATTTATGTTTGTATCTATGTGTGATGGTTGGTTGTGTTATCAAGGGTTGCCTTAAATTATTGTTGATATGGAAAAGAGATAATTTCTTTTACCTTAACCGGATTTTAGAATTATTGTGGAAGTTTGTAAATCCTTAGAGATATAAATTTGGATGATGTTTTGTATACTCTTGTTTTTGGAACCCCCCTTCTTCTCTCGCATGTTTTTACTGGCCTATAAGGGTATTGACCCTTCTTGAATGATTGGGGAATCTTTGGGAGTTAAGGGTCAAGTCTAATATACCTTTCCTTCACTTCAAAACTTAGGTTGTGTCGTGTCTGTGTATTTAATTTCACTCATATACTCTAAGTGATTAGAGGGTTGAAAATTTTAGCATGCTTGGATTTTCATGTTGATCTTTGAACACCGTGATTTCCTCGTTGGGCTGATCAATTCTTGTCTTTTAGAAATATAACATTAAAGCCTATGCTCTTGGTATCTTTTGATAATTCTAGATGGATGGCATGTATATTAAACTCCAATCTTGTAATTATTTAATTGTTTGATGGGAATCTTGTTTCTTATATATTTTTATACTTTCATTTTTATACTTTTTGCTTTTGTTCATAACTAAAGTACAAGGTCTTTCTTCTTTGATTGACATGGTTGAGACTGTATTTTAAATTGAGGTGTTTTTTTTAGTGTTGAGAGAATTGACCCAATTCTTGTAATAAAATTTTTTCCTTTCATGGTATTGTTAGATAATAGTTATGGTGGCTTTGTGTAGCCTTATCTTGCTCAGTTCTCGTGAACTGACTCTTGTGGAAAATTTGTTGCAGATGGCTTATGCGAGTAGATGAGGGATAGACTTGTATATTTTTGCATCAACCTCTGTTGAGAAGTTCTTTTGCTCGAATCCTTTTTATGTTGTTCAACTATTCATAAGGTCCAGTGGAAATTTTAGAAGAGGGTTAGTGTCTTAGTATAATGTATTGTGGTTTTTTGTCATCTTAACTTTGGAAACCTTGGATTGTTTGACTATCATGGAAAATATAAGAAAATTGGTTTACCTCTTTGTTGAGAGACCTTAATGGATTATCGGTATTCTAAGAATAGTTTAGCATTCCTTGGTCAATGTTATTACTCTCTTGTTCCCTATGCATGGTTCCTTAGAGTTGGTATGTCCCTTTGGGTTGTGTATTGTGCTGGAAAGAATTGATGTAACCTGGTGTTGTTTTCGTAAATGAGAATTGTTAAACTTTACCCTTGAGAATAAATGTTGAGTTAAATCTTCTATGACTTAGTAATAATGTGCTATAAGTAAAGTAAAATGGGTTGGTTAATCCTTATAGAAGTTAAACTAAAATTTATATGAAAATAAATTAATGTAGAGGTGACCTAATGGAGAACAGGTAATTCCATAAGTGATCTAAGATGAAACTATCCTTTGTAAAGTAATTTTTTTTTTATATAACTTGCTATCCCTAGCAAAACTAGTGAACACTATCCTTTTTATGGTGAATTCTTACACGAGCTTAAGGGAAAACAATGGTTAGTTCTGTAAGATAATAAGATTTAATAAGTAGGAGAAAAAAATTTAGAAACCACACAATCTATCTCTCCAGCCATTTGGAAGGTAAATTGTTTTCTTTTGTAATACTCATTCAGTGAAGCCTAAGTAAAATCTTTGATAATTCTGGATAAATTCTCAAGCCTCAATTAAATCCTGGTAATAACTAATGAGGTCTTAAAGATGAATTCAACTTGACCTTCTTCCTAAATTTTTCCAAGGTGCTTTGTATTTCTTCTCTTAAGTGTGTTGAATGCGAACCCAGGTTGTCATAAGGGTATGAATGAGTTCTAGTAGCGTAAGTGTGAACAGATGGCCTTGTGGAAATAAATATCCCCCTTTTTACTAAATAAATGAATTAAACAAATAAAGGTCATAATAGAGAAGACTTAAAGCAAAATTCTCTTCAGAGTAAAAGAAAGAAACTTAGCGTTGTAAGAGGAATTGTACGAATCATATCCTGAGTCCTGGAAAACTTAAGTTAAGGATTGAAGGATGTTTTATCAAAATAAATAACCTTCAATAATTTCTCACTGTGGCTTGCCCTAACTGTAAGTGTGTTATGTGGTGGTTTCCTATGTTGTCTTGTCAAAAGAAAAGTGAATTATCCTTGATGGGTGTGAACATTTCCATGTTACCTTTGTGGTCATCCTTGTATCGAGTTGTTCACAGAGTTAGTTGTAACCTTGGTGGTGGCATGTTGTGTCGTGTTATGTGTCAATCAAGTCAAAAAAAAAAGTTATCCTATTTTTTTTACTGTGTTGTTAGCGTGTGTGAAATTTTTGGGTCATTACATATGGTATCAGAGTGAAGGTTCATGCTCTCGAACCTTTGGGCCAGATTGGGAGTGATGATGGTGTTGCATGATGGTGGTTGATATTGGAAGAGTAATGTTCTTTAAGCATGATGTGATCCATGTCGTAATTGTGATATTGTGAATGCACATGATGTGTATGTCACTTAGTGCATATTTGTTATCATGTTGAGGTGTTGGGGGGATGGGAGTATTCTCTCTCCTTCTTGTGGATTCTATGAAGAGTTCACGTGTGAAATACTGCTTGTGATGTGTAAAAAGAATTCTAATGTGGATGATGGAGTGTTGAAGCATTGTGGCATATTGTGATATGTAGGTGTATCAATGTGTTGTATGACTAGATTGATGTAAAATGAAATGAGTTGTATCATGATGTTTTTACCATGTTATGAAGAAATGTGTGTATCACCTTGTTATGTAGCAATTAATGTTATGTTGTGATGTTACTTATTATGTTCATCGTATGTATGATTTGTGTAATATGTAATGATTCATGTTGTGATATAGGGGCATACAGTGAGCATATGAACCCTATTGTATAGTGATTGCACTTTGGATGCAGAATGTGGTAGAGTGATGTATTGCACCCAGTGAATGTATGATTGTGACCTACCCTGTATATGTAACTTGTGAAAGTGTTATTATTAATGTGTGTGAACCACCATTGTATTAGTGATGTAGTTGCATGTTATGTTGTGAACCTTATGCTAACCGACCCTGAGGGAAATCGGTAAACTATGTATGTTTGGAGTGAGAAAATGTGTACCGTTGACCAGTCACTCGAGCCGAGTATGAGATAGGAAGTGGAGCCTTACATAGGCTGAAAACCCACTTTTGTTCATTTGGTATGGGTGGCACTTGCTCAATGGGTGTCATGCATATTGTGTTTCGCGGACACCTTAGGCTCAGTAGATGGTGACTTGTACTCTTTTCTCTCTCCTGATATGGTTGTCGTATGGATTCAACCTATGTGATTTTGACTATGTTGAGCCTTGTTGAAGTGGTGGCGAGATGATTCAGATTGAGATGATGACAGTTGTACTATTGATATGTTATTTTACGAGCTGAGGCTCGAGGTTCCGAGTGCCAGCAACTCGTTGAGTACCCCCTTGGTGGCCAGATAAAGCCACGTAGTCATCGTAATGTGCTATTCATATATGTGTATTTTATTCATAAATTGAACCTTTTACTTTACTTTTGCAAGGACTAGCAGTTTTCTTGATTGCCATGTTTTACATTTTGGGCATTTCCTTGGTTTTTGGTACTAACACGTGGATTTTGCACTAACTATGGCCATTTGGTCATTTTTTTGCTTGGTTTTAAATATTCTTTTAAATTTTAAGATTTTATCACCTTGCCCAAGGCTTGTACTTTGCCACTTGGCATTTTGATCAGATTGCTATGTTGGTTCTATTGTCGTGATGTGTGGAATAGGGTCATGGGATGCACCATGGAATGGTTGGACCTATGGACCCACTTTGTTGTATGGGGGTATGCCCCAAGGAGTTACAGATAACTAGCGGGTTGTTGAACCACGAGTTATTATGTCACTTGGGTTGGGGGTGACAGGGCTCTATGTGCCCAGGGCCATAGGGTGACCCGACCTCATTAAAAGGAGAAAGGAGACGGGCCTCTATGGTTGAGTGACCTGATATTCTTTATGGCACTCTATGGTTGAGTGACCTGATATTCTTGATGGGCCTCTATGGTTGAGTTCAGCTTGGTTTTGGCACTATGTTTCTTTCTCTTTGGGAGTTATATGGAGTTGCTTTGTAATACTTGGGAGTAGGTGGTTATTTTCTGATGCTTCGGGTGGTATATGGTGTTGTTGGTAGTGTTTTGGGGGGGGGTAGTGTTATGATGTATGTGTGCCCATGAGGGTTGGTTATGGTTGTGGCCCCCTGGTGTACACTATGTACCTATGGCTTTTGTCTGGAGTTATGTGAATTTTTTTTTCATCTGTGGAATTGAGGAAATGTCTGGTTGTCGTAGTACACTTTGTTCAAGTATTCTATTTGTCAGTCATGGTTGTGTGACAAGTACTATGTTATGTGGACCGTGCCTATTCCCTTCCGTATTTGAGTAATATTTTGTGGTGTAATACAGTCATGAAGTATATACTTGTGTGTTTGTGAATCTGTAGTGTCTTGTCTGAACCCGGTAGGGTGTTGTGTTAGTAGTTCATGTTGGGCACCTATAATAAGGAATAAACTAACTAAAAACTCTACAACAATAAAATTTTAAAGAATTGAAACTAGAAGTAATGATAATGGAAAGAGACTAATGAAACAATGAATAAGAGGGAACTACCAATCTTCACAGAACCTTGAAAGTTAAAATTTGTACCAAATGTTCCTAAGGCCACCTCGTGGCCGTGCTTTAATCAACTGAAATTTTTAACCATAGAGTGCACTTTTGCCATTTTCCTGTTCTTTGTTGCTTATCATTCCTTTTCCTCTATGCTTTGTCGCATCGAGGACGATGCTTTCTTAAGGGGAGGAGAATGTAATGCCCCGTTCATTCTTGTTTTTTCTTCTTCAACGACCGTGTTGCTAAGCATTTAACGTTGTGGTGCTCATGTTGATCTTTTGTTGGCTTTGCCCTTGTCACAGAGAATGATTGGAATTCTCCCACTTTGTCATGTCTTCTCGTGTCATGCTGATGTTTTCTGTGGTTGGCCCCACCTCGTCCATTACGTTTTCCTCCTATTAAAGGAAAACTTGTGTGCTCGGTTTATCATGCTCGTAAGTTGGTTCTTGTTAATATGATTAATAAGTATTAATAAGTGGTAATAATAATAGTAATTTATTATTATTTTATTTATCGATCGACGATAACCTCGTTATCTGATCGTCGATTTGTTATCAACCTTGTTGTTAATTATTGATAAGTGATTTTATTGTTTTGGATTGGTCGCTTCGCAGATCGAGCCTCGATTCACGCAAGGGAAGCTTGTTCGTGGGTGGCGCCATTGTCAAGGATGTAGTGTTCTTGTTTAAGGTTCAAAGTTTTTATCCTTGGCCATCTAGGTGCCCTTGTATGCTTTGTAAATGTTTGGGTAAATGCCTTCAACCAATTTCTTCTTTTCCCCTTGTTAGAAAATTGGTTCCTCGTATTTGTTGGTAAATTAATGGAGTATGCCAAGTTAGATAATTATCAAGTTAGTGGTGAATTTGACCACCAGCCTGCCACTCTCTGTTGATTATTAATGAACCAACCTGGCGTACGTTCTGAAGGATTTCACATTAGTTTTGATTTAATGGCTCTGCATGAGGAATTAATGGCCTGTCATTTCTGCACCTTTCTGTAATGGGAAAACGTGTTGGATTTTACCTGGGATCTGGGGAAGCGTGGTTGAACTCTTATTGGGTATTGCATGCTTTTGGGCTTCGTGATTTGTAATGGACTTGCTAGCCATGTTTTGGGATGCTGCATGCTTAATGTCTTGTGGGTCGCGCCTTGTGGAAGCTCACATTTGTGGGTTTATTACACTGCTGGTCATTGGGGACTGAAACCCTTTGCTGTATGGATGATTGCTGAGTGCGCAGAACTTTTGGATGCCTTTTTCCCTACTGGCTGTGTGGAGATTTATGGTGTAGATCCTTGTGTGGTTTGGTATGTCAAAAATCTCAAAGTTAGCTACATGAATCTTGTGGAGAAGTGTTGGAAGCCACTCATGGATGATGGGTCATTTTTTTTGCTGGCCGGGGGAAAGTTGTGTTCTATTAGTAATGATGATTTTCAAAACCATATTTCCAACTTGCACAAGTTTTTCATGAAGCTACATTTCCTATGTTTTTCTCAGAGCAGATTGGACATTTTTTAGCGTCCCTTGAGACCACAATTTCAAGGGTTTATGAAAGGTTTTTCCTGGCTGACTATCCCCTTTCTACTGGTTGGCTTGTTTGCATGACTATGGAGACCTGGACAGTCCTTGGCTTATTTGTTGTTGCTCAGTTGTGTTTTCCTGCTCCAACTTGCTTTCCCACAACTCCTTGATGACTGTTTTTCAAGGATAGAATGGTGGGTGTCTCCTTTTGCTTGATGGACTCCAGTCTTTTCAGCTCTCAAACTGCCTTTTTGACTTGAGAACTGTGGACCTATTTGGTTCTGACTATTTACAACTCATGGTTTTGCATACCCTACCCTAGTTGAATGAACCCTTGACATACCATTGTGGAAATATGTGTGACCCTTTTGGGTACTGTCAGAGTTTTGGAGTTCCCTCCAGTGGAGTTCAGGATTGAGAGGAATGTTGGCTTGCCTTGCATGCTACGGATGAAGATTCAACTAGAGGGTTGTTGTTGCTGGACCTTGGGTGTTTGGATGCCTCGTCGAAGCTGGAGGAGCAGGCAAGATAATTCTACACTTTGCTATTGTTGCTATATTTTTTTTTTATATATCATGAAATCGAACCACCATTTCCTTGTATTGATTTGTCAGTTGGATGCCTTACTAGGAGACCTCTCCTTTCTGCTTGTTCTATTCTTGTTTTCACTTTTATCGCTATCAGTGTGTTAGTGGAAAGCACGCATGTGCCGTCATCTCTGGGTGTTATGTTTTCCTTGCTCGAGTGATCGACCTTCATCTTTTCATTTATGTATATCTTCTTCTCTACGATTGAGTTTTAAGTTATTATGTTGTCCCAACTAGTATTTTCGTTGTCGTTAAAGTAAGTTTGCGATAACTATGCAGCTCCTTCCTATCATCTGAGTTTGTTTTCTTTTTCTTTGTATTTCATCGAATGTTGTTAAATCTCTTCCTCAAACCCCTTTGATAATCTTCTTGACATCGGGAAAGATAGGTTGTAGAATTGGAGTGATCAACGCTTGGGCTATCTAAGTTGGAGTTTCGGTATTAAAACTTTTAGAATGAAAAAGTTTGTGTGTAATGCATTTCAGATCTCATGTGCTTAGACTCCCGTATTATCTTTCATCTTATTCCTAGGATTTTAAGGCCATCCTTAGGAAGTACCTTGACCATCCCTATCAACTTGAACCGTAACTAGCTTTTCGGATCAGCTAAGCTCGAGGTTTCAATCGTGCGAATCCAGTACCTCGTTAACACTAGAATAGTTTTGGTCTAATCCCCCTCTCAGAATTATTGTTGATGGCATTTTTTCTATTTTCCTAACTTGCATTCTTTCTCTTTTATAATTTTAATGCTATTAATTAATATTGGTCGTTTTCTATGCACGTAATTACCTTAATATTTTGTGATGGAAATTGCCTTAAACGTTATTAATCTTCGGGAAAACTCATCTTGCATTTGATAGTCTTATGGATTCATAGCGGAAGGTTTTGATTTGTTAATGTCACTTAGTAATTTATGTTTGTATCTATGTGTGACGGTTGGTTGTGTTATCAAGGGTTGCCTTAAATTATTGTTGATATGGAAAAGAGATAATTTCTTTTACCTTAACCGGATTTTAGAATTATTGTGGAGGTTTGTAAATCCTTAGAGATATAAATTTGGATGATGTTTTGTATACTCTTGTTTGACGGAAACCCCCCTTCTTCTCATGCATGTTGTTACTGGCATATAAGGGTATTGACCCTTCTTGAATGATTGGGGAATCTTTGGGAGTTAAGGGTCAAGTCTAATATACCTTGCCTTCACTTCGAAACTTAGGTTGTGTCGTGTCCGTGTATTTAATTTCACTCATATACTCTAAGTGATTATAGGGTTGAAAATTTTAGCATGCTTGGCTTTTCATGTTGATCTTTGAACACTGTGATTTCCTCGTTGGGCTGATCAATTCTTGTCTTTTAGAAATATAACATTAAAGCCTATGCTTTTGGTATCTTTTGATAATTTTAGATGGATGGCATGTATATCAAACTTCAATCTTGTAATTATTTAATTGTTTGATGGGAATCTTGTTTCTTATAGATTGTTTATTTCTTCTTATAGGGCCAAGGACCTTTCTCGTTCGATTGTTATACTTTCATTGCTTTTGTTCATAACTAAAGTACAAGGTCTTTCTTCTTTGATTGACATGGTTGAGACTGTATTTTAAATTGAGGTGTTTTTTTTAGTGTTGAGAGAATTGACCCAATTCTTGTAATAAAGTTTTTCCTTTCATGGTATTGTTAGATAATAGTTATGGTGGCTTTGTGTAGCCTTATCTTGCTCAGTTCTCGCGAACTGACTCTTGTGGAAAATTTGTTGCAGATGGCTTATGCGAGTAGATGAGGGATAGACTTGTATATTTTTGCATCAACCTCTGTTGAGAAGTTCTTTTGCTCGAATCCTTTTTATGTTGTTCAACTATTCATAAGGTCCAGTGGAAATTTTAGAAGAGGGTTAGTGTCTTAGTATAATGTATTGTGGTTTTTGTCATCTTAACTTTGGAAACCTTGGATTGTTTGACTATCATGGAAAATATAAGAAAATTGGTTTACCTCTTTGTTGAGAGACCTTAATGGATTATCGGTATTCTAAGAATAGTTTAGCATTCCTTGGTCAATGTTGTTACTCTCTTGTTTCCTATGCATGGTTCCTTAGAGTTGGTATGTCCCTTTGGGTTGTGTATTGTGTTGGAAAGAATTGATGTAACCTGGTGTTGTTTTTGTAAATGAGAATTGTTAAACTTTACCCTTGAGAATAAATGTTGAGTTAAATCTTGCTATGACTTAGTAATAATGTGCTATAAGTAAAGTAAAATGGGTTGGTTAATCCTTATAGAAGTTAAACTAAAATTTATATGAAAATAAATTAATGTAGAGGTGACCTAATGGAGAACAGGTAATTCCATAAGTGATCTAAGATGAAACTATCCTTTGTAAAGTCTGCTGTATGGAGCTCATTTACTGATATATCCATATGAATTAGTATATACTAGTTCTATATGATTTGTTAAAAAAAAAAGGCTTAGATAGAGACCATATGTACGTGTACAATCTGTCACGCTCTTGAAGGTGACGTGAAAAAGCAAAGAGAGGGATTTGTATAGATCTATGAATCATATGTCAGGTGAAGCATCACCAAGAAGCACGTTCATGAATCTTAATCTACACAGATTTCAGTCAAAGTAGTGGTTTGGCTTGTTTTTTATTGATCTCTGTTAGATTGCTCACTCCAAGTTTTCTGCCGTCTTAATTGATACCCCCCAAAATAGCCATGATCGATCTGCTGTTTCATACTTTCGCTTCTCGCTAAGTCCAGAGGGAGAATCTTCAAAGAGGGGAACAACCGGTGCGAGCCTGTCTGAAATGGAGGAAGAGCAGGAGGTGCAGAGTTCCAAGCACGTATGCAAGATTTGTAACAGACGATTCTCCTGCGGAAGAGCTCTGGGTGGTCACATGAGGATTCATGGATCCCAATTTAATGAAGATGATGGCGTTAGGAGGCGCAGGGTCTGTGCGACTGAATCGAATAATGGGCTTGAGGAGCAGGAGGTGGAAGCGTCTTGCGGCGGCGATCATCCTGAAGCCAAGAATAACAATCCGATGTACGATCTGCGTCCCAATCGCAGACGAACTTGGCGCTATGCAGATCTAGACTACTCGTTTGGTGGTGCTTGTAAGTGGTGAGTCTGCTGATAGCTATAAATTTTTACAGAGTCATTAATAGTTGTTTAAATTTAGTTTTATTTTGGTCTATGTTCAGTTAATACGTATAGGTTTTTTCAACCACCTTGTATTACTCACTATATTGTCAAAATCCTTGGCCGCTGCCATCTTTTCTATGTCAAAATTTCATTTCAATTAAGTGTACTACCTTTGTTTCATCAAAACATAGGGAGTTATTGTAAATAAAGTCATGTGTCGTCAAATGTTGGTAGTCAATACGTTATTGTTTAGCTTGTCGTTTATATTGTTTCATCATTATATGTGTCTAGTTGTTAAGTCAAGATATAATGATATTGTCATTAGCAAGTTTTACACGTTTGTCATTAAAATGTCAATAATTGTGTCATAAAAGTCAATGTTAAATAGGTGATTTTAGGATTATTGTCTTGTCAAGTGTTAAAGTCGTGTTATTGTAAAAATCTAAAAAATAAAATAAAAATTGCCTTACAGACGCATTTTCGGTGTTACCCGACGTTTGGAAATAAAGTATTTCACATTACGGGAAGGAAGAAAAGAATAAGATCAATGTGGAAACAAATGTGCTTCATGTTCACATCTTGTTGAGTTAGTAGCATGACACTGGAGGCAGGAGGCATCGGAGGTTAGAGGTCATTCAGTGACCTCTCATCAATTGCCAACGACGGGGGTGCATATCAGCTTTGGTGACATGTGTGGTGTGCCTCAGTTTGCAGTGATCCTGTTTTGAATAAGTGGAAATTTCACATTGAGGGGGGGAACATGATCCAATGTCCCATTTCTAGTATGTCAGCTTTTTCTATGTATGTACAAGCAACAGATTTCAGTAGAATTTCCTATGTTATTCCCTGCAGTGAGATAGTGATGAGAGTTGTTGATACTACTGCATCATCATGATATCGTGGTTGTTAGTTATCCAGAAAAACTATCTAGAGGTTGTTGGTACTGTCCTCAAAAACCATCTGTTGTGTGGTTGTTGGTTAACCACTTGGAAAACCATCCAGAGGTTGTTGGTATTGTCCTTGAAACCATCTAGATCATGAGCACGCACGGGCGGCACGCTGCAGAAGGAAGTGCAATTGTTTTTCTCCCATGTTCGTACTAAGGGGGGGAATGTTAGGATTTCATACTATGAGTTCTCACATTATTATAAAAGTTAAATTATAATTATGTGATATAATTGAGTTGATATTATAATTCATATTGTTATAATATATTGTTTCAACAATATATTATTATAGAGTTTTTTGTACCCGTAAAGTTATAAACGGGTAAGTTGTTTGTTGACTTCCTATTTTCTAGGAAGTAGTTCTTCTATTATATTGGCTATATATTAGCCAAACATGTTGTGTAGAGAGATATGGAAAATAATATAATTATTCTGTGTGTTTTACCTGTGCAAGTCTGATCCAAAATTTATAGTGAACACTATCCTTTTTTTGATGAATTCTTACAGGAGCTTAAGGGAAAACAATTGTTAGTTCTGCAAGATAATAAGATTTAATAAGTAGGAGAAAACAATTTAGAAACCACGCAATCTATCTCTCCACCATTTGGAAGGTAAATTGTTTTCTTTTGTAATACTCATTCAGTGAAGCCTAGGTAAAATATTTCATAATTTTGGATAAATTCTCAAGCCTCAATTAAATCTTGGTAATAAATAATGAGGTCTTAAAGATGAATTCAACTTGACCTTATTCCTAACTTTTTCCAAGGTGTTTTTTTATTTCTTCTCTTAAGTGTGTCGAATGCAAACCCAAGTTGTCATAAGGGTATGAACAAGTTCTAGTAGCATAAGTGTGAACAGATGGCCTTGTCGAAATAAATATCCCCCTTTTTACTATATAAACAAATTAAACAAATCAAGGTCATAATAGAGAAGACTTAAAACAAAATTCTCTTCTGAGTAAAAGAAAGAAACTTAGCATTGTAAAAGGAATTGTGTGAATCATATCCTGAGTCCTGCAAAACTTAAGTTAAGGATTGAAAGATTTTTTATCAAAATAAATAACCTTTAATAGTTTCTCAATGTGTCTTGCCCTAACTGTAATTTTTTTATGTGGTGGTTTCCTATTTGTCTTGCTAAGAACGAAAAGTGAATTATCCTTGATGGGTGTGAACATTTCTGTGTTACCTTTGTGGTCATCCTTGTATCGAGTTGTTCACAGAGTTAGTTGTAACCTTGGTGGTTGCATGTTTTGTCGTGTTATGTGTCAATCAAGTCAAAAAAAAGTTATCCTGTTTTGAAAACTTGACTCAACAATTGGCTAATGTACATCAAAGCAAAACATTTCATAGGACTTCATACTTGATGTACACTATAACAACCTATAAGATATGGGTAGGGTTGACATGGAAGAGAAAAATTTCAAAATGCACTAGTATATGAGTTCTACACTCAACTCACATATGAAACAACAAAACTCATTATAGGAGAGTGAATGATGATTTCACCATGTTCCTGGTTAGACTGCTTGAGGAGAATGTGACTAAGAGAGTTTCCTTAGAAGTAAGGAAAATTATTTAAACATATGGTAGCCTCTTCATTCAATTCAAAAAATTATTCATACATCCAAACATAGTTGGGTTTGAAGGGGTACCAAAGAAGTTACCAACATATTGCAATGACAAGTTAATCCTAGTTGAGTTGTGCAAACAACTGGATGTGCTTCATAGGACCTTTAGGGACAAAAATAAAATCTCAGGCATTCCAATTCCCCATCTCACTTGGAAAATACACTTTTAGGTCATCCCTTGATGCTAAAAATGTTGAGAGGACTATTTCAGAGTTTAAATTCCATACATATCAGAAGAGGGATTCCTTTGACAATAAAGGATATATTTCAAAGAATCTAAGGATGACCTTACTATCATGTGCCAACATTTGAAGACTACTGGGATGATTGTACTTATGAGTATGAGGTGAGGAAAATATTCTTTGGTAGGTTATCATTGCAACAAATCAAGGATATCAATTTATACAATTCCTGAAGGTATGGAAGATGATGATTTTGACTTGTATAGTGTGGAGTATATGATTTCTATTCAGTAAACTCCTCTGCCTACCATTGATTGGTAATAAAAGGAGAAGGATAACCTTGATGATTTAAACAACCTAGTGCTCCTGAGAACAAGGCATTGGTATAATGGAGAAAATAAAATAATTCAGAGAATCAATGAAAACATCTTCTTCTCAAGAAGCTTCCACCTCACAAAACTATGTTCCAACACAACAAACTTCTTCCTCCTCACCCTTGGACTCAAGAACCAAGGTGTACATGAATAAAGATAAATCAAAAGAGGTCTGAGAAGAAAGAAGAAATGCACTTGAGCAAGGAGTTGAAGAAGAGAAAAATCAAGAATTTTGGTGAAGCTTACCTCTACCCCTGAAAAAACACCACAACCTTCTAAAGAGAAAAAAAAAGCAATTTGAAGAAAAACATGCTGATGAAGAAGAAAAGGAAGGTGAAGAAGGGAATAAGAAGAAGATGAAGTGGAAATTAGTGAGCCAAATACAGGGAAAAATAACGTCTCTAGGCCTAAGTTTGAGGTTAGAAGACCACCCTCTTCTTCCGTTGTGACTTCCAATCTCGAGGTTTCTACTTCTCAGATTCCAAGTTCCCAAAATGTTCTTGCATTGCCTCCCTCATCTACTTCTTCTAGAGATTCCTTCACATGGTTCAACCTATGATTGAAAACAAGAAAAGAAAAGAAGAATCTCATATTGAAGTTCCAGAGTTTGATGCAGTGGCTACCCTTCTTGGTACAACTCCTCCTCCCCATAAGAAATCCAAGTCAACTTCTCATCTAGTTTAGATTCTAAAGGACAACAATTCTTAGAAATTACTAAACCAAAAGGGGATAAAAGTGATAAAGAAATATCCATGTCTGACTTGGAGCTCACCAAGATTTCACTTGGGGAATCAACTCCAGAAGGAGAAGTGCAGAACCTTAGAGAGACTATCTCCAAGGTTATTGAGAGAGTCGAGAAAGGGAAGAAAACTCAAGAACAACTTGAGGAACAAGTGAAAATTCTTTCAAACTTTATCAAGTCTTTCCTTTCATCAGACAAGACTCCTCTTGATCCTACTCCCCTCTCCTCACTTCCACCCATTGTTGCCACTATTGGGATAGATGTCAAAGCCATCATAGAGATTCATAAGCATGTTGCATTTGGAAAAGCATCTGAGGCTTGGGTTGAAGGAATTCTAGTCTCTGGTCTACAATTCATTGATGAAGCATACAGGGTATATGAAAATATCACTTTTTCCCAAGAGAAAATCAATTCAAGATTTGACACCATTGATAATGAACTCAAAATTTGGGCAGATTGTATGTAGGATCTTTGGACCATGAGTCCAAATGATGATAAAATACTTCTTTCTCGTAATATTTTTGATGATTCAAAGAAAACTTATCTAAGACTTGGACCTACAGTGTGGAATGGAGAATTAAGGTTCTAGAAGAGCTGCAACTGAGCTGAAGATTGTGGTCCATAAAGGTGAATCATTGAAAGCTGAAATCTTTGTTGATTTACAAGATCTTCATTTACCAATTCTTCAAGGATAATTGACAGAGAAGAAATGAAGTTGATCAAATAAAGGCAGAATTCAATTCACTCATTAAGGACAAGTTATTCAATGAGGACTTGGTCAATAAAGATAAGATGGAAGAACTTTCATAACTTCACACTGTTGTTGTAGAGGAAATAAAGGGACTTGTGTAGAATGGTGGAATTTCCAAGGAAATGAAGTATGATCTTGGAAGCTAGTTAACCACTATCGTAAAAACCATTGTCCCTAAGAGCATGGAGATTTCATTGCGTGCGACAAAGTTCAGAATACAAGTTCTCAAGCTAAAGGTTCAAGCTTCAGCTGTTCCTATTGCCCCTTCCTCTTCCGGCTCATAAGTGATCCTTCTAATTGTTCTATTTTGGAGTTGGATTTATTATTCTAAAAATAAAAAATTGTAAAATAAAGCCAACTTATGTAATTAATTAATTAAGTTCTTAGCACTTAATTAAGGATAGTTAGTTAGGAAAGGTAGTTACATCCTCCCCTCAGCCTATATAAGGCCTCATTTTCATTTGTAAAGGGGTTGGATATTGGTGCATCTGGATGTAAATATAGATTTAGATCAGTACAAAAGAAAACCTTCTTTTCCCCATTCAAGTTCTTTCCATTTCTTCCTTTCAATTTGATTAACGTGATGGTTTGTTTTTCATATTTGAAATCTGAAACTTTGTGTTCAAATCCATGGAGTAAAATGTATTGAAATTTGTTTCAATCTGCATTCTATGTGTTATGGGTTGTGTATTTATACAAAAACACATGTTCTTTAGGTCTATTTGCATGCATGAGTAGAAAAAAAATGCAATATCTTTATTTGGAAGTGTTTCTTCTTATTTCTCTCTCTTTTATAGTCATTTGGTAATCTTGGAAAAATAAGGAGGATTTATTTATCTTGGATCAGTTGGTTAGTTGTAACTGTGTTTCCCTAATTAACTTGTCTTACCTAGTCATGTTATTGTAATTCCTCCACTCCTTTTCCTTGTTTATCTTCTGTATTGAAAATAATGATTCCATCATTCATGATCACCAATATCATCATCAAATATTAAGTAGTTTTTACATTTGTAAATACTTAAGGTTTTATTTTTTTTAATAAGGGAACCTCCCTATTAAAGATGAGGGACTACTATCACCTAACACTATTGATTTTCCTCAACAACTAGTTTTCCAACAAATAGTTTTTTGGCACCCACCGTGGGGCACATATTATAACATCCACAAAAGATATTTCACCACAAAAAAACTAGATATTTTATCACACTAACTGAGCAGAGATATACTCAAGGAAAAAAGGTTCAAGGTATTGAAGATCATTCCTTTCAGTCGCAGCAACAACGTGGTTTTTAGTTATCTCTAGAGAATAAGGGTAGAAATAAGAAGTCAACAAACACACCTCCAACAAAGATGAGAAATGTTTCATATTCACAAGTACCACTACTCAAGGTTTGATTCTAACGATCGTTTCTCTTCCTCTGTAAACTATTTTTCCCAGGATGGCTACACCGGTGCCCTGGGTTAGAATAATGGGCCCTTAGCCCTTGCACAACCTCTTCATGACCTTGCCCAAAGGAATTTGGAAGAACTTCCCAAAATTTAAAGGAGATGGAAATTTCACCCAAATGAACATCTTGTAACATTTTTTGTTGCATGCAGAGTCCTCGGAGTGGCACATGAGGATGTATTTGTTAGGCTATCTGTGGAAAGCTTGCAAGACAATGTCGTGGAATGGTTCTACCATCTTCCACCTATTTGTATTACTAATTGGGACACTATGAAAATAAATTTGAAGAAATTTTTAAACCAACAGAAGATTCACATGCACTCTTGGCACAACTATCTCAAATGAATCAGGAACCTCACGAGCCAATGTGAGAGTTTGTAGCAAATTTCAATATATTGGTTTATAAAATCCTTGTTGCTATGTGACCTACTCCTGAAAATATGAAATGCTTCTTCATCAATGCAAATATCCCTCTAGTAAGCTTTAATTTGGGAAGAAAATGATTACAAAATCTGGAATAAGACCAAGATTTGGCCATAGGTATCTAGGATGATCTGATTGTGTTGGGAAAACTGAAGAAAGAACCACCAAAATCCAAGGCTTCTGCTTCAGGTCCATCAAGTTTTTGATCAGTTAGTACAAAATTTGACTAATGAACCGATTGCTAGAAAAAACATAGATTTCTCATAATATTCCATATCAAGGATATTCCTAGAAATAATTTCTAGCCAAGGAACTTGTTTTCCCGCTGCTCAACCTAAGCTTTCCATTGAAGAGTCCTCCAGTTAAAGTCCCAGTTAATACAACATGTGAAGTAGAGGAAGCAGAGGATGATGAGACCGTGTTTGAAGAATTGGAAGAAGCTAAAGAATATCCTGGAGAAGCTAATGATGAAGCTGAAGAATCCCAAATAAAATATGTTGCTTATGAGTCTGAAGACAGAAGATTATGATGTAGTAGTAGAGATCAATATCGGATCCTATGTTGTGATGATCAAGGAACAAATTAACAAAAATAAGGACATTATTCAACCGGATAAGAAGGAGAAGGCCAAGGAATCCCCAACTATTATCCCCGTTCTTTCCAAGAGAGGATCCTTGATTCCTTTTGCTACCAAAAAATTAAGTACCACTGCATCTACTAGTTCCCCTTCCTCTTCAGTTGTTCCATATAAACCTAGTGCAACCACAAAAGTTGATAAACCGAAAGCCCCTGCTATTTCTAGTCAAGAAACCCCATCATATTTAGGATATTTTGACATTATAGAGTAGTGCCATCGAATTATATTTTTGAGATTTGAAGAATAAATGCATTGTAGTATACTTGGATGACCTCGTTGTCTTATCTAAGAATAGGGAAGATCATTTTAAATTCTTGAAGCTAGTTCTTCAACGGTGTAGGGATCAAGGGATTTCACTTAATCCTAAAAAAATTGTTTCCAGAGTGACCAAGGGTAAATTACTTGGACACATTGTATCTAAGGATGGAATCAAAATAGACCTAGAAAAAGTTCAAGCTACGAAGGAATTTTCTCTTCTCACTAGAAAAAAGGGTGTTCACTCTTTCTTTGGAAATTCCAACTTCCTTGGGAGATCCATTTTTGATCTTGCAGAGTTAACTCAAAGAATAGCACAAATGATGATGGAGAAACAATATTTTCACTGGATTGTAGATGGGAATAAAACCTTTGAACAAATAATGAAAGCTATTCAAATAATTAATGATTTTGGTTTGTTATAATTTGGACAAAGATTTCAACATCTAATGATATGCCTCAGAACACATGTTGTCTGTTAATTTGGTTCAAAGGATTTTTCAAAGATGTGAAGTACCAATTGCCTTTATGAGCTACATTCTAAAATCTCATGAATTGAAATAATCCCAACTTGAGAAACATGCTTTTTTCATGGTTAAGGATTTTAAAACAATTAGATTTTATATTATTAATTCTCATTCTACTTTTTATGTTCTTGATACATCCGTTAAATCCTTTCTGAATCAACAATATTTTTGTTCAAAAAGAGGGAATTGGGTGGCTAATGTTTTGGAATATTATCTTGATATCAATCCAACCAAATTTTACTAAGGTCAGGGTTTGTGCCAATTTATTTTAGAAAGTGTAAAGAGTGGTTTAAGTGATAAGGAGATTGCAAAAATGCCTATAGTCGTCTTCTTGAGTTCTACAGATGAGTGGTAATCTAGCATTTCCCATTTTCTCAAATATGGGGAATGTCCCACACATATCAGTGCTAATGAAAATAGGGATATAAAACTCAAATATTCTAATTATGTCGATTGAGATAACTCTCTTTTTAAAAAAGGTATTTATGGTAATTTTCTATAATGTGTAGATAAAGGGCATAAAAAAGAACATCCAAAGATTTTCATGATCAGGCATGTGGAGGTCATTGTTATTCTTGAGTAACAACCCATAATATTCTCAGAGGAGGATACTACTTTCCAACCTTGTTCAAGGATGAAACTAAATGGGTCTTAAAGTGTAAATCCTACCAAAATTTTGTGTAGAGACTTAAGTTGCACACTCTTCCTTTAAATCCTATGGTAATTGAATACCCATTTTAGAAATGGGGGCTAGATTTTATTGGAAATATCAATCATAATTCCATTCTAGGACATACTCATGTTTTAACTACCACATACTACTTCAAAAAGTGGGTAGTGCCATTCTATTTAAGAAAACCACTTCATAAATAGTTGTTTGGGTAGTTGTTTTTTGGCTACTTTGGGCTTCATTGTCACACTTGGATTTTGATCCTTTTTTCTGGTGTTCATTCCTATTCTAGCTCCTAGGCCCTCTATTATACACAAGGGTATAGTCCCTTTCAAAAAACTATTTTCCAATAATAAAAAAAAAGAAAACCACTTCAAATTTTTTCTTAAATTTCATCAAATAAAATATTTTGGTTCGATTAAAGATAATGCTCCAAATTTCTCTTTTTACAAACTTTTTTTATTTTTGTATTGGCCACGGAATGGAAAAATTGAATCAACCAACAAGAATCTGGTGACCATAAATAGGAAACTAGTTGATGAATCACAAAGAAAATTGCATAAGAAATTATATGAAGCTCTTTGAGATGATCGAATAACACCAAAAAAACCATTAGAATGTCATTATTCCAATTGTTTTATGGAATGGAATCTCATCTTCTAGTTACAAGCCTTGCACCTGGTCAAAACAATCAAGGTTTAGAAATTCAAGGATGCTATGAAGAAGAGGATTATATATTTGCATAAATTTGATGAAGGAAGAACTCAAGTTGTTGAGGGTATCTCAACCCATCAGTAAAGGGTCAATAAATTTTTTGATAAAAAGAACAATTCCCATGACTTTTAAGTTGGAGAAATTTTTCTACTCTGGGAAAAAATGAGATTACCTCGCATAAGTCACAGTAACTTTGACTCACTTTGGCTTGGTTATTTTATAATTCCACACTTTTCTAGAGAGAATTTATACTACTTGGACTATATGTATGGAACTTCTTTCTTATTACCATATAGTGGACAATATTGTAAATTATTCAAGTCTTGATGGATGATAGTACTTTATACATATTTTTTTAATATAGTTTTATATGGTCTTTGTTTTGGTCTTTGTTGTGTGCCTTGGTTTCCTTTATCTTCTCTGTTTGGTATTCTTCTTTATATTTTCCCAATGATTATACACAGGTATTGATATCCAAGACATTATTACATTCTTTCATTTATCTTTCTCTCACTCTATCTAAAATCAAGTTAAGCCCCAGAAAGATCTAACTATAGTCACTAACCCCAAAAATGAGGATTTTTTTTTGAGTTTTTTGGTCAAGTGACACATTTTTATTGGTTGTATCTACCTGGTTGATGAACAAGAATGAAAATAACCTCAACATTTACCCAAAATTTAGTGAGCTTGGGCTTGGATTGGTTAATGCAAACTTTGGAGGAATATGAGGAACTATTCATTTGTTCCTTTTGTTCCCTGCATCTTTGTAATATCTACATTACTTGGATCTGTAGTGCAAATCAATTTTTTGGTGATTTTACAGAACTATTCCATTATTCCATCTATTCTCTAGTTCCCTGCATCTCTCATATCTTTGCAGTCCTTTTTCGTTGAAATTTTTCGGTGTTTTTGATAACCAATGAAATAATTTCATCATGCATTTTTTTCCCCAGAAGTCTATTTTGTCCACAAAAATTCATCCTATCCTTTATTGTGGTAAGTGCGGGAACTTGTGAAATTTATGGAACTTCTTCTTCCATGCCATTCATTCCCTGGATCCCTAATATCCCCACACTTATCTTTATTTCATGAGTCCTCCCAACCTCTTTCATAACCGATCTATAAAGTGGATGGGTTACAAAAGTGTTCTCGTAAGACCTGTAACATTTGTAACATTTTCCTAAGCTTTAAAATTGTCCTTTTGAGATAAATTATATATAAACCCCCACAATTGGTCATTTTTACATTTTATAAGATCAATTTCATTTTTCCCTATCATCTTATTTGCTATCGTGCTCCAAAGAGGTATTTTTCTCATAACTTTGTCATTTTTCCTCAATTTCATAAATTTAACTTGCATTGGGACCATTGTGAAGTGGCATTTAATTTTATGTAGAAGATGAGTGGTTTTATCCTTCTTCTACCCAGTTTGATAGATATTTCTGTTCCTATCCATCTCCTTTAAATACCTCTTGTAATCCACTATTTAGAGTCCATCATCTCTAGGTTCTCCCCAATATTTTTACCATGAATTTTCAATACACAGGGTATGAACATATTTCATCTTTAGAAACCTTTGTGCCTAATATAGGTGATAATGGTGTCAGACACATGAATATAAATGATTTTTTTCCCCAAATCTCACATGATAGTCCCACTTCATTTGCCCAATGTGTTCAAATAGTGGAATTGCTTATGTTAATGGCTTCCCCACCTCATTCCAATGCACTGACACAGTCTTGTCCTATGCCTCCAATTTTGAACCAAAAATTTAAGAACTTAAATATCCCCAAGGAAAAATCATTTTGAAATTAGATGCCCATTATATTAATATGGCCTTTGGAATCCTAACCTTTGAGACTTCCAAAATATTAACTAGGACTGAAGCCCAAAGACTTTATGACCAAAATCAAGAGAAATATAAAACCATGATTGCTAAATCATGGCTCAAATTCAAGAATAAAGGACTCTCCAAGTTTCCCGAAAACCTCTATAGAATTGTTTTCATGTAATAAATTTCATATATGATTACACTTCTAGACATTATAAAATAATGATTGAACTAAGGGGAAACCATTTGTAAAATGTTGACTCAATAATTGGTTAATGTAAATCAATGCAAAACATTTCACATGAATTCACACTTTATGTACACTATAGAATCCTCTAAAATATGGGTGGGATTATATAGGGAGGAGAATAAGCAGATTATTTTGGTTAGACTATTTAAAATAAATGTGACCGAGAGGTTTTCCTTAGAGGATATGTAGTTTATTTTAACATATGGTAGCCTCTTCATTCAATTTAGGAAGTTCTCATAAATTCGAACAACTGGGTTTGAGGGATTTCCAAAAAAGCTACCTATTTACTATAATGACAAGTTGATGTTGGTTAAACTCTATAGACAGATAAATTTACTTCATAGAACCTTCAAATATAAAAATATATTAGTTATTTAGTTCCCCATCTCACTAGTAAACTACACTTACCGGTCAGCTCTTGATGCTCAAAGTGTTGAAGGAATATCTCAAAGTTCAAGTTTCACACATATCATAAGAGATCTTCCTTTAATAATAAAGGATATATTTCTAATAATGAGATACTATCATGTGTCAATATTTGAACACTAATGGGAAGATTGTGTTGATGAATATGAGGTGAGGAAAATATTCTTTGGTAGGTTATCACTGCAAAATATCAAGGATATTAATTTCTACACTGTTTCATAAGGTTTGGAAGATGATGATTTTGACTTGTATATTGTGGAGTATTTAATGTCTATTCAATATAATCCTCTACCTATTGTTGATTGGTCTTATAGGGATAAGGATAGCCTTGATGATTTAAACAACCCAGTACTCCTAAGAAAAATGAATTGGTATAGTAAAAAAAGAAAAGAGTTCAATGCTTATTTCACTGAAATCTTGACTTATTCTTGTCCGAGCAACTAAAAATTATAGCCAATATTGGAATCTAATATTACTAATTTTGGATTCCAAAATGTTAAATATTGGATTCCAATATAACATATATTGGAATCCGAAATTACATATATTGGAATCCGAAAATCAAAATATTGGAATCCAAAAAATGCAATATTGGAATCCATTAATTCTCCTTTCTGAGTCCAATATATCTGATCATGAATTAAATTAATGAATCTATGAAAAATCATTTAATGATTTTAGGGAATCCATCATTAATATGAGAAATAATTCCTAGTAGTCGTTAGCCCGTATAAAACAAAAACGTGTTCTATTTTATACGCGATAGTGGGCACTAGGCTTAATTTTTTCTTTGGAATAAGTCTCTCATTAGTTTTACTATGTCTTTAAAATGAAACTATGTAAATTTAAATATTTAAAATGCCTTTGGCCTAGCGGCCACTGCGCTAATGACATTCACGAGATGTGAGACACTTCCAGGTTCATTTACTATCGTGTGATTGAACCTTAGGACAACTAGATAATTACTGAAGATGTTATGAAGAAAATAACAGAGTGCTATGATTTAGTTCAGGATAATGTAATTAACTATAAAACAATTCCAGATATATTTTCATATTTAAATATAAATATCAAGTTAACTTCATTTACTATGGTGTGATTGAACCTCACCATAATCAATGAATTTATCAAGATGCTATGAAGAAATTAGCAGAGGGCGACGATCCAGTGTAGGAGAATGTAATTAATTGTAATACCATTCCAGATCTGTTTTCATATTTAAATTTAGATATAAAGTTAACTGTAAAAACATGGCATATATATTTTCATATTCAAATATGGATATGAAATTAATTAAAATTAACTGAAAAACCATCCTAGATATATTTTAATATTTAAATATAACTATGAAATAAATTGAAATCCTTTACTAAAGGTATAATTATAGTAAAAATTTTGAATAATATTTTGAATTTATATTATAAAACTATTCCTTAAGATGGGCTTCCAAATCAACAATAGAAATCATAGTAAAGATCAAAAAATAAAGTTCCCTATAATTGTGTTTTTGATCTATTAAAATCCTAAACATCTTTGATATCCTTTAATGGTTGCAAAAAAGGTCAAAACACATCTAACAAGCATTTGTCTTCTGAATAAGAATCTATGTTAAATTTTTACACAATTATGTAGTTCCCAACATCATTGAATTTTTTCTCTAAAGATTCATCTACAAGAACTATATTTTATAATGGTACAATCCATTAAACAACCACCAAATGGAGTTAAGATTCTTGATATATAATTTGGGATTCTCAGAACCTTCATAATCGGTGCATTTGGTCTTGACACATTATTTTTGTGTAAATATGAACTCGAAGCTTCCAACCTAAAGCCAATGTTTTGAAGGAATGAAGGAATCATGTCATTAACATTTGACTTTCCCATCGATATCCATAATGCTATTTTGAAATATTTTTTCCATTGTTGCAATAACTCTTTCACATTCAGTCTAATAAAATATAATTTTTTTGAGCTCAACACCTCCAAAAAAATTTTAAAATTTGTATGTCAAAGAAGCCTTGTGGAGGGTGTGTGCTAAAACACCATTTATATAAAATATGATCAATTTAATGTTGCATATGTTCTTATCTACAAATGAAAAAAAACAATATCAAATGGTTGAGGGTAGTGAATCAATCAAACGAAAAAAAGGTCCTTTTTGATATTGTTATATCAAAATTCAAAAGGTTGTAGGTGGTAAAAAAGGTAAAAAATATAAGGGTGTCCCTTATTTCTTATTTATACTAGGAATATTTTTTTTTACAAAATTTATTTGAATTGAATGCAATGTTTCAGTGCGATGATAATTTTCATACCTTATTTCGGTTATTTCATTGTATTTGAACTTGGTATACGTTTTCTATTATTGAAGAAAAAAAATAGAATTTAAGCATGCTCAGAATTAATTTAGGAATACATATTTGATTAATAAAAATTGCTCAAAGATTTATTACAATAAAGTTTCTATTATTAATTTGCATTCGCAAATTATACACTCATACTCTCAACTTATAATTAGGGAAAATATAAATACTCCCAAATTAGATTTTTACAATCTCATCATATAAATTAGTTAAGAAGAACCATCATAAAAACATATGAATGTATATTATTTAAAATGTTAAGAAGTATCATCATAATAAAATTTTGAAATGATAAGTATTTATTTAGCATTTTATTGCTCCAAATATTTGATTCCCTCCACCACATTCAGTGCCTTAGACACTATTAGTGATAAGTCTTTATACAAATCATTCATTAACCACATATCTTTTGAATAATTTTATCCTCTTTTATTTTCATCCCAATCATAAAAAATTTCAAGAGGATTTCCCTTTGCACCTAATGTAATACAAAATGTGTCTTTAGAAATGTATGGAACATCATTTCTAATCCAAACATTTTCTAGATATTTTATTACAATTTCATCAACTATATTGCAATGTTCCTTTCCTAAGGTGAGTACTAGATTTAATTCAGACGATAGTTTTTTAGTGAATTCCTTTCTCATCTTTCCAACATCAATAGAAGTGGATTTTTTGGAACAGAATCCCATTTTAAATTTTGGTGATAATAACTTTATAAATTCTTGCAAGACACCTAAAAGGTTGATATTTTCCTTGTTGAACTTCAATAACATCTCATTAGTGGGAAATTGGTTTTGCTCATATAGCAAGCTGTACGCTGGAAAAGTGACAAGCGAGCATGGGAATCTACAAGTAACTCTTCCGCGTACCCGACCTCCCGAGGTCGTGCCAAGATAGCCAGTGGGGATGGAATACGCATGGGATGCAGACAAACTAGTTAGGCAGTCTAATGTCTTCGATACGCACTAATGGAATTTGTGAATCTAAGGCGAAGAAAGCCCTTCTAACTTGGACTAGTGTGATAGATCAATCAGCAAGGATGACTGCTCGAAGGCTCCAATTAATATCGAGCTCTGGCGTGATTCAATCTATGGGTTGTGGAATACGTGGGAAATGACCTGGGATAGTTTCGTGTATGTCTCCAGATAAGGTCATATGGTGGATGGTGGAAACAATTGACTTTACGGACGATTCTCTGGCCTAGTCCAGAATTCTCTAGCTTCGTTAGCCGCTATATCTAGTAAGGACAATTGTTTGATGATGATGGGTGGAAGTGGAGTGGATTGGAATACTAGTGTGTGTAGGCTAATGTTTATATCTGATTGACTTATGGATTCGTTAGGCTGTGGGACTTATGGGTCACAGCCATATACTCTTGGTTGTTGCGATTCTGTTATGGTCATATACGAAATCAATTCCTGATTCCTAGTATCTAGTAATCATATGCTTTCTCAGCTTCTATGTTTAGGACCAACAACTGCATGATTTTCTCAAAATATCTCACAGGCATTCGTGCAACCTGGATCCTTAGACTAGTATCTATGTCTGTGAGAGTGTCTCCTGCACATGGCTGTGGGACCAAAGGATCACAACTAAAGGTTTGTTCTCTTTCAAGCCCTTCTACAGTCATGTGAATGTTTATCTAGGGTAATCTGTAATTTGGTTGATTTGACCAAAATGTGTATGCTTGGTCATCTTCTATATTTAATCCTCTTAACTGAGAACTGATCAGTTGTAAATTTGTTGTTGTTTGGAAGACTTGTATCCTGAGATTTTGGTCTATGTCAACTATTGCTGTGATGAGGTTTGGTTGAGGCACGATTGGCTCAAATATGTATTCCCTGGGCTCCTGAGGTCCCGTGATTGTCATACAAAGTGAAATGTCAAAAATCTAACTGTAATAAAGCAAATTCTAACTACGTGGAAATAAAACTAAAACATATATAACTTCTATTTTTGTATTTAACCTTTTAAGAGTTTAAGGAAAGTAGCTATTTTTAAACGTATCTAGAAATAACAACTGAATAACAACTTAAAACAAATAGAATAACCGAGTGTAGTTATTTGTCTGTGTAATTTTTAGATTTATTCTAAACAATGCAGTAACTTTCCTAATCTACTTGAAAGATTCTCGATCCTATCTTCAGAAGTGAGGAATGAATCATAGTTTCTCAGAAACTATTAATCCTCATAGCTTCCCTAGCAATATCGAGAATAGAAATTACTGAAATGAAACAATTAACTACCTTATTTGATATGATTCTAACTAGAAATTTGAAAGTTAAAACCTGGATTACGCAGAACAGTGGCGAATCCGATGGTGTGTGTGATATTGTCCCCTCAGTGTGATCTCCTCATTCTTTCATGTTCATGTGGATCCAGAAAAGTGTGTAATGCCAGTATCGACAGAAATAGAGATTGGGACAAGGACATCTCAGAATGCAGACTGAAAATGTGAGTAGGAGAGGGATAGCGCAAGAGTACAGAGCTTAGATTATGCAATTCCTAGCGGGATTTTACTGCGAGTCACACAACATAAAGCGACCAGAACCTGAAACTACCATGTTTGAAGAGAAAAACCTATAACTTTAATTGCTTCCTAAGCTATTCTACTTCAATGGAATGCGTAAAACAGCAACACTGTTTGCACAAGCTGGATATGTGGCTTACCAACAGCTAGACAATACTAAATAAGCATGAAAGGATTAAAGCTATGGCTCTAGACAGAACAAAAGACTAAACTATGAAAATGAGAGCTTGAAAGTGAATGAGGGTCAAACCCTTTGCTTGTGCACACACCATTTATTTATAGCTTTCATTCACCCAGAGATCAAAACCAAACTGAACTCTAAAAACCATAAACAATGGCCAAACACTATTCCAGGGGACCAAAAACATAAATGCATGCCCAAGTCAGCAATAAAAGCTGGTGAAACGTTGATATTTTATGTGAGTCTACGTCAAAACGATTTCTAGAAAACATGTTCAGGACCGCCACTCTGAGCAGGGTGGCGGTTACAGGACCGCCGCCCTGATCAGGGCGGCGGTCACGAGACCGCCACTCTGCAGGGCGGCGGTTTTCATCACTGAAGATCAAAAGGCTCAAAAAAAGGGAAAGAGGGGAAAACAAAGGACACGGGGGCTAAGCGGGGCATGCAGGATGTTAACGCATACTCCGAGGGTTTTTTTGGATCCTGAACACCTTACGAGGAGACCTGTATCATCATTGGGGAACTTGTTCACGTTGTTCTGGTAGTACAGTACCTTACAATTTTGGGTAAGTACAGAAGCCCTCAAAATCCACAATAAGTAAGTAATACTTGCGGCTAATTGTAAGGAAGTAAATAATTTTTTTTAATCAGTTTTCATATCAATTCATAACCAATGGAAATAATCAACATTTTATCTTGTGGCTACCACTTATTGATGGATCTTGCATCTAGGATAACATCTTCTTTACCTGTACCTGGATCATTTAATGCAAGATATATTTCAAATAAACATTAATTTATTCATAATCTATCTATTTATATGGAAAATGAAATGCATATTTGAAAAAAAATAGTGATCTACGTGGTAAAATGATAAATTCAATATCAACACTTTAGGAGGCTACCACTTACTGACTGAGCTTCCGGATTGGCTTGTATCGACCTTACCTGCTGCTGATTTTTTATGCAAGTTGTTTTGTAAAAAATAAGTAATTCAATCCATAATCAATAATTGAAAAAGCATACTCCTCCATGGCAATATGGTAAGTAAAATTCAATTGTTCTATGTCTTTTGAATGAAGTTTAGTGGCTGCTAGGGTTCACTTATATTTATTAAACCACCCACTGGGGGACAATAGTTATGAAATATTGAGGTGGATTAGCTACCCCTATGTTATACCATCATTGGATTGAATAAACATTGATACCAATGTCATTTAGTTATGAAATACAACTATAAACTATGGAAGCATTGGATGCCACCATGAACTTTTCAAATAGGTTATGTGGTTATTCCTTCTTTGAAAATGGTTCCTCTTCAATAGTTAGATGATATCATTTTCTATAAACTTGTGAGTCTTATAAATGTTTTTGTTTAAAAATACGCCTGGCTAATATACCAGGTTCTGAATGCATATTTGTGATGGTTGCCACATGCCACACTCCACTATTATTTTCTCCAGTTTTTGGTTGTCTGCATAAACCATTAATTTTATTATATATTTGTGGGGCTTAGTAATGATTTTTATTTATAAATTCACATCACTAACATAGCAGTATTTGATTACAATATTCATGTCAAATGTGCTTGAGTTATCCTCATCTGGATCATCGTGAGTTCCAGTGAACATAGAGTAGTGTCAAAAAATGAAAACCATGGCAATAGAAAATAGAGATCATTAAAAATATTTATAAAACAATTGAAGGTCAATTACTATGTTGAACTAGTTATGTAGTGTCAAATTGAGAGGTTTGTACATCAAATCCACATTATTTGTTTTTTATGCATAAATCATAAATCCCTGAAAATATGCTAACTTGATCGGTTAAAATCCATTAAACAAAATCACATGTTTAAGTCATATTCCGGGATGAACCTTTCTTCATACAAGAATTGTAATGTTTCAAAAACATTTCCTAACTATGTGTCTCAACAATAAAATCAACAGATAGATTGGATTCACACTAATTCACACATTGTACAAACTTCTATCCTTAAAGTGCACTAATACTAATGAATTTTGGGAACAGGGTCATTGAGTGAAGAATATCAACCCAAAACTCATATGATTGTACCATAAGGAAAAGGATGTTTGTTTCCTTTTAGGACAATTTCACTTGTAACTATACCAATTTCTATGCATAGATTTCTCCACTGCAATCCCGATCATGAAGTCTTCTATTTCATCATTGTTATCATCACAAACTTTTATACACCAAGAATTATTAGTGCATTACATAAGACACAAAACTTTTGAATTTCCCATTGTTGTCATAGGAGTCTATAAGCATCCATACAAAATTGATTCTCCAGATGTCTTTAATATTTTCCATACAATATTTTTAATGTTTCTCTTCAAAATTGTCCCTTTGTACAATATTCAATTGGTATGATAACAATAATAATACAATCCAACACACTAGTTACAATATATGTTAGCAGTTCCATTATTACTTCAGAATAAATATCGCTAGACAAATTACAAAAATCAGTGATAACACAGTCACCGTTGAAAGGATTGGTGGCATGAATAGATGATAAAGTTGAAGGAAGATGAAATGGGTGTGTAAATTTACAAGTAAAATATTATGTGTCCTCTCTTACTGGTATATTTTATTCCATTGACATCACAAAGTTGTTTAATATTGTCTGAGCCTCTGATGGGAAGAAATTCTTCTGACCATGGTCCTTTTTCCATTTCACCTTTTTCACCTATTTGAGAATCACATTTTATCTCTCCTTTTCTTTCCTCACCCAATAGTATAGAAAATTATTGGTAGCGTTATTCATGAAATTAATTTTTTCAATTACATTAGATTCACTGTAGGATGGTAGTAAAATATTATCTAGATGTTTTTCATTAGAATAATGTATAACTTTTTCTCTCATTTTTCTGTCTCCAAATTTATTCTTTGAGCAGTTACACAAGCAAATGGATCTCTACTGGTTACTTTACCTTTATAAATCCAGATCTAGTTAACCAGAGACATCCCCTAGTTCAGGGTAATTTATCTATTAGCCGCATTGATAGTTGCTATCATTGATCATTCCTCTAGCATCCCTATATGAATTGGCTATGAATTTGCCAATTAATTTGGTTGAAAGTTGAACACCGCCTGATTATCTTTAATAGGTGAGTTAAAGAAAGGCCACCTAATCTAAACTAACCAAATCTTTGTTGTCCATTTATTCCATATATCATCTGAAAATAATAGAAAATTGCATTTGTCATATAGAATTTCATTTTTTTCCACTTTGAAAATAAAAATGCATTGATTCTCAAAGTTTTTCATTCAAAAAACAATTATATGTTTTTTCTTTATATATAACGAAAGTAATTGTTAATAACCAATGAAATAAAATTAATATACATTACCTTCCACTCTTCTATTTTTCTTTTTGTCAATCCGAGACATTCTTGACATCCTACCAATTTCCAAAATGATCTAACTTTGTACAACAAATCAATAAACTTGGTTTATATCCAAGTTTTTTTCACTTCATTATGTTTTTTACAAATGCTACGTAATGGCTTCCGTTAGTTATCACTGTTAGCAGAGATTTCAATGAAAGCCCTTCAAAACCTTTTGGACCTGGGGATGTAAATACTTGAAAGTATTTAAACCCAAAATATTTTTTTATGTACATATTGTATGTTGGTTATCAAGTATATAAAATTTCACATCATGCCCCTTTCCAAGTATTTTAGATCTTGGAGTTCCATAATGTTATTCGTAGACTGCAAGAAGGTAAGAATAATTGTTACATCACTTTGTATATGCATAACATTTATCAACATGAAGTGTACAAATGGTCAACATTCTCATAATATATCGGATAATACTGATATTCTAGAGGTGCTACATGGCACCTTAAAACATCAATTCAAAATAATTCACCATTGAATAAAAATAAATTAAGTTGCACAATAGTTTAAGGTTCTATTATCGCCAAAAAGCAACACCCACTGGTTTTGATCATGAATCTATGAATGAGAAACCAATGTTTTTGGGTAACATGGGATTTTCTCTCAGAAAGGAATGTAATCCTATATGATATGGAATGTCTATTATACACATATATCTGTATGAATTCTATAAAAGATACTTCATAGCCATTGTTATACTCCATTACTATGATTAAATATTCTGACATGATATTCCAAGCCTAGTCGTTGCTAAGCTTGATGTTTATTATATTGCTTTAATGCAACGTAACGAATATTTGAGATTAGAGACCACTAGGATAATTATTACATTCCACATAAGAAAATGCTGAAATGAAATTTTATCAAAACTATTTTTTGTCATGCTAAATGTTTAGCATGAAAAATTGAAAAAAATTATCATTATAACTTAGCCCACATTTGAAAATCACTCTCCCGGTCAATGTAAACATGTCCTCTGGCTAACTCAGTTATTGCATTACAATAATAATAGAAAGAAGTAATGTTATAATGTGGTTTTCAAGTGTGTTTCATGTGCACATGATATTATTCAATTTTATTCATAAAGATATCAGGACTCAAGAAAAGATAAGTTCTTCTCAATGCTCCAAAAGTGATATTTTTTGCCTTTTTGCACCTGGAGAACACCCTCCAAGAACATAGAAGTAAAATTTAAAGCATATATAAAGTGTGTGGAAGAGATATTCAATCATCTGAGGATGTTTAGGAAAGTTCTAGAAGAAAGATGTGGTTTATAAAAATGTTATGTAATATAGGGTTATTTTTCGCATGGTATAAGGAAATGAAAGTGGTGAAAAAACTACTTGTCTTATTCGAGATATAGCAAGATCCTCAAGAGGATTTGGAAATAAATAAGATACTCATTAGAAATCTAATAATTTCTAATTTTTAGTAAAATGTTTCAAGGGTTTCTAGGGAGAATATATTATGATATTGGCACGGTAGTGCAGATAAAGAACTTTCGTCCGGATGAAGATTCAATTCAAGATTTTGAGAGTTACAAAGAGAGTTAAAATCTAATTTAGAAGAAAATTTATATGAAATGGGACCCTTTACATTTTCCATAGGTTGAGTTGGACAAAAAATTAGAATTTTCTTTAGTGGAAATTGGACCTTCTAGGAACCGCTCGTGACTACAATTTAAAAGGGGGCTAAATTTAGAAATGGAGGTAGAATTAGGTCTTGAAAAGTCTATAATTGGATTCCTTGGGTTTTTTCCTCTTAAAATGATATAATGTTTTCTTAGGAAACACGAAGGGAAGATTTAGAGGAAAGAATACACTCTAGCAAGATATTTTTAATAGTACAAAGGTGACACCCAACTTCCAAAAGTGGGAAATGCACACTATAAGACCCTTGATTTCCCATTTTCCATTTTAAAATTGAAAGTGGAAATGGTTGAAACCATGGTGCACCACCATAGATGATGATCGATAACTTTATGTTGTGTCACATAAGTTACAACTTAAGGTGTTAGAATGTGTCTTCAACTCACTAACATGACTTGGCCCCTTTCTCATGTTAAGGAGACCCTATGCACACTTTTGAGGGGGTGATTTACCTTTTCCAATTTTATAATGGGACATGGGGGACAATATAATGTGCCACCACATGGAGAATAATAGTTTCATCACTTAAGTGACAACCTAGGTGGTTAGGGGAATGTTTTCAACTCACAAGAAGTTTTGTCCCCTTCCACATGAAAATATTACCCTATGAGAAATTAGGATGCCTTTATTTCCCTTTCTACCTTTTATAAGGGAATATGGGAGAAACAAAAGTGCTCCACCATATGAAGATCCCCTCCTCCATAACTTAGAAATCATGACTTGTGTACTAAGCATGTCTTTTCAACCTCAAAACTTAAATATCCATACCCTCTTCTCATGTTGTACAAACCCTATACACATTTTTTACACTTGTGATGTTCATTTGTACCTTAATAAATGTGTTAATGGACTTGAGGTATTTTGAGATCCATTTGGAAATATTTAGCCCAATCCTCTTATCTCCTCTAACCTGGGTTAAACATGGTGGGTCAAAAGTGAGTTAGTTAGGTTTGTGAAAGAGGGATGAGTATAATATTCATTATTATCCATTTTAAACTCATTTTTAATGTTTTAACAAACCCCATTACTTCTATTATGATTTTATTTTGCCCAATTTTTCCGAAACACTCCATTGATGAAAACACCATTTTTCTCATAGCACTCAAAACCTATCTCCATTTGCCATAATTTTTTTCCTAAAGCTTCCATTACAGAACACCTTGACAGTTCTTTACTTGTAGTTCTCATACCAAAAGGAACCTCAAAATTTCTATAAAATCCCACATGAAGCTACATGGTCATCATCAAACATGAGTTTTCATCCCAATAATGGTTAAAAAATTATTCCTATCTTCAAGGAATTTCAATTAGATAATGGCTCAAGCATAGGAGAAAACCTTCTCGAATTCCCAAGAAATTGTCAGAGACTTAATTCCTTGATGCATATCATAATGTAATTATACTCCTGAATAGAGTAACGGGTGAAGAGAATACAAGGGAATTGCATGAGTGGATGAAAAAATTCATATTGGTAATCACTGGACGAGACTAAGTGATTGATTAGGGTCAAATCATGAGTGACAATAATCACATACAACTTGAGCAATTTTCCAACAGTAAGATGTTCACTATGACCTTTTACTTTGTTTATTCCCTCACATAAATAAGATCCTTCCATGGTATTTCTCTTGCACCAAATGTATCTTGGAAATCCCCCACATTTGAAAAGTACTGGTAGTTCACTTTCAAAGAGAAAAACTCACATTTCATGAGAGTGGATGATGCATTCACTATGTACCTCATAAGTTTTCTCGAAGGAGATCTAGATTGGGGAATTTCACCTCAAACAAAGGAATTAATTACAAGGTATGGGATCTTCTTCACAAAATTCTCTGCATTCACCTATCTTATGAAAAGTGGATATGACCATGGTCCTCTTCAGTTTTTGATGTATTGAGGTCATAAGATCCTCCTGATTGAGCTATGTAGGAAACTTTATCAGGTTCATATCAAGTGCAAGACTATGAAGTGGAAGGGTATCTCCTTTCCCATATCCTTGGGTATCTTTTCATGTACTAATTTTCTTTATGATTCAAGTATTGATACCTCTATTATTATATTTAACACACAATCCTACATGGCTAGATATAACTTCAATATAATAACAAATCATGAATAATTTATTCTACCCTGATTGCACCACATTCCTCAAATTGAAGACTTTTAGGTTAATATTTTTTATGATTGGGAAATAAAAAAGGGGATATATGAGGATGTAATTTGAACAAATGATCTCTTTTCAATTTGATTTATTTATTCAAAGTGTGCCTGATGATGATTCAAAACTTTTTGATCCTGAGCACAAATTGGTGAAATATTCACCACCATCTCCTATCCCATGGCATATCATATAGTTAGCAGACATCAAAAAGAGAAAAATGCATATAATCCATTGGTCCTAAAAGTGGTATAAGAAGAGAAGGGAAATATTGGAGCTCAAAATTGGAATTGTCCCAGATCAGGATGAACTATGGATTTGAGGCAACATGGGACTATCTCCAAGTTATCAAACCTACACTTGAGACACAACTGGAGAGAAGGCCGGATTCCTCTACATATTTCTAATACTAAAATAACTACTCCTAGGAAAGGAAATACAACTACCTATCACTAGCTATTATTCCAAGGGACCAGGGAGAGAGGGAGATGCATAAAAGAGAAACCTAAGCTAAGGGGAGGTGATAATGTTATCACAAAATCACTGCACCCCCTGAATGGCCTGAGTGTTAACGAGACATTCAGTTTTATTGGCTAACATGGGATCACATCTCAAGCTGTGGGACTTGTGAGCTTGAGCTGAACCTCCGAAGTAGGCTAACTTCCTATTCTTAAAATAACTACTACACTACTCCTAATGCAAGAAAAATATCTAACTAGACCTATACTAACATTTCTAAGGGATTTGGGGGAAAAATTACATGAAATTAAACCTATACTAAGAGTGGTGATGCACCAACAAAGGGGTTTACAAGAAAAAAATATGGATTACCAATGAAGAAATATGAAAATGGGAAGAATGGGCATGCACTACAAACTTAACCACATACAATAATTCATTTCAAGATAAACACAAAAAAACTTGAAACTTGCAAAGGAAACATGAGTTGCACAATGTGCCTATAGACATGAAAGAGGCAAAAGAGAGTAGGAAAAATGATCCAAGGACAAAAAATTAGTCACAAAACATATTTTATTACTCCAAGAACTTATACAGTGCATCATTACAGCAAGATGAGGTAGAAGTTTCCATTAAAATCATTGGAAGGAATGCTTTAAAGCCTCCAAATTCACAACTCAACTTGTGAAGGGAGGGGAAACTCGAAAAAAATGTCTAACTTCGAATTTTTTCTTTCCTTTACATTTTATAACACTTCTTAAGCTGGTGGGAGAAAGAATGAATAACTTCTATAAACTAGGTCAGAATATAGTAGATAATGAAGACCGTGCTTGAATAAGATAAATCCATGCTTGATAACCTCATTAATTATACTTGAAGAAAAATCTCCTCCCACTATGCCTCATAAATTAAAAAATTTGAATTTCTCCATTTTTTAATTAAAATAATATTTTAAAATTCTCATAGGAAAATAACTTGGTCCTTGGTGGCACCCTGTAGGTCTAAATTTACATTTGAAGGGTTTTAGTGTGCTAGCTCAGTACATGGCTCAACCAACTCGCTGAGCTAACTGGAAAGCTACTCCCTTCTCATTATTTGGTGGATCACGCTTTACATTGGTGGTTCACGCCGAGATTCATTAAACAAATTCCCCATAGATTAGATGACTCACATTATCCTTTAACAATTAGTGGCCTGTCAGTACTTACCACCTCATGTCATACATTGGTTAGCTAATGGCTCAATGAGCCCCTCGAATGGTTTCTGAGTTATCACTATTAACCAAGGTATGTGAAATTTTTCTGAGATATGTGAATGTATGTTGAGCTATGTGAATGTATGCTTTGGGTTCTCCATTCAAAAGTAGATCATGACTCATGCTCCTCTTGACACATATGCCCCTGTATCTTGCACCTCTAATGGCTACTGTTATCACCGAATCACAGCACCCCTATGTTTATACAAGTGCGTATACTTGAACTCACAGTGTGATTGGATAACATGGGTACTATCTCCAAGTTGTGGGACTTGCTACTTGAGATAGACCTCCAGAGAAAGCTGGTTTTTGCTCCTAAACTACCTGCCACAATCTACTCTAATGCAGGGGAAATAGCTATTCTAATCTAAATTTCCAAGGGACCAAGGAGAGAGGATGCATAAAATGAAATCCTACACTAAAACGGTGATACACTAGAAAAGGAGGGTGTGAGAGTAGTCTTCAAATGCATGAGATACAGAAGAAAAGTGCACGCTAGAAGGGGTGATGACAATTCTCCACAATCTAGCAAAAAGCATTTCACAAATACACAATGATAATGGATCCCTGCAAGAGCATAATAATAGACACAATATCCTTGTAATCAAGGTTGAAGGGGCAAGAAGAATGCAAGAAAACACAGCAGGGGAAGATGCATCCACAAACTTATATTTTATTGCTTTCTGATATGCACAGTTCAATCTATTACAAGAAAAGGGCCTGGATCACCGTGCAAGGAGTCCACAACAAGGGCCTACAACACATTATCTTCACAAAGCAATTTTGGAAAAGCTTTGTTACCAAAAACTACCCCCCCTTTGCAATGAACCCAACACTCCAATTTATAGAAAAAATGAGAAGAGAAAGAGAAGGGAAAATGGGAATCCCGAAATCTATCCTTCAACCACTTGTAAGAGGCATTAAATGGAGTAAAATGATTTTATATTACTTGAAAAAGTCCCCCCATACTATCCTAGGTGCTGCAGTAGAGAAAGAATGATGACCATGCCTCTTAATTGCACTCCCAACCACCAAATAAAACACTATTATGAACCCAGCCACATTTTCTAAAAAATATCAATCAATCTCTCATAAAATCTAGAATTTCTTGACTTTTATGTGTCAGGCTCGGAGCCACAATTCCAACGGTACCAATTTTGTGTGATTTCGTTGAGAAATGCAAAAGTTATGGCCTTCTGAGTGCGGGCAGCTATTTTGGGTCTGGCAGGCGTTTTCTGTCATTTGACGGGAATGAGCATTAACTGATTGGAGACGAATATATTTATTTTATTTAAATATATTTACCCTTGTTAAAAATAATAAATCTACTTTTTTTGGTGTAGAGGACATCATGCTCGTTCCAGAAAGTCCAATTTTGTGAAAATCGGAGCTCGGAGTCAAAAGTTATGGCCGTTTAAAGTTTATGGGTCAAACGTTGACTTTTCTCCTTTGCCTTCAGCTGTTTCGGCTTTTCACGTCCCTCGCATCCCTCACGTACCTTTGTCCCAACTATCCCAGAAAAAAATCTCCCACATCGACTGATTCGGGTTTCCTTGTCCCTCGCGTCCCTTTCGTCTTTTCGCATCCCGTGCGTCCCTCACGTCCTTCGCGTCCTTTTGTCCCAGCTGTCCCAGATGAAAATCTTCAAGCTGCCCGAAATGGACTATCTTGCAAAAAATCAGCCGATTCGTGTCCCACACGTACTTCTGTCCTGGCTGTTCCAAAACCACGCGAAACAAAAACTTGATGATTTTCCTTGCTCTCGGCCGTTTCGGCTTTTCGCATCCCGGCGTCCCAACTGTCCCGCGGACCGCCTGGGACAAAATTGTCCAAATTAGCTTATTTTCTTTGTTTTTCAGCCCCAAGCTTGGTATGACAAACCTCAGTATGACCCGAACTACTATGACCCGAACCTTTCAGACCCGAAATGCTTTAAAACAGTCCTGCAACCTTATTTTTTGCATTTTTTCCATTTTTTCCAATTCGTTGGGATTTCTTCTTAGATGGGAGAGTTAGAGAGAAGCTGAGGGGGGCCCAAAAACATTATTTTTGGGCTTGAATCAATCTACTTTCTCAGGACTAAATAATTTGATGCATGTTATCAAAATTACCTTGAGGGGTGAATTTTGGATAACAGCTACCCTTCGTATCTTCCACCAATCCTAGATCTTATCGGCCATTACATTTAATGTTGAACCAAACATCCCCATTAAATGACTTCAAGATCTTCTTCATGCTACCTCGTACGATGACTCATCACCACTTACCTTGGTCTCGATGCTTGACCCAGTCTTTGATGACTCCAAGCTCAGTGTTTGTAACACTAAACTATCAAGCTGGAAAATATTCCAATGTCCTCGTCACAATGCTCCACTCACCTCAGAACTACCGATGTTTGAAAATCTGAAACTCTGAAATTATGATTTTTGGAGTTTTATCTTTTGGACTCTGCTACAAATTTACACCAACTCACTTGAGAGTCTCCAAGCCAAATATCTCCGAAAATCCAAAAATGGGCTACCCTCGAAACAAAGCCTCTCAAAAATTACGAATGCATCAATATTCTAACTCTGATTTTTTTTACCAAAATCACATCGAATCAGCACCATGACAACCTCGACTCAACTTATCTACCTCCATCTCACTAATGCTAAGCCCCCTCTGAGTCAACCTCAACTCGTTTCATATCATAAATCTGCCATAAGACGAACTCTTCTTGCAATCGATCAATCATTCAACTCAACATGGTGATCCTCAGTCCACGATGAATCTATACAACCCGCCACCTATAATTTTTCCTTTCACAAAATGCTTTCGCTACCCCAAACTTCTGTATGGCCTCATCATCTTGCACCTAGGCCTGACATGACCCATCCATGAGCTTTCGATCTAAGAAATATTTAATCTTGTTCTAGATAAAGTTTAAACTTTATGGAATTCAACTTTATGTAAAAGATATTCACATTTATTGTGAATATTAACTCCTCTAAAATATCAAAAGATATTGTATATAATATCTAGAAAATATCAAGAGATATTATATATATCTAGAAATATCTGGGAATATCTATAAAATATCCAAAAGATCAATAATATCTAATATAAGATATTATGAGATATTATGAGATATTTTCTAAGGTAGAAGGTTGGAAAACTTCTATAAATAAGAGGTTTTATTTTGTAATTCAAAAAAAAAGCAAGAAAAGCAAGAGAAGGCACCGAAGTGCTCTGGAGTATTTTTAATACAAAGCCTTGTTTTTATATTTCTCTTGTGAGTTTGTGTGTGTTCATAATATTGTTTCTATTTGCAGCACACACCCTCTAGGTTAGGAGTTAGATATAATTCCTTCAAATTGGTATCAGAGCTAGGTTGAGCTTAAGTTATAAGTTTTTATTTCACTCTATTAGTCTAGTTCAAAATGGCGGGTATGAGCAGCAGCCTCACTCAAGCCCACATCCCCATATTCAATGGGAAGAACTATGATTATTGGAGCATAAAAATGAGGACCTTATTTTGTTCACTAGATGTGTGGGAGCTAGTTGAGAATGGGTTTCCAGAACCTGCAGATTTTCAAGCATTTCAAGCACTAGCACAAGCAGATAAGGATTTGTTGAAGGAGAACAAGCAGAAGGATGCAAAAGCCTTGTTTCAAATTCAACAAGCAATGGACGAGTCCATATTTCCGCGTGTTGCAGCAGCAACTAGATCAAAGCAAGCATGGGAAAGTCTTCAAACAAATTATCAAGGTACTAGTAAAGTAAAAGTTGCAAAATTACAAAATCTTAGAAGAGATTTTGAGAATATTTGCATGAAAGACTTAGATTCAGTAGATTTATTTTTCACCCACGTGATGAGTGTAGTAAATAAAATTAGGTCTCATGGTGAGACTTTAGAGGATCAAAGGATTGTAGAGAAAATACTCAGAAGTCTTCCTAGCAAGTTTGATGTGATTGTTGTTGCAATAGAAGAATCAAAGAATCTAACCCAAATGTCTGTAGATGAATTAATGGGATCTTTAATATCCCATGAGCAAAGATTGAATAGATCAGGTAGCTCATCTCTTGAGCAAGCCTTCAAATCACAAGTTTCAATTGGCGGTAATAGAGCAAGAGGAAGATCGAGCTTCAACAGAGGCAGAGGAAGAGATTTCCAAAGAGGATCTGGAAGAGCAAACACATCTTATGAAGGAGGAAGAACAAATTCAAATTTCTACACTACAAGTGCTAGAGGCCGAGGAAACAACCAGAATCATACTTATGGTCAAAGGTATGATAAGTCACATGTTCAATGTCATTACTGTAAAAGGTATGGACACTATGCCAATGAATGCAAGAAGAAACATTTTGATATGAGTAGACAGAATGCACATTTTTCTGAAGAAAATCAGTCTGAAAGTTATAACAATGGTTCAATGTTTATTACATGCAATGTTGCTCAAGATAGTACAAAGGATATTTGGTTTCTAGATAGTGGATGCAGTAATCATATGACTGGATGTAAGGAGATGTTTGCAAACATAGATGAGTCAGTTACATCTGAAGTTAAGTTAGGAAATGATAATAAAGTTGCAGTAATGGGAAAAGGAACCATAAATATTGAAACAAAGAAAGGTGAGAACAAACACATTCCAGATGTGTATTATGTTCCTGGTTTGAAACATAATCTAATGAGTATTGGGCAGCTAGTGCAGAAGGGATATAAAGTCTATTTTGAAGATGATGCATGTGTTATTCTAGATAGAAATCCAAGTAACAAATTGATTGCAAAGGTTGAGATGACAAGAAACAAAATGTTTCCATTAAGAATTCAACATGATTTGTCATCTAAAGAGCTTTCTTCACTAGCATTTAAAGTTTCTTTAAAAGATCAGACTTGGTTGTGGCATTTGAGATTTGGACACTTAAGTTTTGGTGGTTTAGATTTATTGCAAAAGAAGCATATGGTGAAGGGTTTGCCTTTGATGGAGCAACCAAACAATCCTTGTGAAAGTTGTATTCTAGGGAAGCAACACAGGGAAAACTTTCCTGTTGGAAAGTCATATAGAGCTAGATCTCTTCTTGAGATTGTCCATTCAGATCTATGTGGACCTATGCAAACACCATCAATTGGAGGGAGCATGTATTTTCTGACTTTTATAGATGATTTGAGTAGAAAAACTTGGGTTTATTTCTTGAAACATAAGTCAGAAGCCTTTAGTGTGTTCAAAGAGTTTAAGGCCATGGTTGAAAAGCAGAGTGGTTACTCTATAAAGGTGTTAAGATCAGATAGAGGAGGAGAGTATGTTTCAAATGAGTTTTTAAATTTTTGTAAATTTCATGGGATTAAGAAGCAATTTACAACAAGGTACACACCTCAACAGAATGGTGTAGCAGAAAGAAAGAATAGAACAATTATGGAAATGGCAAGAAGTATGTTGAAAGCCAAAAATTTACCAAATGAGTATTGGGCTGAAGCAGTAGCTTGTGCGGTTTACATCTTGAACCGATGTCCAACAAAAATTGTGAAGGATAAAGTTCCTCAAGAAGCATGGAGTGGAAAGAAACACAGTGTATCACATTTAAGAGTTTTTGGATGTGTAGCTTATGCACATATTCCAAATGAGAGGAGAAAGAAATTGGATGATAAAGGAGAGAGATGTATTTTTGTAGGTTACAGTGAGCAATCAAAAGCCTATAAATTGTATAACCCCATCACAAAGAATTCTATTATTAGTAGAGATGTTCAGTTCATTGAAGAACAAGCATGGGATGGAAGTGTTGATAAGCTAACAAATATCACTGCAGGAATACCTCATCATCAGAATGAGTTTGATGAAAAGATCACACAAAATGTTCATCTAGCACCTCAAGGGATCAGTGCAGTGATGTCTTCTTCAAATAGCACTCCAGTTTCAAGAAGCATCACAAGAGGTATCTCAAGTGGATCGTCATCCCCTCTAGCAAATTTACATCCACATGAAGCATCAGGGCATGAAGGTAATTCTTCAAATTCAAAGTCTCACAGTAGTGACATATCAGATCCAACATTGGCAACACAAAGGTCTCACTTCAAGGACACCCCAGGAAAGACAAGAAGCTTAAGGGAGATTTATGAACAAAGTCAAGGTGATGAGAATGTTGATTTATATTCTGATTTTGCATTATTTTCTCATGATGATCCTATATATTTTGAAGATGCATTTGAAAATGAAAAATGGGTAAAAGCTATGGATGAAGAAATTGATTCTATTGAAAAGAATCGTACATGGGATCTTGTGAGCCTTCCAGAAGGAAAGAGTGTAATTGGCGTGAAATGGGTCTACAAGACAAAATTCAATGCAGATGGAAATGTTGAAAAATATAAAGCCAGGTTAGTTGCAAAGGGTTTCTCACAACAACCCGGAATTGATTATAATGAGACTTTTGCTCCAGTAGCTCGACTAGACACTGTCAGAACTGTTTTAGCATTAGCAACTCAAAATAATTGGAAAGTCTATCAAATGGATGTCAAGTCTGCATTTTTGAATGGCATACTAGAAGAAGAAGTTTATGTTTTACAACCTCCTGGATATGAAATTGTAGGTCAAGAACACAAGGTCTGTAGATTGAAAAAAGCCTTGTATGGTCTGAAACAAGCTCCAAGAGCATGGTATAGCAGGATTGATTCATATTTTTTGAAAAATGGATTTAGAAAAAGTGATAGTGAACCAACACTATACATCAAAATGAATGATCAAGAACAAATTCTAATTGTATGCCTATATGTTGATGATCTAATATTCACAGGAGATTTGTCAATTGACTTGTTTAAGACAACAATGAAGAAAGAATTTGAAATGACAGATTTGGGTCTAATGAAGTTTTTTCTTGGCATAGAAGTCAGTCAATCAGAAAATGGAATTTTTATATGTCAATCAAAATATTCCAATGATATTTTGAAAAGGTTCCGGATGATGAATTGCAATCCAGTATCAACACCAGTTGCCATAGGATTGAAGCTAAGCAAAGATGATAAAGGTTGTGATATTGATCCAACTATATACAAAAGACTTGTTGGTAGTCTGATGTACTTGACTGCTACAAGGCCTGATATCATGTATGGTGTAAGTCTTATTTCCAGGTTTATGGAATCCCCAAAGGATTCTCATTGGCAAGCTGGAAAAAGAATTTTAAGATATGTTAGTGGAACAAAAGCTTTTGGTATTTTATATACAGCTTCTAATATTTTCAAGTTAGTTGGTTACACAGACAGTGACTGTGCAGGAAGCATAGATGACAGAAAGAGCACATCCGGCTATGTTTTCCATTTTGGTTCAGGATCAGTTTCATGGGCTTCTAAGAAACAACCTATTGTCACTCTCTCTTCGGCAGAAGCAGAATATGTGGCAGCCATAGCAGCAGCATGTCAAGCAATATGGATGAGAAGAGTATTATCAGATCTAAAGCAAGAACAAGAAGGATCAACAAAGATATTTTGTGATAACAATTCAGCTATTGCATTATCAAAGAATCATGTTTTTCACAAAAGGAGCAAGCATATTGATACAAGGTATCATTTTATCAGAGAGCTAGTCAACAATGGACAAATATTTTTGGAGTTTTGCAGGTCTGCAGAACAATATGCTGATATCTTCACCAAGCCATTACCAAAGGACACATTTGAGCATATGAGAGATTGCTTAGGCATCATAGGTCCGTATTGCTCCAACAATACATGAAGAATCAAGATTAGGAGGGAGTGTTGGAAATATCTAATCTTGTTCTAGATAAAGTTTAAACTTTATGGAATTCAACTTTATGTAAAAGATATTCACATTTATTGTGAATATTAACTCCTCCAAAATATCAAAAGATATTGTATATAATATCTAGAAAATATCAAGAGATATTATATATATCTAGAAATATCTGGGAATATCTATAAAATATCCAAAAGATCAATAATATCTAATATAAGATATTATGAGATATTTTCTAAGGTAGAAGGTTGGAAAACTTCTATAAATAAGAGGTTTCATTTTGTAATTCAAAAAGCAAGAAAAGCAAGAGAAGGCACCGAAGTGCTCTGGAGTATTTTTAATACAAAGCCTTGTTTTTATATTTCTCTTGTGAGTTTGTGTGTGTTCATAATATTGTTTCTATTTGCAGCACACACCCTCTAGGTTAGGAGTTAGATATAATTCCTTCAATTTTTCCGCAACCAAAGGATCATAGAGATATAGTAAGACCTCCTTAACACAATTTATCAATTTTGTTTAATTTATACTCATGATGACTCAAAGTGGGCCCACTAGCACGCATTCCTTTCTCTGAGAAAACATTAAGCATCCAAGATGATCCCGAAACCTCCCAGAACACCACAAACATTCTCAAAGAAAAAAAAAATTCTGTAGGCCCCAATTTCTCCCGTGAAGCCCTTTCTGGTCCCAGGGTCGTATTTACCCATGTTGTCCAATTTTTCTTGAAGGGAAAAACTGGGTAACATATAGCACCAGAAAGAGGGGGATGAACACTCTCAATTAAGAGAAAATGAATGGAAATGCACGTAGGGAGGGATGACTGATGTGCCCCATATTGGAACAACACTCACGCACCCATTCTCATGGATCATAATAGAAGAGGAACCTGTAAGAGACATGAAAATGCACAACAAACCAACAATGCAAGGGAACAGGAAATAAGATCCAATAAAAACGAGCTAGGGAAGATGATAGACACAAAAAAAACTTTTATTACTTCCAAAGGATGCACAATTGATTACAATAGTAGAAGAGGAACGTATCTACATCTAGAAACCCATATCTGAGGCTTGCAACTCAAAATTCTAAGGGACTACTCTAAATAATACTCTTACAAACCAAGAGATTCCAACCTTTTACAATGAGAAATTATCAACAATATATAGAAGAATGGGTAAGAAGGAAGTGGGAAAGAGAGGGAAACTTGGATTCAAACTTCCAACCACCAATAGCAAGAAATAAATATCTGTAAATGCACCTGTAGCACTATCAAATCTGCCTCATGTGTGTGTTTTTCTTGTAGAATAAGGAATACGACAAGATCTAATCAATTAGTGAATCTATGCATTAATGGCATAAATTGTGTTTCCTTGTTTTCTTCCTACTAAATCCTACCAAAATCTAATTTTTAATATACTAGAGCATAGCCCATGCTATAATATTTCAATCTAGTCTAGGAACATGGAAATATTAAATCTGTAGTAGAATTTATGATGATTAGAAGATTTATAGTAAAAGCTGAACACACAAGACATGTGGTGCACTCTGGTTGGCTAAAGGATTCGGCTAACTATTTTTCTGTTGTATTTTCAACCACATGTCACATATTCAATCATCATAAGGATTTGGCATGTAACTGGCATATTCTGGTAGGTTATCTATTACACGCTTCATCTAATAAGTTCCACGTGGAACTTAGAGACTAGAAAATCTATTTTATCGCACAACAATTAGGTGAAACATTTTGGCACACCTAGTGGGACCCATCAGGGGTTATTTTGCATTTTTTATTCTTAGGTGAAATATTGTGTGTCTATTTCCCTTTAAAACAATTCACATTAAAGTTTCTCCTTTAGAACATTCTCTCTCTTCTACTTGTCTCATTAACACTCATATTTAGGATTAAAAAGAACCATTATTATTTTTGTATTGAATTAGTGAAAGACAAATTCTTTCCTATTCATTATTTATTTCATCATATGTCATTGTGGATTTGGGTTTAAAATATTTACATAATATTTCTGTGTGTTGCATATGTAGCTCATTTAAAAATTGTGGGCAACCTATACACTAGAATTCATGCCCAACTGATGGTTGACAAAATTGAATCATGGTCCACACTCTCTTCTCTACACCAAACCACTAAATTAAATTACTATTTTTCTTAAAAAACATCCTACCAGGAATAATATGTCAATGATCACATGATCAGAGGGTTGATAGTGGGCACCAAACTGGTTTCTTTGTCCAGTCATTATCTCAGAGAAAGGACCCCACTCACCAAAACTTTACCTGAAACCATCCTTAGTTGTTGGATTTTCATATAACACCTTTTATCAAACCAAAAACTATACTTTATTCACAATCCAATCCTAAATGGCATAAGCTGAAACATAAAATCCACCACATAGGATTTTGTGTTTGCTAGTTTTTTCTTGATATGTGTTTTGAGGTGTGAGATTGTATTCTCTATTATTCTTTCCTTTCACACTCCATAATCATAGTTGGTGTATTTTGACTCTTTTTGAGTGTGTTAGGGTCAATCATATCCATACTCAGGTTTCTGGATTGGTCTTTTATTTGATCTAAGTTACTAAATTCAATTTTTCCATCTTTTCACAAATTTCATAATGAGCAGCGTCGGTCCAGTGACTGTCATCAGTTTACTCATTTGACCGTCATTGGTTTACCTGACCATTGTCAGTTTCCTGTTGTTTTGGTAATTTTAACCAAAGTAGCATTCATCATAGTTTTTTTCTTTCATGGGTTTCCTCAATTACTTCACCATATCTTTGTGTCTTTGAAATCACTGTCAAAGTCCATAATTTTCCCCATTTTCATCATTTGTTTCCATTTACAAATATTTTTTTTCCTCAGTAACCGACATCGATCCTCTGACTAGAATCAGTTACCCCCTATCACTGACATTGGTTACCCAACCATTGTCGGTTACTTTGTTTTAATTTTTAAATTAAAACAATGACAAGATTTCACCTTCTAGAACTATTTTCTCCATTCCTTGTGTTCTTCTGTGTCATCTACAGAGATCAAATTACCAAGTCTACTCTAACCCACATGGTTTTGACTCATAGCCAATCCAACGCCCTCGTATTCCACGCTAGCCTTTAGCTGCTCCCACCTAGCCCATCGTCGCCTTCCATCCTATCACCTATGGATCCTAGTCAACCTATTATCATCGGTACCGATGACGAGGAGTTCACAAGACTCGTGGATCAAAATGCATCTACTTTATAGTATTATTTATCCCATTCATCCACTCAAGATTCATCAGGGTATCTTGTATATGGCATGCATGTGTCCATTCCTCCTACCCTGGCACCCACTTCTACATCATCTACTACTAGCTCAGAATTACCCTCTTCCACCTTACCACCTATGGTGTCCCAAATTGACCATACATCATTGATATATGTTACACCTATGTCATCTATCATTCCTTTGACGTAAATTAATCCTATGGTATCAACCATTCCTTTATCAACCTCCTTGAGTGTAGGTCTATCTACACCTGCCACCTCTCATATACCTATTGCATCTCATCCACCCATGGTGTCGGTAACCCATACTCCCTTCCAAAAAATTGTCCTCTCCATCCCACAGTCTCTTCCTCCGATTTCTACGAAGATTGTTACGTACACTCCGCCTACCTACACTTATCACCAACAACCCCCTTATCTCATCTATCGCTTATTCAGGATACTTTCCACCAACATTTATTCCTCCCTCACAGTTTTCATACTCATCACCACCATATAGTAGGATGTTTCCCATGTCATACCTTCATCACCTACCCCCTTATACTACAGAGGGCACCCAGTCATCACAACCTACTAATGATCTTATCAAAATGATGATGGGAAATATGTAGACATTAGAAGCATCGGTCTCTAGTTCATGTAATTCTCTGACATACGACGATATTTGAAATGAGCCCATTCACCCATCCATTCTAATTATTCCATACCCTATGCATTGGAAAATGCCTAAATTCAACTGATTCAACAACAAAGAAAACCCACAAAAACACTTGTGTTCTTTTAAACATGGGTGTTATCTGATCGCTCATAATGATGCTTTTGTCTTACGAACATTCCCAATGTCCTTGACAAGACCTGTGTTGGATTGGTATATACTCTATCTAGGCACTCCATTTACTCATTCAACCAAGTAGCTCAAGATTCCTAGGCAAATTTTCTATCAACATCGTCAAGAAAGTCACCATGACTGACTTGTACTTGACACAACAATATGAAGATGAATCTATCACAAATTTTGTCTCTCATTGGTGAAGCCTAATCAACCAGATCATGTTTCAACTGCCTCAAACTGAGTTAATAGATTTTTTCACCAGGGCTTGTGCTAGGCACATCTCACCAAATCTCCAAGTTCAAACCTTCCACACGTTTGACGAGGCATTCACTGTGGCCTAAAAACTTAATTTTTGTGCCATTGAAGAGAAGAAGATAAAATTTTGTAACAAGAATGTTGCTTTTAAATCCAACGATACCTATTCTTCTTCCAAACCACAAAATAATTAATATAAAGTAAGAGGATTTTCCCACATGGTAGTTTTGAAAGTTGGTATGTCTCACCCATCCAACCAATCAAAGCCTTCTTCAAGCCTTTATGTTGTTCAGGATTTTTAGTTCAAGAGGGAGAAATGAAAATACACTCCCATTAGAGAACCCTATTCTTTGGTTTTAGAAAAACTTCTAAAAGATGGAGCCATCACTCTTCCACCCATCAAACCACATACTAGTTTTTGACCCCTCTCGTGATATGCCTACATGGTACACATAAAATGATTACTGTAACTATCATGACATTAAAGGTCATAGCGATAGTAATTGTATAAATTTAAAAAATATCATCCAAGAAATGATAGATAGTGGAGATCTTGTCTTGGATAACCCTAACGTAGTGGCTAATCATAACCTTCACATCTTCAAGAATTTGTTCTTAAATCACACCCTATCATCTAACCAAACCAGGGAACCTTCTACCAGTGACAGTAATATTCATGAGGATCATATTGTTTTCAACATCATACTGGATCTTCCTCAATTACCTCCTACTCCATCTATCAAGGAGATTCTTACATGAGCTCCTTCATCCACAAAGAAACTTGTTTCATCTGCTCCTTTACCCATAGAGGAGTCTCCCTTATCTCCCCCTTCTCCCATGGAGGATTCCACTATACATGCCGATGAAGTTTCCCATGTACCCCTCAAACTAACAAACAACCCACTCCATGGGAGAGTCATGTTTACCTTCCTCTTCACTAAAAGATGAACCTAACTCATCCTACTTGTCATCACCCCTACCCATAGGGGATCCATTAGAATTTCCCCTTATTATTAGTGACAATTATCCATTGGCTTTCAAATATCCTGTTGATTTTCTCTTCAATATTTTACCCACAAAATCTAAAGCAAACCATTTCCCTGTCTCACAAACATTATTTATAGGGATTACTACTAAATCAACATCATCCCCTCTACAATGGTTTCATTTTCACGTTTAGATGATTGCTTGGATAATGTTGACAATTCCATTCTTTGGGGATGCCATCGGTTACCTTTTCAACTCAGATGAAAATATTGTCTATTAATAATTCTACAATCTATCCAAATATGTTTCAGACAACTAAACCAACCATGCCCATGCCAGTTGTAGCAACCTATTCTTCATAAACCTCACCCACACCTAAACCTTTACCCACCACTAAATTTTTTCCAATGCCTAAAGCCTTACCTACATCCATATCTTCCTCCACATCCAAACCCATTGCCACATTGGGAGTCATGCACACATTAATCCTAGTCCATCCTCCTGTCAAACTATATTTAGCCACATCCTCACAAGCTAGTGTAAAAAACTAGTCCCCCACATAAGAGGAAGACCCAACCTCTTAGGACGAATATACCAGCTTTGCCTACTACCCCTCTATCACCTTCACCACTTCCATCTATTCTAGGACCTCACCTATCAACCTTGGCCAAAATCCTCCTACCCAAGGTAAACCAAAAGACCAACAGCCCACATCCTTGTCATGATCTTCTGTTACACCCAAATTACCTACATAGATCACACCTTCATAGTCACCTGCATACTTTCTACCATCTATACCTACACCACTTCCAGTATTCTCATCATTACCTATGATATTCCCTTCTCTTCAACTAGTACCTTCCACCTTTCCTCTTCCCACAACCTTCACCGTACCTCCATTATCACCTTGTATAACCCATCCCCTTCCACCAACTACCTTCCCTACTACATCACACACTTCTCCTTCACCTTTACCCAAGAAGGTGCAACCAAAGTCCAAAAATACACTACCCTCCAAAGAGGCAATTAAACCTACAACACCTTCAACCACTAGTTCATCTACCATATCTTTACCTAAGAAGGTGTAATCCAAACCTATAACCATACTACCTACTAAATAGGTGGTCAGATTGACTCAACCTTCGATTCCACCTTCCATGGCGGATATCCCACCAAAATCACCCACAATTTCATCTAGACCCACACTTACTTCACATTGTGATCCATTGTCAGGGTCTTATGCCAACATCTTAGCTAACCTTTTGGAAACCTTTGTCATCACATTACAACCACTTAGACCTTATGACCCACTCAAACCTAAACCAAAAGGATTTTACGATACAAAAATTTCACTTGCCATCGTGTTCCAGGGCATGATGTTGGAAAAATGTAAGGCTATCAAGAAAGTTCTTCTCCAACTATGTCCTCCTGAAGAAAATTTTAATGAAGATTATCTTTTAGATGAGGACCTTATTTCACCTTCACCTGTCACCACACACCCTTGTCCCTTACCTCTTCAGTGACCTTCATCTATCTCTACACAAACCTTCTATCCTCCTCCAACATTTGAGATCAATATGGTCTGCATAAGAGAGCTAGCCAAACCTCCGCCAAAATGCCAATGCACTACCTTATTTTCACAAAACCAGTATATGCCCTCACCATATTTTTGTTGTCCTATCGCTACACCTATCACAAATCACTTGCTCCTTTACCACATATTAATATGGTTAACCTTTCCACTCGCGACAAAAAAGACAAAGGAAAGGAGAAAACAACCAGCCCATCTACTACTCTTTTAACCAATATCCCATCTACACCTACACCAAAAATCACCATCTGTGGACCCACATACCCTATTTCTGATGGGGTTTCCCATCATACAATGATTAAACAATTAAACTAATATCCTCTAAAACTTTATTTGTATGAACTGATCCAAACCTTTGAGTCTCATTGAGGTTCTGAAATCTATTGAGGTTTTACCTAATGACCCTACTCTTGTGGCATCAATTATCACTCCTTAACATCCCCTTCTTTTGCACCTATTACCACTCATCAAGTATCCACTCTCAATATTTTTCTGACAATGAGATTATACCTCTATAATAAGATGATCTTGATCCCATTCTATTCATTTCCATATTCATTGATAATATACGTGTTTGACGCATTATGATTAATGGCAGTGCTAGTATCAACATCATTTCTTCGCATGCGTATAACCAAATATGCATCCCTACCAATTGCATGCATAATAACCCAGTTATGTTGCATTCATTCAATGATACCATTACTTCCACCCTTGACACCATCATTCTCCACATTTGTGTGTGCCCTTGTACCATTCCAAAATTATTCTATGTCTTAGAGGGGGAATTCCAATATAAAATGCTTCTTGGATGACCTTGGATCTGCACCATGGATTTTGTTCCTTCAACCTTACATCATTGTTTAAAATTTGAACATGAAGGACACAACTATACCATCATCACCAACCCTTCACCATTCAATACCTATAACATGTTATATGAACTCGATGATGACCTTATACTAGTCAGGGAATCTACCACCGCTACCACTTCCCCTTCACCCATGGCCCCATCCACCAATATTTCTGCTACCTCTTCAATATCTAGCTCCTCTATTCCCACTATTACCACATCTTCTACAGCTGACCCATCAGCTAATCCATCTACTTCTCAAACAACTAATACTTATTCTTCACAATTGATTAGTGATTCATTCATTCTTGCTATCGACATACCCACTACTAATCACTTATAAGGTGTCTTTTAATGTCTCACTCTTGGGGAGTACCACCTTTACAATATCGATACATTCCTTACTCCTCAAGATTATGTTAAACTACACCAACATCCCCACTATGATCATCACATAGGAGAGGTTTTCCCTTACGTTCCTCCCCATTTTCACACCAGCTTAACATATGAGGGACTTGATGCTTCTACCTACTCTCTTGAGCCACCTTCTCAGACTCGACCATTTTCATCTGACCTTCAATCTCTCACTAACCATCGCTTTGCCCATACTTTCCTCCATTGTTGTTCTTAGAAGGGCTTTAGCTTTGTTTTCTATGAACAAGGCCGCCATATTGTCATCCCATGCACAACCCCTAAGAAAAAATACCACAATGGTATCGGATTTTCTGAACCATCTCCCAAGAAGGACCAATTAAAACTCACCGAGGATGATAAAACTTCTTCACCCCATCCACCAAATTCACCACCTTCACCTATAGATTCTATGGATCCAAAATCCATTCCTCCTAAATTTTTTTTCATGAAAACGATTTCCCTGGGAGCTCTAACTTATCAACAAGATGGCGAGGCTCCCTCTTCTCTTCCCTTCCTGTATCCTAACATGATCAATGTCAATACCCCTTATATTAACATCATTCAATCTCAGAATGACAAGTCTACTCTCACCTACCTTAGTGTGGAAGATTATTATATACACCGGTCATTACATTATGAGACACAAACCATGTTGAATGAATCAACCATCGATATCAATATTCACACTCAGGAAAACTTGTAGATTCTAAAAATAGGCCAATATTTAGGTGTTGCTGAACATGAAGCTTTTAATTATTTCCTCTAGGATCATAGCAATTATTTTTCTTTTTCCTCCACTGGTATGCTCAATATTGACCCCAAAATTATGGTCCAAAATATCGTAACTATTATTGAGGCAAAACCCGTGAAAAAGAAGCTGCGGAAAATGCATCCTCGCATTGCCCTTTTTGTCAAAGAAGAACTCAAATGCCTCCTTTTAGTTTCCTTCATTCTACCCATTGATTATCCCCAATTCATCTCTAACATTGTATTTGTCACCAAAGTGACAGGGGGACTCTGCATTTGCATAGATTTCCACGACCTTAACTTATCTTGCCCAAGAGATGACTTTCCTCTACCTAGTATTGACCAATTAGTTGATCTCACCACTGACCATGAGATGTTATCGCTCATGGATAGTTTCTTGGGTTAAAAAAAATATTTCTTTCCCCAAAAGATCAACAAAAAACCACCTTCATCCCTCCTTGGGGGACCTTCTGCTATCGTGTCATGCCCTTCGACCTCAAAAAAATTAGTGCTACATATCAACGAGCTCTGACTTATATCTTTCATGACATTATGCATCATATATTGGAGGATTACGTTGATGATCTTCTTTCCAAATCCAAACATCAGGTTGAACACCTTGCATTCCTTAAGGTCATCTTTGACCATCTCATCAAGCACTGTGTTTTCCTTTGACCTAAGAAGTGTGTCTTTTCTATTCTCTCTGGAAAGTTCCTTGGTTTTATTATTTCTTTGTGTGGCATAGAAATTGATCTCACTAAAATTAAGGCTATTCTCGAGATGCCTCCACCTACTAACCTTTGTCAACTTAATAGTTTGCAAGGCAAGTTGTAATTTACTCATCACTTTATTTCTCAGCTTTCTGACCACTGCCATCCATTTCATCATCTCCTCAAAAAGGATGTCTCCTTCAATTGGGATGATGAATGCCACAAAGCCTTTGACACCTTAAAAAAATACCTCTTCCAACAACATATCCTCATTCCCCCTAAGGATGAACAACCATTTTACCTTTACATTTCTTCTATTCATCATTCCTTGGGTGCCATGCTCACTCATCGTGATGAGCAACACAAGGAACATGTGGTTTATTATAAAAGAAGTACACTTTTAGACTACAAAACTAGATATACACATGCCAAAAAAATATTCTTAGCCTTAGTTTTTGTTTCCACTAAACTTCGCCATTACTTATTCAACCACAAAACCTTTGTTATCACCAATATTGACCCCTTACATTACATGTACACTAAGCCCTACCAACATCAACATGTTGCATGTTGGATCATTCTTCTTACAAAACTAGATCTTGAATTCATCCATCAAAATTATTTCAAAGGAAAAACAATTGATGACCAAACTGCAGACACACCTCTCTCCGGAAATCAATCCTTTAACCTTGATTTACCTGATGAATCCATCTCTACCCTATTTTTGGATGATACCATTGACCACATGACCTTATTTTTTGATGGTTCCAAATGTCAGCATGGGGGTTGTGCTAGATTTATCCTTATTCCTCTTGATGGTGAGCCTATGTTGTTATCTTTCAAACTAGATTTTGATTGTACTAACAATATCATCAACTATGAAGCACTCATGTTAGGCATTCAATCTACAAAATCCTTAGACATTAAATCAATTAATATCTTTGGTGACTCTCAACTGGTTTTGAACCAAGTTAATGGTATATAACAGTGTCATAATGAGATACTTCAAAAGTAGAGGCATCATGTTGACATACTTTTGACTATCTTTAATCATTATGAACTTCAAACCACCCTGAATTCCACTAATAAATTCACAGATACCATGGCCTATATGGCTTCTCAAAACCCTGCGTCACCCTTCGACTTGAAAATATTTTTCACCATAAAAAGGTTGTAATCACCCTCTTATCTATTTCGAGACATCAACCTTGTAGGAAACATTGAAATTTACCCACAAGATATTTGCTATAAGTAGTTTGTTGACTACCTTTTCCTTTCCATTTTGCCTCCAGACCTTACTCACAATGGAAAATGAGCCTTTCTCAAAAGTGTCTCTCATAATGTCATCATGGGTGGTCTTCTTTATAAAATTGGTTTTGTTGCTATCCTCTTATGATGTCTTATGAGTTTTGAAATTCCCTACACCATCAAGTAAGTTGACGATGACATTTGTGGGGGTTAGTTCAGTGGTTTAGTTGTCACAAAATGTATTCTTCATCTAGGATATTACTAGGAAACCCTAAACCATGATTTTTTTGACTATGTAAAGTGTTGTGTGAAGTGTCAGCAACATTCTAATCTTCATCACACCCCTATTCATGCCTTATAGGTCACACAATACCTTTATCCTTTTTCTCAATGGGGTTTGGATATTTTTGGAGATTTCAATATTCATTATTCCCAATGCCATCAATGGATTATTACCACTACCAAATACTACACTAAATGGGTGGAAGCCATGCCTCTCATTTCTACAAAAGATGAGAAAACAAGTGAATTCATCAACCATGACATCATTTGTCGCTTTGGTGTCCATCTTCACCTCATCACTGATAATGGAAAATAATTCAAAAACAATACCCTACGGAAACTTTGTGATGCCTTCAGTGTTCAACTTATTTTTTTTTCACCTTATTATCCCTAAACAAATGGCCAAGCGAAATCAACCAAAAAAGTATTAAATAAAATTCTTATGAAATTGGTTGACGATATTGGAAAGCATTGGCACACGCACATTCCTTTTGCCTTATGGGCTTAATGTACTATTATTCATACCTCAAGTTCTACCACACCTTTCTCTTTGGTCTATGGTATAGACGTTTTCCTATCTCTCAAAGTTCAAATTTCATCTCTTTGTATCTCACTCAAATATATGCTCAACGATGATGATTTTCACCAGGATCGTTAGGCACAACTCAAGTTATTAGATGAACGTCATCTCAATGCTCTCGATCACCTCCAAATCTACTAAAAATGTATCAAATGTGCCTATGATAAATGTTTCCAAGAACTAACCTTCTAGGTCAGAGACCTTGTCCTAAAGTAAAATCAACATGTAAAAAGAGGAGAAAATTAAACGGGGTAAATTTTCTCCTAATTATCTTGGACGCTATATCGTTACTCATACCTATGGATCAGGTGCTTATCATTTGTCATCACTTGAAGGTAAACCCAAACTTGAGCTCCTCAATGCCTTGCATCTTTGACCATTCCATTGTTGAATGAAGTCCTAGATCATCTTATGTGTATTAAACACTTGTCCCTTGAACGTCATTCACCTTCCACTTACCTATTTTAAGGATCAATGACCTAACAAGAATCATGTGATTACCCATCACTTTCAGCCTTATCTTCAATATGAGCACCATGGCTCTACTCATGGCATGATTCTCATGGATACTTTTCATCCTTTTCAGGATGGAATCCGATGGTTGTTCATTACTTAAAACCTCTCTTTCATAATCAAACCCTTATGTGTTATGGTTTTGTCTTCATAAAAAAAGCCTATTCTTCTCTATAGTCTTTTGGATAGCCTAAAAGTCCAAAAAAAAATTAAAAAGTAATATATGGGACTTTGAAATTTAAAACTCCTTGAGTCAAACTTATCACAAAAAGATGAGTCCCTCAAAAAGGACATAAAATATTTCTATCTTGTTATAAAGAGACTTCTCCCTTGAAGGATAACTATACAATGCTAACCAATACTCTACATAGTCTATCAACAAAAGAAGACTATTCCTACAAAACAAAAATATTCTGAAGTTTTCCACATTGATCAACTTCATGAATACCTCAAGTAGATACTCTAATCATCCCACATAGAATTCCCGCATTGATCAATCTATAAAAAAAAAGCAAAAAGAAAAAAGATGACATTTTTCGTCATAGACTTGCCTATTTTTTTTATCTTGGGTCTCTTGTCAAAGAGGTATGTTGTCTCACACCAGGTTATGCTCAACCAACTTTTTTCACCTCACCACATTTCCATTCTAACCATCCACCTACTCAACGGACATACTGTAAATGCAACATTTCATGATCATGTGACCTTCTTCATCCTTAGAATAGTCAATCATGCAAATCCTTTAGGGTTTTATGTTCATACACCATCTTTGGTATGATAGAATCATAATGGTTCTTATCAATTAGGTGGTTTTTTTGTCTCCTCTTACAATTCACCTCTTTTCTTACTTATTGATTCTCCTACATAGGACCAAGCCTTTGATACCTACATTTTAGGAATTCTTTTTCCACCAAAATCACCCATGCCTATTTGACTTTAACTCAACCATGCCTAAATGACCTAAACTCAAACATGTTTGAATTACCTAGACTTAATCATGCTTAAAACCAACCAAGCCATTGCTCTACCTCATCATATTCTTCTCTAGCTTATGGGATAACTACATTGGCGTGAGGCCCCTTTTCACCGAGGCTATGTAGGTAGCACTTCGAGGGCATGGGGCCCTTGGAGGTTAGCTCAGAAAATCTTTCCCCTAACCAGTTTTCCACCTTTATATTCACATTTTACCCTAGTTGGTTTCCATTTAAACAAAAACTAGGAAATTAATCTATCATAAAAATATACATACCTATCATTTTTATAACATCAACCATATCATACATCAATCATTTAACATTTCCATGATATCAAATACTTGGAAATTTAACCACTATGCCTATACCTGACTCCATCACACATAAATCAGCTCGACTCCACCATGCATAAAATTTACTCCATCATGCCTATACCTGACTCCATCATGCCTAAATGACTTAAACTCAACTAGTCCTACATGACCTCAAATAAAATCATGCATAATTCACCAAATTTCCACCAATACACAACAAAAATGGAAATTAAAGAAAAGCACATCATCCATCCAATAAACATCATTAACTATATAAATGGGAGAGTTTGTGTATCAATACATAAATACACAGATACGAATAAATACCAATATCTCAAAAACTCTCATATTCAATCTCATGTCTTAAGAACACAGACCAATACATATATCAAAAATAAAAATATAACATCTATATATCAATCATCACCCCACCTAATACCCTCCTGACTAGTCTCACTTGTATCCTCCTCCTCTTGGCCCTCTGTTAGGACCAGTCTCTAAGCACTCGTAACCTCACCATGGCCCTATCTCTAGGGTCAAAGACCCCCTGTTCTACCATAACTGTGAGTCTTGGATCTCATCCACTCACTGGCTACCTACTAGGCTGAGTACTTGGCATATGAGGGAATATCAATCCGTGTGGTGGCTAGATGATCCTAAAAGTAATGATCCTCATTTAAGGCATCCCTGAACATTACCATCACCATAGTTTGGGGTGGTACCATCGACTTGAGTACTACCTATGAACTCTAACAGGCCAAAAGGGTCCCCTTTCTTGGTGTAGGTGCCTGTACTGTGGGACCCTATCCTTGTGCTTGTACTGTGGGACCTTGTCCCTGTGCTTGTGCTGGTACCTATGTTGCTACCTGGTATTGCAAGGCCATAACTTATACATGTGTCATGGCCAACTGACCCTATAAACTAACCACTTATGCCTATAATGAAACCACCTTTCCTCCATCCCTATCTCCACCCTATGTGGGATCTTTCTCCTGTGTTACTTGGGCCTATAGGGCCTCCACTTGTTCTTGCAAAGGTGGTCACCTTTTCCTCTTACCCTAAGTATAGAGTTTGGAGTAAAGAAAGCTAAATTATGGTAGTAAAATATTGAATTATGTGTTATGGCATGGTAGAGAGGATTTTAAATATGTTTCATTTCATCTTTCAGTTGGTAGAGGTCAAGAAGGTAAATATATAGTTATGATAAAATGAGCCTTGGGACATGTGAATGGGGTTGTCCTAGTGGTGTGGACAAAATTTTAGGGAAATATGAATAATATTTTTCAAGTTATGATGTTTTAGGCTCTACTGTTCTCAAAATGGCCATCTTTAGTTCGAGGGTCATGATTTAAGTCCTCATTAACATTTTAAACATTTGAATGGTGACATAATATTTTCAACAATTTAGGGCCATGGATTCAAGAGAATTTTTTAAGTGGAATGAGTTAAAATGATGGCCTAAGCTTTATGAACAATCCTTAAGAAGCTTGGTAGGTTCAAACCCTCCTAAAACCCTAGTCCTATAACGATAGAGAAGAAATAAAGTTTTTGGTCATGAAATGACTTAGGATAGCCTATGTGAAGACTCAAGGATGTATATTACTCCTTGTAGTTTAATGTGGTGGAATTTTCATCTTCTAAACATAATTCTAAGGTATAAAAAAATATTATTTGTTAAATATTTTACTGTACACTTAGGTATAACAGGTTTCATGGTGAAAATCCAAGTGTGGGACCAAGTTTGGGATGTTCCCTAGGTGTCTATGAGAATATTTAGGTAGGTTATTTGAGTAATGTGTGTGAAACAAGTCATCCAAAATGATCTGCCACTAAGGGCTTAAAGATACAAATCCGATCATGATGGTTTGAAAGAGTATTGAAATGAATGCATTTTTTGAAGGAGAAATAACAACATAAACAATTGATACAAGTCCTATATGACATGTTTAATCCTCAGAAGTGATAAAGTGAAGTGTGTTTGGGTCTAAGCTCTAATGGTCAAAACTGTCATTCTAGGCCTAACAAGAAGGTCTGAGAAACAAGAATGACAACGTATTTTTATCCCCATAATCAATGGGCGTGAATTTTTTAAGATTGAGTTGAGGTTATTTTTGAAGTGTATCGCGTATTTTTTGGCTATGAATGTGAAGTTTTGTGTGTTATAAGTAAACTAAAGCTAGAATAGTTTTTGTGACTTAAAACCTAGTATGAGAAGTATCCTAAAATCAAGGATATTTGAGCTTTATGTCTTGAAATGAAGCATGGTATGGACATGATGAGTTTCCCAAGACAAATATTTCCAGAAATTTTCCATATAAGTCATGAAAAGATAGAAAAATAAATGAACTTTCTCAATGTATGAAGACTATTTATTTGGTGTATTCAAATTCATTTTCACCATGTCCAAATCAATGTCTCATTATTTAAATGAATGTGGTAGAATTCATCCTTGAATTTTAAGGTGAACCAAGGGTCACATGAATCATGCTACAAGTATCAATAGGATTTAAAATTTGTTACATCAGTAGTAGTTTATCATTCTTGTGATTGTGTTTTTGATCCACTGTGATTGTGAGCTTCAATCTAAGAAGAAGAGTTGAAATGGTGTCTTGTTCCTTATCCTGCAGTACTCCAAGTCAATGATGATGTTGTGAACATATTGAAGATTTATCCATACTATTTGTATTGCATTACATGAGCTAAAAGTGTGTTCTATGCATTCAAGTTTAAGACTGAGCTTTGAAGTACATAGACCTACGCTTGAATATGAGCTCTAATGTAGTCTTGAAGTTGAAATAGAGAGTTGTAAAGCCTTTTCAGGATTCATATGGAAAATAGGGAAAATTTTTAATGTGCATGCATATGTATAACACTTGTCTCATTATCTATAATGGCTAAAAGATAAATGCGACCTCATTAAGAAGAAGGAAAATGTTATGAACCATTACAAAAGAAGACTGAAGGTATCAGATAAATATGGAATATATTCAGTGGTCTCATAGGTTAAGTGATAGTAGGAATGTTTTTCAATTCCTCATAGAAGTCATAGGGGTCATGATAACTCAAAAAATTTCTGAAATTGTAACTAACATACCTGCAAATATAATGATGACATTATGATAGTTTAAGTGACATCATCCAAACATCTTGTACGGGTTGGATAAGCTAGAAGGTGAAGGGGTTAGAATTGGGAGGGTAATACATCTGAGAGTGTGTTATCCTCATCTATATGTATGACAAAATGTGCATCAAAAATAGTTGTTAAAGACATATTTTCATAAGTATGTGTGTTTTAGAAAATAGGTGAATCTAGGTGTATGAAGAAGAAAGATGAGCTATAAGAGCTGAATATAATAATCACTAATTTGTTGGTTCAAAAAACTAGGTTATATGAAGGTGATAAAAACTTGTAAATTATAAGTAGGTGCTTAGTGAAACTGGGAGTTTTTTTTTCCATGCAAGTAGGAGCTTGCAAAATGTGTCAAGTAGGTGTTTGGCTTAAAAATTGGAGTTGGTGTAGAAACCTAAATTTGTTATCTCTACCCTTTTCTTCCTGCATGTGTTTATCTCACTATGGTCCTAGCTAGACCCCATTTATTTAATTCATATCCATTCATTTAATTAAATTCCCACTTATTATCCCATCACCTTTAATCCTTATTAATATTTATTAATAAACATTGATTAATTATTTTTCATTAACTAATTAATTAATATCCACTAGCCTTAATGGAATTTCCCTTCAGGATGATTTTATTCTAAATCTACATCATATGATTTTTTATAGCTTTTATCCTACCTATATTTATCTCCTAACTACCCATGACACATCCTTAAGCAACTTCTTCCTTCCTACAAGATTTAAAGCATTTTTTCCATTTTAAAAACCCAAAATTCTGAATAAATTATAAAATCAACACCACTGGGGAAAGTTTCACCATAGTCAGCGGTGACCCAGCCTAGTCGTCATTGCACCCTTTAAATTTACATTCACCCCTCTTCTGAAAGGCATGTATTCAAATATCCTATGAGTTTTCTTTGCGACTTATGAATTATTTTTCATAGCTGAGCATTCCTACAAAGGTTATCAGATCCTCTTGGATCCCCTTTTTTGTAAGTGCTTGCATCAATCATGAACATCCATCATGTAGATTACATATCATTTATGTTGTTTTATTCAGTTATCATTTCTATTATCATCACTTTTTTCGATATAACATCATGCATGTTGTTTAGTTGTCGGGACTTCATTATCAGCCTATTCTACAACTTTCTTTTCTTACAGGTCATCCATCCCACCCATTTGAATCCAAATTCATTATATTCTACATTAGTTACCATTGCCTAGCCCAGGTCACTATCGACCCATCACCCTATCACTATGTTTCCTATCTCCAGATCCTCTTTCTCTATTTGTGTTTTGACCCTATATCATCCCTCTCATACTTCATATTTGCCATCTCACTTTTTTTTTGTACTGAATCAATCCTATTTGTACCCTAGTCGACCATAGCCCTAAGATCTATTCCTTCAAACCAACCCTTCCAAATCCCTATTTTCTACCATTCCTAATGTCCTTTGCCTTAGGATGTCTCTTGTGCAGGTCTTTTCAGCATCTACAGGCTTCTGCTACATCTGGTTTTCATGTAGATCTCTGCATGGGTCTGCATATTTACATTGTTTCGTCCAGATCCACTCACCCAAGTCAACCTCGAATTTCCCTCTGTAGTCTGGGTCACCATCGACCCAGTCAGGTAACATTTACTTTTTGTTAATTTAGATCAGATTTGTATGTTCCTTACATCTCTTCATTTTCATGTTTTTTGTTCCTCAGATTCTGCATATTATCCTATTTATTATTATTACTTTTATCATCTCTTATCAAACATGGGGGTTGACATCCACCAAGGAAGTTAATGCTTCTTGGAGCCAAATTCTTTGGGAAACCCCCCATCTATCATCTAATCTATTTTTTTCTTAGTGTCTTTTTTCTATAGGTCATCATCTTGTAGCAACAAGGATCCATCATCTACTTTGTGCATGTATCCATCACATCACATTATGAGGTACCTTAAACCCTCCATGTTTTGAGTTATTTATTTTCTTTAGTACTACATCATTAATTTAAAAGGAATAGAAAAAATAGATCAACATTCTTGGCATGCCTAGTGGGACCACCCTTTAGGTAATTCCTTGCATTTCATGTCATTTTTTGTTTTTCTTTTATCTTCTACTAACACTACGGGTGAAATCTTTATTTTTTTCTTGTTCATGTTGCGCTTGATTTCCTGGATCACTCTTCACTTGCGTCTTCTTAAAGATCTGATAAAAAGGAGAAGCATTCTCCAAGTATTCTCCTTTTTTTCTCATTTTATCTTTTTGCATCGCATTTTCCTTTCCTTGTGTGTGTCCTCATCGAAATTTCACATTTAGATTTGGCTTTAAAAGAACCCTTTACATCCTTGATTCATAGTTTAATGTAAGGTTTAATTGGTTGCATCTTACATTCTATCACACACAACCAAAACTCACGCATTAATTAACACATCTAAACATCTTCCTACCAGGTGGATTGATTGGGATTTCATCACCCAACAAGAAAGCCATCTAATGTTCAGTGTTTTGAATGTTATAAATCCTGTATAGACTCAAGCCTCATGTACCTTTGGGTATATCGAAGACTCCCTATCCATAACTACCTGAAACCAACCTTAGATTAACCATCTCCTTAGGTACCCTCATTACCCATTGATTTTCTTTTTCTCACATTTCATAATTAATCATGTTAATGAAAATTCATTGCTTGATTTGTTTGTTAATAAAATTCATAAACAAATATTTTCCCATTTCATGCCTATTAATACCCTTCTCAAACAATGCAACAATATAATATATCTAATGAAACTTCTTCCTCTAATAATCTTGAGATTTTGCATTGGATCTCTTAACCTTGTTAAAGACCATGTCATCCAAATTGATCCCCCTTTTGAAACCAACTCTCTATCTCTCCTCAACCATTTCTGACCCACACCTCCATCTCCTACTCCTTTAGAGACTCGTGGGCCTCATTCTAGCCCCATTTATGACTTCATATTTTTTACATCTCCCATGATCTCTCGATCCCATTGACCTACTCAATTGGCGGATCCTATTCCACCTCCTATCAACATTATCCCCACTTCATCTGATATTGTCGCTAGAATTCCTATCCAACCATCTCAATCTCCCAATACTCAACAATCAACTTATCCCTATCTCACAATAGTCTATTCAATCTCAACAATCACATCACATTCTTATCTCTCAACAACAATCATTATCACAACCTATCCCATCCCATCACATTTGTATTCAATTTCCACCCTTTAATTATATCCCCTCTTATAAAACATTTCATCCCTATCCATCCACTTCTCATGTTGTGTCAACACAATCATCTACCTCATACATGAAACCTTCACACACAAAACTTATAAACCATCTTTTAATTATACCCCCTTGGGGGAATCCTACAGTTCAATCTTTGATAAGTTGATGGCGGGCTCACCTCCTCATATTTCCTCCCATCAGCCTATTGAACAACTTACACCCCAAACCCACTTGGTATCATGAGGGTCATTATTGTAAATATCATCAATTCATAGGTCACGACATTGAAAAGTGTTTCATTCTTTTAAATATCATGTTCAACAACTTATAAATCAGGGGGATCTCCAGATAGACAATCCTACCTCATCTCATAGCCAACCCCTTGACATCTTCAAACAACCCTTTCCTAATCCACCACCGAAAAATAAATTTCTACCTTCCACATCTTACACATCCAATCCTTATGCAATAAATACTATACATAAAACACCTCCATCCTTACCTATCTCATCTACCTCATCATTTATTCATACCTTAGACATTGTGCCTACAACTTCTACCACACCTATCACATTAACCTCTACCACTTGTTCTACATCTACATCTATTCCTACCTTTACCACATCCACATCACTATACATCTTCATTCACATAACCCAACCTATCATACCTAAACCCCCTTATCCATATCAAACACACCAATCATTACATCACTTATATCCATAAACATCCCAATTGTACCTATCTCTCATCAATCCTAACTATCCCTATATATACCACATCAGAAAATCCATGTTACCTTGACATCTTCATCACATATACCTACATATTTTCCCATGGCCACATCACCTATTTTATCTCAATCTTCTACACTTAATCTTCCAACATCTATTGTTTTTGCATTAACCAATCTAAAACCTACACAATCCACATCTCACATAGACCTCATCAATAACATACATACAAACAACCCTTTCTAACCATCAATATCCACATCTACACACATTTAAATATCTTTTCAATCTTCATCCCTTATCACATCCACTTCATCAAATTTGATCATACATACTACTTCATCTATATCCATTTCACCCTTACCTATTATACCATCCATATGGAATCAATCCCAATTCCTCTTTCTTCACTTCTACCCACACCAACCACATCAACTATTGTGACTACAACTTCATCTTCTCCTCCTACATACTTTTCATTGTTTGAAGAGTTTTGTGAAATCATTCCAAATCACCTTGATTAAATGATCCTCCCATATCATCCTCATAATCAAACACTTCCACATCTTCTTTAGACATTATCAAACAAAAATTACTTCCCCCACCAATACCTAACCACACAACCTTCAGATCCTCCAGTTGAGATTATTGTCATCCCTGTCAAGGGTAAATCCTCTCAATCAAAATATAAGACTCTTGGTAAACATCCCCAAAGGTCTCTTAGGAATCCTTGTAAGAAGTTAGGTCTTTCCTCTTCTTAGCAATCCAATGTTACAACATATATCCTAGGATCACCCCCATATCTTTTAGGACCCGACCCTGAATCTAAGACATCTCCCAAAATTCAATCCAAATCCAAAAAATATAATCCTCCTCCTAAATTTGAGTCATCTTTTAAGAAATATAATTTACCCATCTAATCTACATCCACTTCATCCCCGAAATCCAAATCAAAATATCCTATTAAAACCCACACGAGCTATCTTCTTACCAACACTTTAATTGGGTCCTATATAGATACCCTTTGAACACTTAATCCAAATATCTGACCATCACGCTTCCTCCTATTAAATATTTTGATCCTCATAGTAAGAAACCATCATGGTTCAACCCCAATCTTATATGCACCTATCATCGTACCCCGGGTCATGACGTTGAGCATTGTAAGGCCTTTCAGACTATTGTCCATGATCTTATTGAGAAAGATGACTTCCTCATTCAGAGAATCCATCCTTCTCCATCCACCACAACCAATCCAAATCCTATTCCTACATACATCCCAATTACTATCTTCTCCTTCATCCACAATTACATAAGTCCTCCTCCATAGGAAGGTCCTCCCTTATTCATTGATATTTTTTGTCTTTCCAATCACCCTTATGATCCTTGACCATCTATCCAATCCAGATCCAAAATTAGTCATCATCATTCTCTCTGACAACCCCACCCAATCTCCTTCAACATCCATTAGCTCATCACATCTAAGTTACCCAATGTGATATATATCTCTTTTTCCAGGGAGCATTCTCCCCTTGTTATTGATCCTTTGACATCCACATCAACTCATACCCCTAATTATCCAAACAACAATCTCTTGACACTGGGGGACTTCACTCTAGGAATTTCCTTGACATTGACCCCATCGCGTATTTACCCCATCCATCCAATTTTATCTAATCCATCTCATCCATCTTATCTAGTTTATCTTAATCCATCAATTTATCTATCACCATTATCTAATCCTAAGCCCACCTTTGTGGCCATGTTTGTGCCTCCTTCTAGGGAACCATTATCTTTATCATTAAGTCCACATTTATTTTCATATTTTAAGATCTTTTATCCAACCAATCTCATATCTCATTTTCATCCTAAGTCCACATATTGTGGCCATATTTGTACCTCTTTTGGGGTATCTTTTCCATTTGCCCATATTTTTTTTCATCAAAGTCCACCTTTGTGGCCATATTTGTGCCTACTTTGGGGCACTATTTTTCATTCGAATTCCACCTTTGTGGCCATATTTGTGCCTCTTTTGGGGCACTATATTTTTCATCAAAGTCCACATTTGTGGCCATATTTGTGCCCTCTCTGGGGCACCATCATTTCCATATTCTCATCTAAGTCCACCTTTGTGGCCATATTTGTGCCTCTTTTGAGGCACCATATTTAACATCTTTTTCATTCTAAGTCCACCTTTTGTGGCCATCTTCATCTCATTAGGGATGCATACTTTTCTCGCTTCCTCACTTTTAAAGGTAGCACATAGTTTCCATTGTATCTATCTCATCCACATTTATATATCTCATTTAAGGACCATTGTGGCACATATCATCCATTTATCTTCTCATCTCAAAATCCATTGTTGTGGTCATATTTTTCCCTTTTTGGGGGACCATCTATTCATCTCATTAGGGAGTGCATGGTTTTTTCACTTCCTCAAAAGGTAGCGCATATTTTTATTCTCTCATTTATCTCATCTATCCCATATTTCCAATTTTTCATCTTATCTTATCATGAATTTTAGAATTCAGTAACCTTGTCCTACTCTAGAAAGGAGCCAAACGTGGAAAGTTTGCCCCTAACAGGATTGAACCATACATTATCACGCATAAGTATGGGTCGGGAGCCTATCGATTGGCCTCCCTTGATGGTAAACCGAAAGTGGAACCTCTTAACGCATTGCACTTGTGACCATTCTATTGTTAGCACATTACCAGTGAGCACTTAGTCATATCTTTAGATCATCCCTCCATCATTAGCCTCTTCCATCTATCATTGTAATGATTTGGAATTATGTGGTCTACCGTCACTTTCCTAGACATGACCTTAAATATGGGCACCATGGCTCTACCCATAACATTTTCCTTATGGATAGGTTCTCCCTTCTTGGTGAGAACTCCATGATCATTACATCCATCACCCCCTTATTTACCTCTTGAAACCATGCAAAGGGTCATGGGTGTCTCTTGTACATTCATTGTCCCCTCCTAAGTGGTCTACCTAGCTATTCCCAGATCTTCCCCATGTTAAAATCAAAATTCATGGATGCTCTTATCAAAGTCAAAGCTATCAAAAAAAATTACTCCCTCAAAGGAAAATTGTTCATAAAAAAAAAAAAAAATCAAATCAAATCAAATAAATAGACCAATCCCTCAAAGGATGGCTATCATGTATATCATTCTTTCCATCTATATCATATATGTATAAATTAGACCATACCCTCAAAGGATGGCTACTCTTTTGTATTATGGCATCAAAGGCTTCCCACATTGATCAACCTTCCATTTTATAGCATCTTAAGAAACTTCCTGTATTGATCATTTCTTCTAGCAAACTTCCAGCATTGATCAGTTTTCTCTTTCCCCTTCCCAGAGTTGGGGCATATATTTAGGGAACACCACTCATGGAGAACCCTCTTCCTACGTACAAGTTGCATCACAAATCCCTTTTTCGTGTTGACATTAGGTTTATGAGTTCATTCCATCCTTTCTCTCATGATCTTTAGTATAACTAACTATCGTTGGTTATATGCTAACATCATGTTTTGGTCACATGTGCCTTGTGTTACCTGGATCCCCTTCTTGTTTACCTCCAATGCGGTTAGTGGACATTTTTCCCACATGCTCCTTGATATGACAGTAGCATTGTTTGTACCCTTTGGTCACATCATAGTTTCGATCAATATCTATTATCTTACCTCACCTCATACATCACACCTTATCTATCTCATCAAACCTTATCCAATCTACATTTTAAGACCACTTTCATGCCCATATCTTAAGTCCATCATATCTTGTTATCCACTTTTTTGTTCCATTTTATGGGGTATCATTTATCACATCATTTATCTTAAGTCCACCTTTTTGTCCATCTTTGTGCTCTTTTTTAGGGCATTATTTCATCATTTCATCTTATCTCAAGTCCACCTTTGTGGCCATGTTTATTCCCCCTACTGGGGCATTTTAAATCATCATTCCATCTCTTTTTTTACTCCTCAAATTGTCCACCTTTGTGGCCATATTTATTTCCCCCTTGGGGCATTTTATTTCACAATTGTATCTAATTCTATCAAAGTCCACCTTTGTGGCCATATTTATTCCCCTCTTGGGGCATATTTTTATTTTTCACTGTCCATTTCTCCAAATTCCACCTTTGTGGCCATATTTACTTCCCCTCGGGGATTATTATTTCACCACCCATTTTTCACTTTGCCTTTTTAGCCATTATTTGTGTCCTGCATTGGGGCACCATTATTTTCATCCTCGTATCCCTTATGGAGGCATTCCTTTTCACTCGATTCCTTGTGTACAAAGGATTTCACATAATTTTCACATTTAGTTGTGCATACTTTGATGTTTTCCTATGACCCATTGGTCATCCGAGCTTACATCCATTTGAGAGGTTTCCCATTGGATTCTCTCCATTTTGCAGTGATTTTCACCCACTCACTGGCCCGTAGAACATTTCCACTGTCTCCATTGAGACCACCCTGTGTCCCCTACCCATGTGATATTGGAGTCACCACCATAGTTTTTATTGTTATTGCGATCCTTTTTTCTTGGGGCATCTTTCCTTGCATTATCTTTTTACCCATTTCTTTTTTCACCCACCCTTCATCATCTACCTTTTTCAAACATGTCATTGATTCCCCTTGGTGTTATCAATCCATCGTTTGAGGGAGAGCTCATCATTAACCTTTCATTAATCCTCATCCTACTCTTTACCTCTCCTCATTTTTGTCTCATGGATTTCTAGAGTAAGCCACTCGACAAAGAGGGACAAATATAGACACCTAAATTTTGTATCCCTATCCTTGTCTTCCCATGTGTGCATATTTCACCATGGTCCTAGCCAGACCCCCTTAATTTAATTCATCCCCCTTCATTTAATTAAATGTGTACTTATTATCCCATCACCTTTAATCCTCATTAATTAAACATTGATTAATTAATTTTCATTAATTAATTAATATCCACTAGCCCTAATGGGCTTTCCCTTTAGGACGAGTTTATCCCAAATCTACATCCCTACACTTTTTCTAGCTTTTATCCTACTCATATTTATCTCCTAGCTACCCATGACACATCCCTAAACAACCTCTTCCCACCTACAAGCTTTAAAGTGCTTTTCCCATTCTTAAAAGCCCAAAATCTCGATTAAATCATGAAATCCACCACTTTATGGAAAGTTTCCCCGTAGTTAGTGGCGACCCATCCCAGTAGCCATTGACCCTATAAGAATGAGTTCATCCCTTTCCCACAACGTGAGAAAAATGAGAGACACAGAGACAAAAACTTGGCTTTCTTGCATTCTACAAATCCATCTTCGATTTTTGTTAGCATCTCCTTCAGCTAGTGTACGAATCCCCTTGGATTCCATTGAATCTTTTGCTTGAATAACTCATGAGCATCCTTTGTGTGATTGCCATTATTATTTTTATTTATTTAGTTATCATCCTATTATCATTTCTTGTTGGATCTAACATCTTATAGGTTCTGTAGTTATTGGGACTTCAATATCAACATGTTCTACCAATTTATTTTCTTGTAGGTCATCCATTCCACCCATTTTCCTTTGGATTTATTCTACTCTACACTAGTCGCCATCTCCTATCCTAGGTTTCTATCAACCCATCACTATGTTACTGCATTTCCTATCTCCAGATCCTTTTTTATGTTTTCATTTTGACTCTATCATCCCTCTCAGACTTCATATTTTCCATCATACTTCTTTGGTGCACTAAATCAAACCTTTTTACACCTTGTTCATTGTCAACCCGAGATCTATTCATTAACCGGCCCATCCAAATCCCCCTATTATTTCTTATTCTCTAGTATTCTCTACCTCAAACCTCCTTCTGCAAGTCATTTACAACATCTACAGGCTTCTGCTACATCCATTTTGCATTAATTTTTTTGTAATTCTTGATATTTACATTGTTTTCCAAATCCACTCACCTAGGTCATCGTTGACCTTCCCCTCTTCAAGTCTGGTCATCATCGAAGCTACTAGGTAAATTTATCTTATCTCAATTTGGATCAGATTTGTATGTTGTTACAAATATATTGTTTGTAACATTATTAATATTAATTCATGGATACTGATATGAGGGATTGAAGATGAAGTTTGAATCCAACTTTATAGGAGATCAAACATTATAAAATTTTACCTCTATCATTGTAATTGATATCCCAAATGAATTCTATTGTGAATTATATTTGTATTCAATGTTATTTCATTAAATATGTGTGTTCATATTACATGCAATCTAAACCACAATAATATTTGGTATAAGAGCAATGTTATAATCTTGTGGATGTGCATTTGTGGATTCGGATTCAATAATTTTCGTGTAAAGAACATGTCATAAGTTTTTTTTTACGATCTGGGTCCTTGTTCTTTTTAATGGGTTTCAATATGAAGTATAGAGGCAATGAAGGAAGGAGGTTGATCAGGGACCTCTCGTCAGACACCATCAACAAGGCCGCGTTATTGATTTTGTGGCCAAGTATTTTCAGTTGTGTGTTTGTTTTCAGCTATGTGGTAGATAATAAAAATAGATGATACATTCTTGTTATTGTAATGTGTGAAAAATTCCTATATGTAACCTTCTGATGAAAAATATAGTGGGGAAGTAATAAAAACACATGCAAACATGGATCTTGAAATGGTTCATGGAGATCCAAAAAAACACATGAGGTGAACAATAGAACTTGGAGAATTGTTCTTATCCAGGTTGGTGGTAAACCTGTTGTAAAACCATAGAAGGTTGAGTGTTGCTCCCTTCATTTATATCAAGGTCATGAGCTACAGGTGTGCCGTAGGGGTTGGCATTTTGCTGATATGTGTAAACAATTTTCTACCTTGTTCACATTAAGGGAGTGTATATTAGGAATTAATAATGTTAACAATAGGGGAGTGAATGTTACAAATATATTATTTGTAACATTATAAATATTTTATTGTGTGTGATTATTTAATATTATAATTTAAATGAGCTATCAAAATCATTTAATAATAATATAGTGTGAGTGAAGTTGTTGAATAAACAACTCACGTAGCTATTTTGGTTTGAGAGATATTAGGAGATAGGTTTGAGAGATTCATGGAGAGTGATATGAGAGATTGAAGATGAATTTTGAATCCACCTTTGTAGGAGATCAAACATTATAAAATGTAGCCTCTATCATTGTAATTGATATTCCAAATGAATTCTATTGTGAATTGTATTTGTATTCAGTGTTATTTTATTAAATCAGTGTGTTCATATTACATGCAATTTGAACCAAAATAATATATGTGCCTTATATTTCTCAATTTTTCAGTTTCTGTATGCCTGAGATTTTGCATATTATCTTGTTTATTATTTCTTTTTATCATCTTTTATCAAACATGGGGGTGTACATTCGCCAAGGAGGTTAAATCTTCTTGGAGCCTACTTCATTGAGAAACCCCCCAATCCATCATCTAATCCATTTTCCTCTTAGTGTATTTTTTTTACAAGTCATCATCTTGTAGCAAAAAGGATCCATCATCTACTTTGCACCCATATACATCATATCTTATTTGAGGTACCTTAAACACTCCATGTTATGAGTTATTTATTTTTCTTTATCACTTCATTGTTAAATTGAAAATGAATGATAAAATTAGATCAATAGTTGGTGCTTCATGTTGAGTGGGTGCTCAAAAAATTGAAATCCTTGTAGTCTATTTTGGGAAAATTATCCACCATAGTGTATTGATTTGATTGTGTTTTTTAATCGCTTCAAGGGTTTCCAACATTAGCTATTTTATTATTGATTGTTTTTGTTTGAATGCCATTGTTTTTCATTGTAAAGGTAAAACAAGGATGAATGGTTTGGTGATATTTATAATTTTCTTCAAAATTTGAATAAGCAATGATTTACCCCTCCCCTCTTATTATTTATGTTTTCCAACAATTTGTATCATATTTAGGTCCTTTTGGAGTAACATTGATAACTTGAAGGATATCCAACTAGCGCAACCATGACAAGAAATCAAGCTCAAAGTGGTTTCTCTACTTCCAAGGCACCCCTCTTTAATGGAATAAACTATGCATTTTTAAGAACTAGAATGAATACCTATCTCATGTCACTATGATTTGATTTATGAAAATTAGTAATTGATGGACACACTATTCCAAGCATACCTCAACAATAGATACGAGAGTTAGTGAGAACAACTCAAAAATAATGAATGCAATCATATTTGGAATGAAAAAGGCATAATTTTCTAAATTTATGCACTGTTAGTGCAAAATCACAGCACCCCTGGGTATTGATCAGGTTTCTAGGTTGATTACTAATATCCAGTGTGATTGCATCAACATTGAATCCTTTCTCCAAGTGTGGGACTTGAAGAGTGAGAAAGGAATCTCCAGAGAAAGGCTGGTTCCTATTCCTCTGTTCAGGTGCATACGAAATATGCAGAGGGTTTTCCTCAAAATCTAATCTAATTTGCCAAGGAGACAAGGAAAGAAGATGCATAAAATAAATCTAAGCTAATAGAGGTGATGCACCAAGGAATGAAGAACATATGCTTTGCCAAATTTAACACAGATCATGTAGATGTAACACAACATCATGCACAGATAGCAAAAATGCAATGAAAGATCAAGAATGACAGTAATAAATATGTAAGAGGGTTTAGAAGTAACCACAGACACATATATATATTGCTCAAGGATAGATTCAATACATTGCAATGGCCAAAAGGCAAAAAACGGTGTTACAGTCTATATGGGAGGTTTGAAAACTCCACAAATCTTCTTATGAACAGGAGAGAAGGGAGGGTGCAAAGCGGAAATGTCCAACCTTAGAAAGAAACCCCTCCTTACAATTTATAGGAAGAATGGGAGAGCAAAGAGAGAGGAATTCGAAATCTGCCCCAACCACCTCTAGGTTGCATTTAATTCGTCCATCATGGCAGAAGCGGCGGGTTCTGGCAAAGCGGCGGTTTGTCTAACAGAAGCGGCGGGTTGTTTGCTGCATTAAAGTGGTTGTTGAAGCATTACCTCTGCTTGTTATTTCGTGCCAGAGGCGTTTCTCAATTTTCATCCTCCAAACTGAACCAAAATGCAAGATTGACCTTGGAAACGTGTAGAGAATCTCATAAGCTTTCCGTTGATATCAAGAACGTGCAAATCCGAGCTCTGGATCGAAAGATATGTCGATCTGAAGATTTAGGGCACGGAACAGGCGAAAACGGATTTTGAAATATTTTCCCGCGCACTGCCACTTGGATGCCACGTGGCATGCTCTGATTCGCTGAATAATTCTCTCTCTTCTGCTTTTCGGCGGGCTGTCTTTTGAATTTTCCTTGTGGGCCCTAGCTGGGACACGTGGCACTATCCCATTGGTTCGGATCGGTGCTCGAAAACTCGCCCATTGACTTTTTGACTTTTCTCTTGTGAGGACACGTGGCAGCTTCTGATTGGTCCTCGGCTGATTCGGCTCCTACGCGTACTTCGCCTCCATTTGTCCCGGATGTCCCATTTGATTTTGGGCCCTTTGTGCTCATTTCGGCCGGTTCGGGCAGTTCGGGCATTTTTGGCCCGCTTGTCCCACTTTGCTTCGGACTGACTTGACTCTTTTCGGCCGGTTCGGCCGGTTCGGGCATTTCTGGCCCGCGCGTCCCAATTGCTTTTGGGCTCCTTGTACTGTTTTCGCGCGATCCGGCCGGTTCGGGCATTTCGCGTCCATTTGTTCCACTCGTCCCGAATGCTACCCTCTTCAGCAGTTAGCCAATTTTTCTCCTCGGCTGGATCGGCTTTTCGCGCCCGCCGCGTACTTCTGTCCCACTTGTCCCATTTGCTTTGTGGGCCGCCTGGACTCATTTCGGCCGGTTCGGGCGGTTCGCGTACCTTTGTCCCACTCGTCCCACCTTGTGCTGGACCAGGACTTAGCCGATTTTCACAATTTTTACTGGCCCAAACTACTTGCTTTCTGCAACCTTCTCCGCACTTTCTCAAAGCTTGCTCCCTCCTTCTTCGGCCTGGGGAGTTTAGAAAGATTCCTGAAGGGACCCTAGAAACCTGATTTTGCTCTGAATCAGTCATTTTTCTTGGAATTTGGACATCCTGATGCATGTTATCAAATTTACCCTGGGGGGGTGAATTTTGGATAACAATTTGGCGACTCAGCGGGATCATTCTGCCTGCTAGATGAAAAGGCCAGTTGCCTGAAGCCATCCATTGGGCATGGAGTCATCAAATATTCTGTTAGAATCCAAACTGACTTAGAATGTGCAAAGGGAAAGATGGAATGTGACCTGATTTAGCAAAGACATGCATCATCTCCATAGACAGTAAGCTGTGCCAAGGCACTTAGGGAAAACAAAACTAATTACAGCAAAACAATGTGCACAAGCACTTGGAGGGAAGAAAATCTAATCTAGTATTTACAGATGTAGTGAAACTCCCTCTAGAAGCAACGCTTGAGATAGATTCCATTTACTGGAATCTGCAGTTCTTCACCATCCAATGAGGCCAATTGGAAAGCATTGTTGTTCTTGCACTTTGTGACCATGTATGGGCCACTCCAAATGGCATCAAATTTTGAATGCCTTCCTGGTTTTGCTCTGTCCACATCCCATTTCAATACTAGATCTCCTACTTGAAAAGATCTATCTTTGGCCTTCCTATCAAAGGTCTTCTTGATCAAAGCCTGATCCTTTTCCATTGCTTGGAATGCCTGATCTCTGATTTCTTGCAGCTCCATCAATTCTGCATATCTCACCTTCATGGGTCCAAACTCTAGCAATTCCAGTTGTTTCATGAGTTCCAACGTTGGCAACTCAAGTGACAGGGGCAAGATTGCCTCTCTTCCGTAGACAAGCCTAAATGGAGAGTTACCTGTGGACCTTTTGGGAGTTATCCTATCAGCCCATAAGGCTGACTTCAGTTTGGTATGCCAAGCCTTCTGATTCTCATCAAGAGTCCTCCTAATGATCCTCAGCAAGTTTTTGTTTGTAGACTCGGCCTGGCCATTACCTTGAGGGTAATAGTTTGATGAAGTGCTGAGGTAGATCCCGTTCTTGACAGCCCACTCAGTAATTTTAGATCCAATGAATGCCAATGCATTATCAGAGACTATTGTAGCAGGCACACCAAATCTGGTAGTTATCCCCTCGTAAAAGTCCAAGATGCTAGACTCATTCGCCTCTTTGAGTGCCACTGCTTCTGTCCATCTGGTGAAGTAGTCTGTGGCTGTCAAAATCCATTTGTGCCCTTGGCTCGAATTGGGATTGATGATTCCAATGAAGTCCAAACCCCATTGCATGAATGGCTGGTCAACTGAGATTGGATGCAATGGGAGGGCTGCAAGTCTCTCTTTTCCTGTGAAGAATGCACAATTCTTACATTTCTTGATCCATGCATAGCAATCACTAAAGATTTTAGGCCAATAATAACCAGCCTTCATGATTTTCAGAGCTGTCACTCTTGGTGCAAAATGGCCACCAGCTGGTCCATCATGAAACTCCTTTAATACCCTTTGAATCTGACCTGTGTTAATGCATCTCAGCAGCACTCCATTGACATCCTTCTTGAACAAAACTCCATCAATGATGGTATATGGAATAGCCTGCAACCTGAAGTGTCTTCTTCTTGCTTTGCTCATTTCTAGAGGGCACATGCCCGTCTGTAGGAAATGTATCATATTTTGAGTCCAACAGGGAATGGACTCATCATCATTTTCCTGTTTTTGATCATTTTGTAAAAGCAGGACAGCGTCTTCTTTATCTTCTGGGTTGTTTAGTTGTTTGGAAGCGAGCTGCTCACACAAACCCTTGCCTCTTACCAGCTTGGTGATCTTGATCTCAATGTCATACTCCATGACACGGGTGATCCATCCTGCCCTTTTCTCATTCAAATCCTTGTTGAGGAGGAAGTCCTTAACCCCAGCATGTGAGACCAGCAACTGGACCTTGTTGTTTGAGATTAAATGCTTGAACTTCTTCAAGCTCCTGACTACTGCAAGCACATGTTTTTCAATAAAAGAGTACCTCAATTCACAGTCATTTAGGCTTTGGCTAAAGAAGGCAATTGGCTGTTCATCATTATCTTTATTCTGTTGCACCAAAATGGCAGAAATAGTGTCATCACCCCCAAATGCATAGAGGATGAAATCCTTGGAAAAGTCCGGGTTGATGAGAGTGGGTGCCTGGGAGATGGCTTCTTTGATTGCTTCAAAACTCTCCTTGCCTTCTGCCGTCCATTTGAAAGCCATGTTTTTTCTTAACATTTTGGTGATGGGCTTGACAAGGGCTGCAAAATTTGGGACAAACCTCCGAACAAAGTTTATCCTTCCCAGGAAACTTTGAAGAGCCTTTTTGTGACTTGGCAATGGCAGAGCTCTTATGGCTTCAACCCTTTCTGGATCAATTGCTAATCCTTCCTTGGAGACAATATGGCCAAGAAGTTTCCCTTCATGTGCAAGAAAGATGCACTTCTTAGGATTTAAAGACACTCCAAACTTTCTACACCTCTGAAATACTTGCCTGAGGTGAAAGAGATGGTCTGCAGCATTCTTTGAGAAGACAGTGATATCATCTAGGTATACCAGCACTATCTTGTTAATCAAGCCTTTGAATGCCATATCCATAGCTCGCTGGAATGTTGCTCCGGCGTTCGACAGTCCAAATGGCATCTTCTTGTAAGCATATGTGCCCCATTTGGTTGTGAAGGCTGTCTTGAACTGGTCTTCCTCCTTCACCATAATTTGATTGAAGCCTGAGTATCCATCAAGCAGCGAAAACCTTTCTGACCCAGCTACAACCTGCAATATTTGCTCCATGGAAGGGAGTGGATAATGGTCCTTGAGAGAGGCTCTATTCAAATCTCTGAAGTCAACACATAGCCTGATCTCTCCACTTTTCTTTCTGACTGGAACTAAGTTGGCAACCCAACTAGAATGCTTGATTGGGAATATAATTGCTGACTCAATCAGCTTGTCCAATTCTTTCCTCATGAGAGGCTCCATGTGTGGATTGACTGGTCTCTGTTTCTGCCTGACAGGCTTAGTATTTGGATCCAACTCGATGGTATGCTGAGCTAAGTTGGGATTGAAGCCCTTCAAGTCTTCATAGCTCCAAGCAAACACGTCAGGGAATTCTTGACAAAGCTGTATGAACTCATATCTCTCTTGCTCAGTTGTCATTTTTCCAATTTGCAATGGCTTGTTCTCTTTTACCAAGATGGATACCGAATCTTCCCTCTTGACCTGAATATTTGCTTTCTCCTTTCTAAACTGATCATTGGGGTTAAAAATGGACTCCAAGGTGACAAGTCCCTTGGGCAGCTTGTCAGTTCTCAGCTGTATCACCTGGTCACCATATTGCTGTTTCAACTTCTCTTGATTTTTAGCTGAGAACTCAGCTTCTTCTTGCAAGAAGTGGATGATTTGCTGGTCATTCTCAAATACTTGCCAATTGACATCGTTATCCGGCACTGAAGGCCTCACAATCACGTGGATGTTTGGCTGTACCTTGTCTTGTTGAATGTTTTCTACAATGTCAAAGGTTGCCCCCACTGCTGCAAGCCTGTCAGCAGCTTGATTCTCTTTTCTGGGAATGGCCTTGATGCTGAAAGCCTCAAAATCTTCCATGAGGTCCCACACCCTGTTTTTGTAGCATCTGAGTAGATCATTTTTGGCAGCATGCTGTCCCTTGACCTGATTTACAATCAGCTCACTGTCCCCAAACACTTGCAAGTTATTTATTTTTCTCTTTATTGCCCAATGCATCCCTTGCACCAAGGCTTCATATTCAGCAGTGTTATTGGAGCATGCAAATTGAAATCTAAAAGCTGAATAATACTTTACTCCTTGAGGTGAAATAAGCATGGCTCCACCTCCTGCGCCTTGTCTACTCCTTGATCCATCAAAAAACAGTTGCCATACCTCATTGTCATCCTTGTGGCTTGGCTTGGTGATGTTAGGAATAGGTTGACTTTCTTCGTGTATACAATAGACCCCTAGCTCAGATTCTTCTACTTCTTGATAAGGATCAAAAGCATGCACCTTGCTTGCCCATTCATCAAGAGTCAAATCTGGGATACTTCCAACCTTAGTGTCAGCTTCATCAGTGCCAAGGTGATCTTCTTGATCAAATGCTGAGCAATTGGTATTAATATGACTTGGAGTATAGGGCTCAATGTGGAAATCTGCAATAGGTTCCGACCTAATTGTAGCTTTAGTTCCATACCTCGTTCTGAACAGCATGTGTGACCAATCAGCGGACAAATATCCCCCAATCTTGGCAGTAAAGTCCCTTGACAAACAGAGGGCAAAGAGTGGTGGAAGGTCTATGACTGATATATCTTGTAAGACAACAACATTTGGACATGCATGCAAGGTAAGACTCAAATTTTTAATCACTCCAACTGTTGCTATTGCTGTCCCATCCAGCTGCACTACTCCCTTAGATGTTATTTCATACTGGAGCCCTAGCTGATCAGCTATCTGTTTAGGCATTACTGAGCTACTTGCCCCAGAGTCTATCATGCAGTTATGCACTAGCTGATTTCCAATAATTAACGAAACATAGAAAGGGGGGGGCTTCAGCATTCTACCTTGTTGTGTTCCATGATTTCCTTCAGGCTGGGCAGCATTTGTAAGCACTTTGTCTTGCCTTTGAACCTGCTGATTTGAAGTTGGCCAATCCTTTATGGCAGCTTGCAGCAGATTTCTTTGGCCTGGGATGGATAGGGATTCCCACATAGATATATTGACGTTTGTCTTCTTCATCTGATCAATGATACTGAATGGTGATGAAGGATCTCTCTGCTGTCCCTTGGTTTGCACATTTGCCCCTTGAATATGGGCAGCAACAGCTGGCATTTGATTTGGCCTAGGGGCTGTTTTTGTCTGCCCTTGTGCATTTGAAACTGGGTTTTGCTTGCCAATCATTTGTGGAGCTGTGGGAGGTTGAGGATTGGCTGGGACTAATGGCTGTTCTTCACCCAAATTTCTCCTTTTTGACCTTGTGTTGGCAGCAACACCCTGAGAAACTATCTGATTCATGCCACAGAAATCCTCTGCTTGCCAATTTACCAACGTGGTATCATTTGGGGCTGATTGCTGTTGGAATGTTTCTTGTTGTTGGCTGTTTTCTTGACTACTCTCACCCTCCACACCAGCACTTGTTACCATTAAAGCTTGGGTTAGAGCACCATTATAGCACATGGATTGATTATGGGGTTCATTACATGGAAAACACCAATCATACTCCTGGGCAATGTTGTTTTGTGCTGGTACTAATGCCTTAGAGGCAGATATGGCATTTGGATTATAGGGCTGGAATGGTCTATTGGCAGGAGGCCTTGTTTGATTCATATTTGTGGCTGGATTAGGTGGTCTTTGAGGCTGATATGGCTGCCTATTCGGTTGAGCTTGAGGCTGATACGAAGGTCTAAAACCTTGAGCTTGCTGCCTCTTGAGTGTGACCAGCTCATTACCTAAATTTTGCAGTTGCTTCATGACTTCTTGAAGCTCATTTGGGGCACTTGGAGATGAAGTGGAAGCTTCATTTGAACTCTGATTTCTAGGAATGGGAGAAGGAGCTAAGACAGGTGCCTGACTAGTACTTGGGCTCTCTAAGCTTGGATATAATGGCATTGGAGGCCTAGGAGATAGCTTGCCAGCTTGAATCAGACAATTTTCAGCTCTAATGGCAATATTATAAGCAGCAGGGATAGTTGTGCCTCCCATGGATTGAATCAATATAGAAATATCAGAATTTAAAGCTTTAAGGTAGTATAGAAAAGCACCTTCTGCTGTTGGTCTGACTGCTACTGGAATTCTATCCCAAGATCTTTGAAATCTGAAGTTGAAATCAGTTAGCTGCTCATTGGAAGCTCTCTTGATGGTTGTCAGCTGCTCCAAAAGAGACAAGTTGTCTCCCTTCTCTCCGAATTGATTATGAAGTGCAATACACAGCTGATTCCAGTTTGTGATAGAGCCAGCTCCAAGGCTCCTAAACCATTGCAATGCTTTCCCCTTGAATGAAGACGCCAGCAATTTGACAGCTACTTGCATCTCGTCGATCTCATGGATTGCACAAATGTTAGCAATGTCCTTGACATGATCGCCAGGAGTGGTCTGATTTTCTCCAGTAAAGTATGGAATGTTCTTCAGTGCTGCTACTGGGATTGGATTTTGTGCATTGAGAGCAAGTGGGCTGCTGCCTGTGAAGTTGACATAGGGGTTCACTGGTTGCGCCATTCTGATTGGTCTTAAAATCCTTGTATATTGAAAGAAAGGCCGCTCAGGTGGAGGAGTTGAGAGAGTTCTGTTTGGTGGAGATGGAGACCTTTGAATCCTTCTTCCTCTTTGCCTTCTTCTTGGAGATAGTTGCAGGTATTCAAACAGCACTTCCTCTTCTCCAGCTCTTGATCTTGTGATTCTTCTCATAAGCTTTTAGGCCTGACTGCTGGAACCAGTTGATTCCTCCCCTTGGAGTCGCCAGATATGCAAATAATAGCTCTTTTCAAGCAAGAAAATTGCAGCAGATGCATATCAACCTTGCTGCAAATAGAAATGAGACCTCTGGTCCCACCGGGCGTGCCAAAACTGTTAGTGCAAAATCACAGCACCCCTGGATATTGATCAGATTTCTAGGTTGATTACTAATATCCAGTGTGATTGCATCAACATTGAATCCTTTCTCCAAGTGTGGGACTTGAAGAGTGAGAAAGGAATCTCCAGAGAAAGGCTGGTTCCTATTCCTCTGTTCAGGTGCATACGAAATATGCAGAGGGTTTTCCTCAAAATCTAATCTAATTTGCCAAGGAGACAAGGTAAGAAGATGCATAAAATAAATCTAAGCTAATAGAGGTGATGCACCAAGGAATGAAGAACATATGCTTTGCCAAATTTAACACAGATCATGTAGATGTAACACAACATCATGCACAGATAGCAAAAATGCAATGAAAGATCAAGAATGACAGTAATAAATATGTAAGAGGGTTTAGAAGTAACCACAGACACATATATATATTGCTCAAGGATAGATTCAATACATTGCAATGGCCAAAAGGCAAAAAACGGTGTTACAGTCTATATGGGAGGTTTGAAAACTCCACAAATCTTCTTATGAACAGGAGAGAAGGGAGGGTGCAAAGCGGAAATGTCCAACCTCTAGAAAGAAACCCCTCCTTACAATTTATAGGAAGAATGGGAGAGCAAAGAGAGAGGAATTCGAAATCTGCCCCAACCACCTCTAGGTTGCATTTAATTCATCCATCATGGCAGAAGCGGCGGGTTCTGGCAAAGCGGCGGTTTGTCTAACAGAAGCGGCGGGTTGTTTGCTGCATTAAAGTGGTTGTTGAAGCATTACCTCTGCTTGTTATTTCATGCCAGAGGCGTTTCTCAATTTTCATCCTCCAAACTGAACCAAAATGCAAAATTGACCTTGGAAACGTGTAGAGAATCTCATAAGCTTTCCGTTGATATCAAGAACGTGCAAATCCGAGCTCTGGATCGAAAGATATGTCGATCTGAAGATTTAGGGCACGGAACAGGCGAAAACGGATTTTGAAATATTTTCCCGCGCACTGCCACTTGGATGCCACGTGGCATGCTCTGATTCGCTGAATAATTCTCTCTCTTCTACTTTTCGGCGGGCTGTCTTTTGAATTTTCCTTGTGGGCCCTAGCTGGGACACGTGGCACTATCCCATTGGTTCGGATCGGTGCTCGAAAACTCGCCCATTGACTTTTTGACTTTTCTCTTGTGAGGACACGTGGCAGCTTCTGATTGGTCCTCGGCTGATTCGGCTCCTACGCGTACTTCGCCTCCATTTGTCCCGGATGTCCCATTTGATTTTGGGCCCTTTGTGCTCATTTCGGCCGGTTCGGGCAGTTCGGGCATTTTTGGCCCGCTTGTCCCACTTTGCTTCGGACTGACTTGACTCTTTTCGGCCGGTTCGGCCGGTTCGGGCATTTCTGGCCCGCGCGTCCCAATTGCTTTTGGGCTCCTTGTACTGTTTTCGCGCGATCCGGCCGGTTCGGGCATTTCGCGTCCATTTGTTCCACTCGTCCCGAATGCTACCCTCTTCAGCAGTTAGCCAATTTTTCTCCTCGGCTGGATCGGCTTTTCGCGCCCGCCGCGTACTTCTGTCCCACTTGTCCCATTTGCTTTGTGGGCCGCCTGGACTCATTTCGGCCGGTTCGGGCGGTTCGCGTACCTTTGTCCCACTCGTCCCACCTTGTGCTGGACCAGGACTTAGCCGATTTTCACAATTTTTACTGGCCCAAACTACTTGCTTTCTGCAACCTTCTCCGCACTTTCTCAAAGCTTGCTCCCTCCTTCTTCGGCCTGGGGAGTTTAGAAAGATTCCTGAAGGGACCCTAGAAACCTGATTTTGCTCTGAATCAGTCATTTTTCTTGGAATTTGGACATCCTGATGCATGTTATCAAATTTACCCTGGGGGGGTGAATTTTGGATAACAATAACCACAAATCAAAGCCTACAGAAAAACTAAAATACTTTCCAAAAAATTTATAAAAAAAAGTCTTAAGTGATGGCATAACTGATTTTAAACATGTGTAGGCATTTCAAAATAGTGCTCCTTTGAAACTTACCAAAGGAATTGTTGCACATGAATTCAATCATCACACATCCACCCCTCTAACGGATTTTTTTTCTTCTATATTAAAGCAATTAGAAATGGTGAACATGGTTAAATTCCCAAACACCATACCTTACAGAGATGATGTGTTGAAACCAACATGGTTCCAAGAAAATGAATATTGTATGTTTCATCGTGTTAGAGGTCACAATACTGATAAATTTCTAAAGTTAAAGAAATTGATACAAGATGTAATTGATAGTGGAGAATTAGAAATGTATTCACCAAGCCCTAGCAAGTCTTCTAATTGAAAATGGGGAATTTACAAAGAACCTCTCCCTAAGCATAATAAAGGGGAGAAAAGGCTGGATCAAGGTCAATATTCACAAAACAAGAGCACCGATTATGTTGCCAAAACTAATAATCCTTTTGATTCTCTAATTGGTTGTGTTAACCCACCTATTGAACATATTAACACTATTAATATTAAAATAAGAGAGCTTTTTGTATAAACGCGATGTGCTTTCCTTGTTATCTCAAAACCTCCTATGTCTACCCCTCAGGATAGTCATTATGATTTTTTAGAACAACTTGAGAAAAACACTACTAAGATTTCAATCTTAAACCTTTTTAAAATCTCTAATGTTCACAAAGAAATCCTTTGTAAAATGCTACAGGGGTCAAGAGTTTTAGTTAATATTGATCCTACGCATTTCCAAGTCTCAGCTGCATAGATTTCTCCTACTAAAGCATAACCTTTAGCCATCAAGAGATTATGAAAGAGTATCCTACACATAATGTACCCTTACATATTGAATTCATTGTCAATTGTAAGAAAATAAAAAGGGTGTTTGTGGATGGTGGACGAAGCCTAAATATTTGTACTTCTGAAACTAGTTTGATAAATGGGACACACTAATGCTGATCTAGTACCTAAAGTCATCACCTCCAAGGACTATGATAATGAGGAAAACCACTTGGATGGTATGATCAATTTTCTTATGGAAGTGGGGCCTACTAATCATGATACAAAGTTCCATGTTTTGGACTTGGAACTTCCTTACAACATGCTCCTTAGTCACCTATAGATTCAGGTCATGTAGACCATGCCTTCCACGTACCATGAGTGTCTAAAGTTATTCCGTGAATGACATAATATTACCATTTAGGGGGATCCTCAACCCTTTTCCTCATTGCAGAGCATTGTCGGGTTATTTTCCCACAACATTTAAATGTCCTTCTATAGAAATGGTCATTCAAGTTAAATCAAAGGCTCTCACCTCACATGTTGATCTGGATACCTTGAGCTCTAATGATGATGATGATTCAACATCAATATTTCCATTTTCTGCATGGGAGATGAAGGTTTTTCAAACCAGCTGTGGAGAATATAACCTTCAATAGGCTCTCTTAATTTCAAACATCCCCTATCACCCAGAGCACATGGTAGACCTTGCTACAAGTATCAATGGTCTCGAAAGAATTGTAACATTGATAATTTCACTCATGGTGGCCTATTGTTAGATGAAAATTTTCTTGAAACTTTTATATACTCACCTCCTACTGGATGAAATGGCATCATGTTATCAAGCACCCAAGTATGATATCCCTAATAAAATGATGTACACGATGGGATATCAAGGATATAGTTGTGGCACTAATGAAAAAGGTGTGCGGGAACCTCTTCTCAGCACCCCATCATCAAGGTTTCTAAGTATGGTATTAGTATCTGACCATATGGGTTCAATCCTCCAGAGGTCAATGCTACCTCTTCTGAATGAGAAGATATTTCATCCAATTATGAAAGTGAAACAAATTTCCGGTGTAGTCTTTACGAAGACCTTTCCTCTACGAACCTATTTTCTAACACAAATATCTTAATCATATCCCCTACTATTCCTAAGTTAAATATTTTCTATCCTACCCTTTTCCACTGGGGCCAACAACAACAGTGTACCAATAGACTTATTTTAAAATGATGAAGCAATTGGTGATTGATGGGTCTCCATGACGACATTCCTATTGGTGACCACAAGAAAGGATTCTCCATCAAACTTGACTGCATATGCATAATTCAGGGAGGAGGTTGAGTTTTGTGGTCATCAAAATTAAAATAAAAAATAAGGGAAAGATATCCTCAGAGAAGCCTTGTAAAAATAATAAGTCCAAGTCCTATAGTGAAAACCTCTTTGAGGCACTAGTAGAAAAACAAATGGAAAAATTATTCAACATATAAAATGACTAGTCTAAGTGTAAAAATATCATTGAAATGACTTTAGATGAAGATCTAAATCTCCCCCCAATCCTATGCGTATGGAGGAAGAATCCAAATTGCTAGTGGAGGAGACCATAGATGTGAATATTGGAACAAAGGATTGCCTAGAATGGTTAAGTTGGGAGCTTCACTCTCACACAAGAAAGAAAAACCTTTGTCATTCTTTTGCATGAATTTTCAGATATATTTTCTTGGTCCTATGCAGACATGCTAGGGTTATATCCCTCATTAGTAGTGCATAACCTAGTTGTGCACGAAGAAACAAAGCCCATAAAACAAGCTTAGAAAGATACATCCTCATGTCACCTTATTAGTAAAAGAAGAACTAGAGAAATTATTGGAAGTAGGCTTCATCAGGCCTATTGATTATTCAGAATGGATTTCTAATATAGTCCATGTACAAAAGAAACCCATTGGTATCAGGATATGTACAAATTTCAGAGATATTAATAAAGCATGTCCTAAGGATGATTTTCCTCTTCCTAACATCAACATGATTGTCGATTCAACTGCTGGTTATAAAATGTTATCCCTCATGGATGGATTTTTGGGATATAATCAGATTAAAATTGCAAAGGAAGATCAACACAAGACAACTTTTACAACCCATGGGGGACATTTTGTTATCAAGTCATGTCCTTCACCCTCAAACATGCAAGTGCAACCTATCAAAGGGCTATGACCATAATCTTTCACAATATGATCAATGATATAATGGAAGATTATGTGGATGACATATTCAGAAAATATAGGAATAGAGAGGACCATCCAACAATCTTGCATGCATCTTTCAACGTCTTAGAGACTATAAGGGTTAGACTTAACCCAAAGAAGTGTGTCTTTGGCGTGTTATCTCTGAAAATTGTTAGGATGTATTGTTTCAAGGAGAGGAATTGAGGTGGATCCCGTAAAGGTTAGCTATAACAGAAATGCCTCCTCCAAAGAACATCAAACAAATACCTAGTTTACAAGGGAAAGATTCAAGACTATCAGAAGATTTATCTCCCAACTTGCAGACAAGTGTCATTCATTCACACATCTTCTTAAGAATGATGTTGATTTTCATTGGGGTTCATAACAACAGAAAAGCATTTGATTTTCTCAAAGAATATCTAGATAAACCCCCTGTTCTAATGCCGCCTACTCCAAGTGAACCATTTTTGTTTTACATTTTTGCCACTCAATTTGTAATTGGCACACTTTTGGCCCAGTATGATATAAATCAGAAAGAAAAAGTCATCTATTACCTTAGTCACATGTTGATCAGCTTATGAGCTCAACTATCCACAAATTGAGAAATGCTTGCTTGGTCGTTTTTTCTTTTCAAAAACTTCATCATTATTTGATAAATAATAATACCAAGCTCATTTCCAAAGTTGACCCACTGAAATACTTATTACCAAAACCTGCACTTATAGGAAGGATGGCTAATTGGATCATCCTACTTATTGAATTTGATATTGAGTATATCAATCAAAAATTATTCAAAGGGCAGGTACTAGCAGATCAACTAGTTAAAGCCCCTTTTCTAGGAACTAAACCATTGAGTCTGGAACTTCTAGATGCTTCTATGATGTATCTTGAGGAGTCCATTATGTATGGAAAATATATTTTGATGGATCCTTTACTTTCCATGGTTCAGGAGTAGGAGTTGTGCTCATCACTCCCATCAGGAGATTTGATTCCACAAATGTTTAGGCTTGGTTTCCCATGTACAAACAATATAGTAGAATATGAAGCTCTCATTGTAGGGTTGAAAATATATATATGTTGGGATATCAAGTAGGTCAATGTGATTGGTGATTCTATGTTAATTATCAAACAAGTAAATGATGAGTACAAAGTTAAGGAGGAGAAGCTCATTCCTTATAAGAAAATGGTTAATACATTGAAGGAATTATTTGTACTAGATCATGTTGAAAAATACCTAGGGGACAAAATCATGCAGTGGATGTTATGGCTACAGTGGGATATTTGTTGTGCATCCCACCAGGAAACAATGAATATTCATTTCTTCATTGAGCATTTAAGGACACCAGCATATGACATGTCAGAATTGTTTGGTATGTGAAGTTGTTGGTCCCTTATCCCCTGGTATAATGACATTTATAATTACCTTCATGATGGAACATTTCCCTATTGGACATTACCCATTCTGATAAATGAAACCTTATCCAGTGCATAGCCTGCTACACCTTACTTGGGGGCACACTCTATTGTAGAGGCTATAACGGGAATCTGTTGTGTTGCCTTAATTCAGATGAATCTACCTTAGCGGTTAAAGAGGTGCACAGAAGGCATCTGTGGGGCCAATACAAGTGGAATGGTTTTGGCTAAAAATATTTTGAGAGTAGGCTATTATTGGCCTACCATGGAAACTGATTGTTTTAGTATGTTAAGAAATGTTTGTTGTGCCAAAAGTATGGACAACTTGATACATGCCTCTAACACAATCTTTGCAGCCAATCACAATACCGTGGCCTTTTTCAAAGTGGGGACTTGATCTCATTGGAAAGCTTACCCCTACATCATTTGATGGCCACATGTTCATTATTACTACCACTGAGTACTTCACAAAGTGGGTAGAGGTTGTTCCTCTTACCTATGTCACTGGTGCATAGATTTCTAAGTTTCATAATGAACCACTATCATTTTCCATTACAACATTCCCTCTGCCATTGTAGCTGAAAATGGTAAGTATTTTAAGAACAAAATAGTGAAGGTGTTGTGTCAACACTTTCAAATCTAACTCAAATGGTTAACTCCCTATTACCCTCAAGGTAATGGAAAGGCTAAAAGCCTCAAACAAGACTCTTGTTCATATTATGGAAAAGATGGTTAATAAAACTGGTCGTAATTGGCATTTACAGATTCATCTATCCCTCTGGGCTTATAGAACATCTATCCACACCCCTACTGGTGCTACTCCATATTCCCTTGTTTTTGGCACAAAATTCATCTTGCTCCTTGAGATCGAGATCCCTTCTTTGCACATATCTTTTGAGATACTATTTAGATAAAGAGGAGGACTATAAAGTGGCTCAACTAGCAGAAGCTAGAGTTACTAGATGAGAAACACCTTCATGCACTAGATCACCTAAAAGTGTATCAAGAATCAAGTGCGGTGAAGTTATAAAAAAAGAATCATACCTCGTTAATTTGAGGTAGGAGACCTTGTTCTTAAAGGAGAATCAGTTTAATATGACCAAGGATTATGAAAAGAAGGGTAAGTTTGAACCTAACTGGTTGGGACCATATGTTGTGGTTGCTAAGTTTGGTTCAAGTGCATACAAACTTGATGGTTCTAATGGTGATGAGCTGCGGGAGCCTATGAATGCCATGCATCTCAAGCAGTTCTATGCTTAAGCATGGAGGGTCTTCAAATATCAAAATATCAAAAAATATAAAAATTAGAAAAAGAAATAAATAAAGTAAAGAGAAATCAATCCATCCAAGTGTGAAAACCACGCAATTGTGGCACTTTGGATAATTATTTTGGTGAAAAATGGCTTTCGGTGCCATTGAAGGGTCTGTTGTTCACAAACATCTCATATCTAGGAATACGGTGGCTTTATCCTAAGCTAGTTTTTCCTTGTGTCTAAGATACTTTTGAGCCTATCCTTCATGGCCTTGATATGGTTGATCCTATTATATATGTGAAGAGTTTTCCTTTGTACATTCCCATCTCACATTGGGGGAATTTTGCATCTTCACTTTCTTATACATGTGTGTAGGTATTTTCCCTTGTACATTCCCATCTATTGTTGGGGGACATCCATGTTTCTTCATTTTCTTGCACATAGCTTTGGAAAACTTATTTGAAAATGTCAAAAACATTCATATAATTCAGTTGGAAAAATCTCAAAACATTCAAATATGTTTCATAAAAAACTCGAAAATAATATAACATTGTATCGAGAAAATACATAAACAACATAAAACATTTCAAAATTGTCCCACAAAAACAAAGTAGTATTTGCTTACTTAGTTGTTTGTTTGTACATAGTTTTGTTGGCTTGCCTTTTTTTGTTGTATGATTGTATTGGATTCATGGGTTCTTTTTCTCTTAGATTAAATTTTCTTTAATTTGTTGTGAATTTCATTAGATTAGTTTTATTTTGCATACTTGTACATAGTTGTGTTGTTGTAGTAGATTTGGTTAACTTTTTCTTGTGATTGTTTTTTTTGTTTTGTACTTGTAAATTTTATTATCATTTCATCATCCATATCATCTATCATCACATCTAAACATCATCACATATCAATAAATGCTAAGCTACATCATCATACAAATGAAAATTAAACATGTATGTTAAGGTAACATCATATAATATCATTAAATTTGGGCAATAGGGATTATCTTTATCCCCCCTCATCATAGACCATAATAAAAACATGGGCTAAAACATCATATCTCGTAAAACATAAAATGTGATAAAACATACAAGTCCATTATGATATATCAATACAAAATGTCAATGTCCATATACAAAAAGTGTCTCGATGTACATCAGATACAAAATATACGCCATCATGGGCATGTATAAAAAATGTTCCTTCATCTTGAGGAATAATAAAAAACAATACATATACATCATGTACAAAAATGTGTGCCTTCATCACGAGGCATATACCAAAAATAGTACATGAATAAAGAGTCATGGATGACTCTCACCGACACTAGGAATTTCTGGCCTATGACTGGAGGAGGCATCTGTTGTGGGTGAGGCATCTAAACTGATTTGGCTAGACCTAGATGGTCTCTGAGTGTGATCTAGATCTAGGTTGCCAGCCTATAATCTTATAGTGTAATGGCCCTCTATCCCTCTAGTATTGTAACATGATAGAGATCCCTATAATGTAAGCCACCTCACCTATAGCTGACTGAAAATTCATATACTAAATCTGGAACTCCATCCTACTACGAGTACATGATGAAGAGATCATCACGCTCTCATGTAATCTAGCTATATCCTACCCCTAGTTGAGTCCTCTCAGCTCCCCAGTGTCCTCTCTCCGTCACAAGCTGATCTCTCTCTAAGTGGCCTGGTCCGCTCTGTGGTCACCTACTCCAACTGTCTATAAGAGATATGATCTATAAGACATCCCTACATCTACCTCATCATGTGTAATGGCCCTATACTGTAAAACCTATGTAATGTACCCTGCATGGTCATGTCTCTTGGAATAACCTGAATCTAAACACCTATATTTATGGTGCTCTCCGAGGTAACCTCTGTGGTGACCTAGGTGGTGATCCCAACCCCCACTTACTACCATCTGCCTCGGGGGTGATCCCCATCCATCCCATCCATCTCCACCACCCCCACCTATTGTAATATGTGGGCTCACTACTCGAGGCGGTGAGTATGGAACTTCTATCATCACTTGCACACAACCTATGTTTAACACATGTATCTACACCTGTGTTGTGGCACTGGTATTTGGACCTATGGTTGTGGACCTTTTGGGTATAGAGGCTACCTGTGGAGGACCTGCTGTAATGGCCCCTAGCCCTGTACCTATACCTGTGGACCCTGGACTTGGGCTAGTAAATCCACCTCCGCCTCCCAATATCCTAGTCTAGTATTGTCTCTCAAAGCGTGTCCCTGTAAACCCTATGATGCTATGGCTATACCTACATCTATCACAGCCTATGGGATCATAATATGCAAAGGTAGTACTGTCACATACCAAGGCCCATAATCTAGTGTGGTCCCAAGGTCTATCACCTTTGGTTATGTAACCCATGGACTATGGGATGACATAGCCTGTAGCTATCTTGAGCTCTCCAATGTCTAATACATGGCCCAAAATCAAATGTCTCACATCTGTGTCCTACGTGTACCACATGTCATCTCTTAGTATAATTTGGATGTGTCCCAACTGTCGTTGCACCTGGTCAACATGATACCACTCTATAATATGACTCCGACTACCAATAATAAAGTGCTCAACCTTTGTAGTACTGATATCAACAACATCCTCTTGCCACTGATATAATCTGCAAGGACATTAGGTGATCATACCAAGTTGTAGGCCGTCTAAGGCACACCTATAATAATATGTATCACCCATGTGTGATTTGACATCCTCACCCACTAGCTCCCATCCCATGCAAGAGGGCTCATCTGGAGCCCTAGCTTGTAATACTCCAAGTGGGTGCTCGATCACAATGTGGTCCCACGCCAAATCTGGTAACACTGTAGTTGGTCCCAGGCTCCTCATGCCTAAGTAGGCAATCAAATGAAAATCCCAGTACATGTGGGCCAATATACACTGACCCCAACAAAAGACCTCTCCATCCATAAGCTTGTGCACTACTCCTATCAAACCAAGTGGGAAGTGCATTCCAGTCTTGTCAGGTAGCAAAGAGCTGCTGATAAGAGCCATCAAGTATATGGGTATCTGTGTAATCCGTTGATCATCGAAGCAACTATATAAGAGTACCGCCATACCCTGTCAGGGTATGTCCCATCGTAGAAACATGTCCCAAATGCACTCTAGGATCTGACTGTAATCTTTGTCATATGTCACCAAGCTTCCCTGGATTAGTACTCTGAGGATCTAATACACATCCTCTAAGGTCACAATCATCTCACCAATTGGCAATCTAAAAGTCTGACTCTCACTCCACCACCTCTCTAATAAGGCAATCAAGAGGGCGTGATCCAACATAATATGGGGCATCTATGCAATGTAGCTAAGGCCTATAGCCTCCATAATGATAATTAATCCTCGATACTCTAGTTGAGTAAAAGCCTGCTTATAGGGTCAAAGGCACCCATGCCGCTTGCGCACCTCCAAATTACATAATCTCGCTTGTAAGATTACACAAATTACTTGATCAACATCATTTCTTCTATTAACATCTTCTTAAGGTATTTTAATTGATTCTACATTATTTTATTCATGCCTAAATTTTTCTACGAATTTTCAAATTTCCTCTAAAAAAATTAAATATTTAAGGCACAAATTTCACACTAGTGCAAGCCTACTTACACTAGCACACCCTTTTTAACACTCGCGTAATCCTGCGCTAGCACATGGATTGTTGCACTCACTCACTCACTTTTGTGCTTGCGCAATCCTACGCTGGTGCGTGAATTTTCTCGTCCACACACTCAATTTTTTACTAGCGCGTGCTTGACTGACCTATCCCTAGACTCTAGTTTTATGCCCATGTAATTATTTTTGTGCTGGTACGTGACGCCCTTTCACCAGTGCACGCTACGGCTTGTGCTAGTGTGACTCCGCCATTTTTTCCTTTCCTAAAAATGTACTAAATGCACTCAAAAAAATATATTTTTGTTTTACATACCGGTGGACAATCCGTGGGAGGCCTCCCGAACTCTCGAACTTGATCAATGTGGTGTTTACATCTCTGAATTCATGCCATTTCTCTCACAAGTCAGAGCAAAAGTGTCACTAAATCTCAAAAGGGTATGGTAACAATAACTGGTCGTGATGGATTTTACCCCTGTTGCCCTACTAATTATACCCATTTTGACCTAATTCTTCATTTTTCTCACCTCCAAAGTGCTCAATGACTAACATGATTCTTCTATATTCTTCTATAACTAGTTGCAATGATTATTTTAATTAAATAGTCATTTTCACATGCTTTCACTATGTTAGGGCATATTTTTGTTTCCTAACGACCCTTTCGGCTACCTGGGGCATATTTTTTCTTCTGAGTACTTTTTGACTATATATTACAACATAGTCATTCTTTTATATCGTATTCTTCCTAAAATTAAAAAAATCCATTTTTTTTGTAAACTTTCAAAAAAAATCAAAAAATTGGTAAAATTAAAAAATACCAAAAAAATTGTAAAATTTAAAAAAAATAAAAAATTGGTATAAAACATGCACGCAATTGAAGCATTTATCAGACACATCATCCTCAAACATCAAATTTTGTCCTATAAAACATCTTTCTTTAGTCCTCATTTTTTCTTGCACATGACTTGCGGATCATATTGATCTACCCTCCATTAACAAAAAATGGTTTGCTTACTATGTCTATACTCCCTTACACAACGAGTTGCTTGGTACTATTTCATAGTGCACAATTACTTTTTCATAGGACCCATGTGTCCTTCATATTTTCCCCTCGCATGTATCTGTGCTTGGTGTGCCATTTTTAACCCTTTTCATTAACTCGAACATTTGAGAACTGAAGCTCGATAACAAAAACATTGGTGCAATTGTCTTGAATGTTGTTTGTTTGAGTATGTGTGTTTGTACTTGTTTCCATGTCAGGTTATCTTGTTTACTTTCTCGTATTGCATTATGTTATGTATGTTACATTAAGTTAGTGTTTTAGCAATGAACACATGTTAGTATTATAGCTTTTCATGTTATTTTACACTTTTGTTGTATGCTTATATTATAATAAAGAGTCGATTACATAGATCATGTGAGCAAAATGATGAAGCAAAGTTGCTCATTGAACGAGCTAGATGCAAACTATTTCCATTCTCTTCATCTCCATTTTTCTTCATTGTCATTTTCCTTCTTTATCAAATTTTTCTTCAATAACACCTTGGGGCAATAGGGATTATTTTTATCCCCCCCCCCTTGTTTCCCCCATTGAAATAATGAGATTTTCTTTCCTACTCATTCTTGCACACTCACCTACCAATGTTCATTATCTTCACATTATTATTTTTGATCGTCGATCGACCTCTTCTCATCACCCCATCGACACTCGAGGGGGTATCCTTCATTCTACTAATTTTTCTTCTATCCCTGCAAAATTTACTTGCCTATGTAACTGTCTACTATCTTTGAAGTGGCATCACTTATGCCACCCCAAAGAGGGGCAAATGTAGACACCTAAAATCCACCTGCGCAGTTTTATTACTAAAATTGTATCAACTAATTCCTCTTTCCCATAATTTTCGTTAATAATTAGTGATTCTTCACTAATTAACTAACGTTTCCCTCTATTTTGGTCAATTAACAACACTTTGTTAATTAATTAGCCTTTATTCCATTCTGGATGCCAATTAATGACACTTCGTTAGTTATAATCCTCTTCCATTTGAATAATTAACTATTATTAGTTAATTAAGCCTATTTTGCACCTTGTATTTAATCAATAAACTCTCTTATTGGTTAAGTATCTCTTTCAAATCATATCAAATTCCTCCTAAATCACCTATCTAAATCAACCTAAAAAGCTTATTCTAGACTATTTATTAATCCTAGTTGATTAATTAAATCATCTCCAACTCCCATGAGTTGCTAATCACTTGTTAATTCCTCTAATCAAGCTTAAGAAGTCTAAATCTACTTTATTCTTTATCCCACATGCACTAGTTTGCAAGCTTCTCCCAAATTGGAAAGCTATATAAAGGACCCTCCTACATTCTTTCACACCTACACCATGCTTTGAATAATAATTACTATAGGCATATGATAAGAGCCTTCTCCATTCTTGGAATAACTACTTCATCTTTGCATCCATTCTCCCATTGTTGAGTAGAAAGGAAGATCTAAGCATGGCCTTGTAGCCATTTATTAGTGAGATCGTTCCCTCTCTTTGAAGATCAACACAAATTTTAAATACTTAAATTGCATTAATTATCCCCTTTCTCGCAAATCGACGACATATCGTCAAAAGTGCTCATATTCCCTCTTATTGTCATTAATTAATTACAATACGCTAATTGATTAAGTCACATATCCAACTAACAACCTAATTAACGACCTTCCGTTAATTAATCACCCCTTCTACCTAGACTAATTAATTATTATTAATTAATTAGCTTTCCCTTCATTTAACTAATAAATCAACATTTAATTGATTTAATCCCCTTATAATAGCCTAAATCGTACTAATATTCCTCTACTTAGCTTCTATAAGCTTACATCTACCTATTAGTTAATCACCTTTGATTAATTAAAACACCCCCCAACTCCCATGACTTGCTAAGCATAAATTAAACCCTTCTAAAGTAAGGTTACCTTTTATAAAGCAACCTTATCCATTCCTAATCATGTTTTACCTTTATCCCACATGCAAAGGGATGAAGTGTTTCCTTTATCCATTGGGCTATATAAGGAGCCCTCCTTCTACCTTTATACCTACACCTAAACTTCTTGAGAAAGCAAATGCAAAGCATATAGCAAAATAGACTAAGAGCTTGCCTTTTGTTTTCTTGAGAGTTCATCATCTTGAAGAGTTAAGCCTCTTTCCTAAGTGCTTAGGTCATATGGGAGGTGTCAAAAGGGTCTTGTAGCCCAACTTTGACAAGCCCTCATTCCTAGGTTCTTGGAACATCAAGAACAACCATTTTTGATAGCCATGGAGCCTACCTAGGTTCATTTCATTTATATGTTGTTAGAGAATAGAGGTTTTTAGATGTTTTAACATTGTTAGTTTCAAAGTTTTTATTAATGAATGTTTAGCATCTAACCCTTGTTCAATTCTTATCATGATGGTGCTTAAGTATGTTGTTTAATTCTTGCTAATTAAGGAACTATTTAGGTGTTAGTCTTTTACTCACATTTAGCATTAGTTTAAAAACAACACATGCACACATTTGGCATGCCCGGTGGGACACTTAGTCCCATGGCATTTTAGTTTAAGTTTCATTGTTTTGGCTAACTTTTGATATGCACATGTAGTAATTAATGTCCATTTTCTTGGAATTTTTGCTAATTTGATATGTGTAACTTCATGTTCATAGCCATAATTTTAATGGGTTATTGCCATTCTTAAGCTAACTTGTCAAAATTTGAGATATTGTGAGTTTTCTTGTGTTTTTTGCCATATTTTGGTTGCAGGTCTGGCGCAGGCACATTTTTAGGAGTGTAGGCACATTTTTTGTGGTGCACATGCCTCTCTGGTGGCACAGGCGCACTGTCAAAACCTGGTTCTCTGTTTATCGACCCTGGCGCATACGCACTAACCCCGGCGCACACACCCTAACCAGCGCAGATGCACTAACCTGGGTGCAGACATCATTGTGTACTGTACCTTCACTACATTCTGAAACCTGTCAGATCAGCGTGTGCACCCTAACTAGAACGCACATGTTGTTTTAGTGGCGCAGACACATTTTTGGTGGCGCAGTTCTGTCAAAATCTGGGACTGTTTTTGGTGGCGCACACACGTGGCACACACGCTTTCTGGTGGCGCAGATTCTGTAAGTCAAAAATTCTATTTCACCTATTTTTATCGAAGGTAGCGCATACACTCTTTTTGTGGCGCACACGCCTCTCGGGTGGCACAGGTGCACTGTAAGTCAAAATTACACAGAGTGGTGCACATGTCTTTTTGGTGGTCTAAATTACACAGAGTTGTCATTATTTTTCTTTGTAAGGTGGTGCACACATATAAAATGGGGTGCAAGTATATCTGTTTAATCCGGTTTTGGTTACAACTTTTTAGTGCTCCTTGTTTTGATCATAACTTTTGACTCGTTAACCCATTTTTGGAGTTTGAATAAGTGTTGGAAAGATAATGGAGTGTACTTTGCGAGGGAACTTCCAAAAGTTAGATACCTTTGGTATACTATCTTCTATCACAAAACTCCCAAAATGCCCCGGAGACCTCCAAAAATGCAAATTACTAAAAACTGCTAAAAAAGTGCAAAAAATTGGATTTCTAGAATTTTTTGATTTTCTTGGTTTTCTAATTCTTGCAGGTTTTATCTAATCACATACTAGGTTTTTTGCAGGATGTTTTTACATGCTTTTACTTGATTAAATAAATTTTGCATGTTTACTTATAGGAATAAGATCACGTATGCTCTTCCCTCGCGTCCCTTGGGGTGATCTTGGGAATCAGAAATGATTCTTAAGTCCTTTTTGATGCTTTGAGGTTGTTAGGAATATTTGAGTTGGAATTGGTTAACTTGGTGTATTTGAATTAAAGTGTTTTTCCATTTGATATCTTTTTGGATTTTGGAAACATCACGTATGCTCTTCTCTTGCGTCCTTGGATGATCTGGAGAATCAGAAATGGTGTTTTCTCTTTTGATGGAAAACTACTAAAAATTGTCATACAGGACCAAAACACCATCACTTGTCAAAGAATGGAGGAATCAAAACAAAATCAAAAAACTACTAATACAGTTGTTATACAGGTTGCCAAATGGTGTTCGAGAAAACCACACCTAATTAAAAAAGATAAAATGAACAACATATTCAAAACACTGTATTGCAGGTTTCAGAAAAGGGTACGTCCCTCTCTCGCTCAACTGGAACATAACCCCTTTGGCATAACACCTTAAGCTACAACAATGGGGGTGGTTCCAAGAACCCCAAAGTAGTCCACGCAAGAGGGAACCTTGTGGATGAAATGGGAAGTGCTCCGCACTACCTATCTGACTAGTGATTCCTTTGTGAGATAGAGTTACAAGTTGTCCCTATGCGACCCTTTTAAGTACATGATGGATGCATTTACTGCCCACTGTGCTTGAAGGGGGAAAAGTTGAGATACTCCCAAGATAGTCGGGACTATTTGGGTAAATCATCCCACTCGTGGATAATACTTTGTAACACCTAGGATGAGAGAACCACCTAGGAAAATATACTTTGGCCAGGAGCCCACTTTGACCATTCTAAAATAGTGTTGAGTTGTGAACCATCTTTTCATTGTGAAACGTGTGACGCGTTACTTTCGCTTAGTTTTTACTTGCCTTAAGGCGAGGTGAAACTCTGCCGAAGTGAAGCCAACATTTTTCATCCCCATTTTTGATCTACTTCCTTCACATTCTTTTGACACTTTGTTGATCAAAAGAAGGGTGACTACCTTTGTGTTACCAATCGATTGTTTCTGCCACTTTTTTGTCTGTTTACGCCCATCCATGTTTGCGGCTGGGTAAGTTAAACATCTAAAGTGTGCGGAGGTGTATTTATATCATTGGTAGCCTTTGTGATCTTGATACCCATGTCAAGATCATCATCATAGTTAGGATTGATTCATCATTTTATCTCCCTTTGACATGTTACCTTGTTTGCATTGTCTCGACATAATTAAGATACTTATGTCATGTTTCTCGTAAACATGATCTAAGTATCCGCATTGTGGCATTACGTTGCCCACATTTTAACACATCCTTAGTATACTTTGACTTAGTTTGATTTCAAACATTGTCCCAAATCTTGAAAGGTGTCGCTTACTTTGTTTGCATCATTTCGATACCACTTTGACACTAATATCTCACTTCTCCGTGAAGCTTGATAGACGTGTCCAATTGGTGTGGTTACGTGGCTTACATTTGTAAACCTCACCCTTTAACATTTAGGTCTTGTTGGTTGTTGAACTTGTCATGGTATCCTTTGATTGGGAGTCACATCTACCCTTTGTTAATATTTATGCCTTGTTCATTTCGAGCTTGACGTAAATATTGACATTGTGTTGATCACCTTTGCATCAACTATCACTTTGCACACACATTTGCATAGGGGTGTATTTCCTTGTTGATTGGCTTTGTGTTTCACACTTGCATGATTGTTCCTTGTGATTATTCATTCAGAAAACTTATTTTCTAGGACAATCCCTTTTTGATCTCATCGATATTGCATCATCACGATGTCTATTTTCCTTAGACCTTCTTCAGAAAATCACGCACGCATATCATACTTACACAATGTCTAGCTGGTTGTCCTTATGCTACCCAAATCGACATGTCACTTCCTTCCCTTTGAAGGAGTTCCATCACACTATCTAGATCTAGACATTTGTGCTTAAAACAATGCCAAAAATGACTGACTATCGCGTGGTTCCCCATACTTACAAAAATATGGAACCTAGGTTTAGCAATTCAAATCAAAAGATTCCCATTACAACTAAACCTCGTTTGGTTCTTCGTGCTAGAGAGCCCATATGGGTAACTCGTTCCCCACCTTCATCTCATAGTCGGTGGTATGATTTGGATGCTTCTGATCCAAATTATTATTCGAGTTCCCCCCACTCTTCTTCTAATTCTAATCCAAACATTTCCTCTTCTTCTGAGGATTCCAATCCAAACATTTCCTGATTCTGACTCTTCTGATGATTCAGATCCAAACTACTATTCAGATCCAAACTACTATTCAGATTCATCTAATTTGACTCCTAAGTCATCTAATGTGACTCCTATGTCATGGTCCTCCCTATCTTTGCAGGAACCTCTTCATCATACATTTAATATGACTCCTACGTCGCGGTCCTCCCTTTCTTCGCAGGACCCCTTTTATCAGTCGCCTCAACGACGTCTTCTTCCTTTGAAGATATGTGTGACTCCAAATCCCTCCAATCAAACATCTAATACAATTCTTGAATCATGGTCCTCTCTTTCTTTGCAGGACCCTTGTTATTATTCATCCAATGTGATTCTTGAATCACGGTCCTCCCCTTCTTCGCAGGACCTTCTTCATCAATCACCCCCAATAAGTCTTCCTTCTTTGAAGATTCATGTGACTCAAAGTCCTTCGAGTCAAATGTCTGAATCGACCCATGTGTCACAATCTATAGACTTTGGACTTAATCCTACTAGTTTACAGATGATATACCATCATATAGGTAGGTCCACACCACCTTCTTCTACTCCTGAGACATCTAGCTACACATCTTCTTCATCCCCCACATCATCTTCTTCTATCAATCATCATCAAACATCTTCTAAGTCTTCCACACCAAGTGAACCTCTTTCTTCCAATCAACCCCTGGTGGTTGATCAACAACTCATACCGATTGATCTCTTTCAGAATGAAGAAACAATCAGGGCATTTATAGGGGCATATGAAGATATTCCTTTAGCAGATTACGAGAAAGGATTCTCTTTAGACTTTGATGCGTCTGCATATTGTGAGGAAAAGGTTGATTCCTTTTATCAAGAAATGGAGGAAGAGCCTCAGATCATGCAACTTGATCCTCCTCTTATTCTTCCATCTTCACATTCTTCATTATGTGATGAAACTCCTTGGTCTTGCATTGATCCATGGCCTATCTTCTCATCACCCAATAACTCTTTGTCTATCATAATTCCTCAATCACAATCTCTTATGGGGTCAACGCCAAGTAGCCCTTCATCTTCATCTAGGTGTGGGTCACCTTCTAGTAGCCCTCCCTCTGCTATTTGTGGGACATTTTTGAGTAGTCCACTATCTTCTATTCTTGGGGCATGTCCAACTAGCCCCTTATCTTCTATGTATGGATCACCCCCGGGTAGTCCATCATCTTCTATTCTTGGGCCACATCCTAGTAGTCCATCATCTTACATCTATGGGTCACATCCTAGTAGCCCTTCTTCTTCTATTCTTGGGCCACATCCTAGTAGCCCTTCATCTTCTATCTATGGGTCACATCCTAGTAGCCCTTCTTCTTCTATTCTTGGGCCACATCCTAGCAGCCCTTCATCTTCTATCTATGGCTCACCTCCCAGTAGCCCATCTTCTTCAATCCTTGGACCGTATCCTTTTCATCAATCACATCATCCTTCTACCAATGATTGGGGCAAGCCCACCATCATTTCTCTCGTTCCTATCATCAATCGTAAACGTTCACTTTCTTCTCCTTCTCGAGGTCAGAAAAGTCACAAGTCAGCTTATAAGAAACCCAAACAGGTTCATTATCAAGCTCAGGTCAAAACTTCCAAGAGCTCAAAATCCCCCAACAACTTGAACAATCTCAAAGTTGTAAATCAAGCGTGATTCAAGAATGCACATCAATGTAACCATCAAGTATGGCGCAAAGTGCATAAACCTCTGGATAGGGAACTCAAGCTCCCACATACAAAATCCATGTTTCAGGATAAATCACAGTCCTTTGTTGAGTGTGAACTCACCACGATCATTGAGATCGGGGAAAACATGACTCTTGATAAACAAACACGCCTAGTCTCCCTTATCAAGGAAGTCACAAACATTGTTGTTGGATCTTACCACACAGAGTGACTTTGTTAGTCCCAACCTCTTAAAACTGTCAAAAATCTAAAAATAAAAAACAATTCAAAAATATAAAAAAAAACATTGAGAAAACACAACAAAAATCAAAGGTACAAAGATCAAACATTGCAATCAGGTGTTGCGTACACATGGATGTTTCTTTCTTCCCTTCCTTGCTATTCTTCTGCAAGTCTTCCTACCATTTTCATCCCTTCGGTGATATTTTGGTTAGCTTATTCACACACATTTTGTGACATTTATCTCTATGGTATCCATTTGACCCTGGTCTTTTATCACCTTGGTAAATTAAAGAACGACTGACCTCTTAGAGATCCTATCACATTCAACATCTAATAAACTTGTTGCGAAGAAATTTTGGACATATTTGTTGACACTAGCCAATGTCGTCATCGTAAGCACTTGCACCTCCTTCCATCAAGCCATCAGTGGTTCTTAACCCCTTGTCAAACAAGAGAGCTGAAATAAGTTTTCAGAAAGCAAAAGAATCAAAATCAATCAAAAATCAAAAGCTAAAAGCTACAAAGCAAAAAGCAAATTGATATATTACTCTCTCTTGGGGTATTTCCAATAATCTCTATCGGGGCTATGGATGCCTGACTGGCAGTAGAGCAATGTTGTGATTAGAATCAAATACATCTCCATCGGGGCTATGGACGCCTGGCTGGCAGCGGAGCAATGTACGGCTATCCTTTCACCATCCATTCACAAAATCACCTTTCACAATAAATCATTCCTACACATTGGCTAGGGTCTCTTCACTTGTTGTCTATTAAATCTTCCCTTCAAGAGGTAATAAACTCCACGTGCACACACTGGATCTCTATGAGTAGGTAGGATTAGTATGTTACCAAGTGTCTCATTTTGGACCTTGTTCAGAATCTTACTCTAGTCCATATCTCGTCTCATGATTTTTGCCTTTGGTTAATCACTTCTTCATCACGAGGCTTCTAAGCTACATTCATATCATTCACATCATTCTTCTACTTCATTCAAAACATCCATGTGTATAAGATTACTTGTTTTCCATGTTTTTGGACATGTTTGTCACCTTTCACAAAAACAATCTTCTCCTTCCTTTCTATCATGTGATTTTAGGCCAACTTATGCTGGGAGCATCCTTGCTTCTTCCCAGCATTTCATTGGTTTACGTTCATCATCATGTTGAACCTATCCATAATGGCCTTGGGTCCCACTTCTACCTGTGAAGAGTTTACCTTTGAATACTCCCACCTAATCATTGGGGCATTTTTACATCTTCACCTTTCTGGTACGCACGTGGCCTTATGCCCTTGTACATCCCATCTATCGCTAGGGGCATCCACGCTTCCTTGTCTTCCTGTACATAGTTTCATAAAACTTTCAAAATCAACCAAAACATTCAAATATGTTAGAAAAATCATCAAAAACATTCAAATATGTTTCAGAAAACTTCTAAAAATTGAAAATCATCCTACAAAATGTCACTCTTTGGTTCTCACTTGTTCATGTGTGCGACTTGCGGATCATCTTGATCTACCTCCATCAACAAAAGCTAGGCTGCTTACTTCGTCTATACTCTGGGGCACAATGAGTTGCCTGGTACTGTTTCATAGTGCACATTACTTTTCCATCAGACCCAAGTGTCCTCCATTATTCCCCTCGCATGTATCCTTGCTTGGGGCACCATCATCAACCCTTGTCGTTAATTTACACAGGTCGTAACTGAAGCTCGATAATAAAAACATTATATTATGTTTCTCTGTTAGTTTAGCTTGTTTACTTTCTCGTATTGCATTGCATTTTGTATGTTGCATGGAGTTAGGCATCTTTCACTTTCTCGTATTGCATTGCATTTTGTATGTTGCATGGAGTTGGTGTTTTCAGCAATGGACAATTATTCGTAGTATGGCTTTTCATGTCATTCTACCTTTGTCGTATGCTTATATTTTTCATAAGGACCGATGACGTAGCTCTTATGGCAATATGATGACATCAAAAATTGTTCCAATACACAGTGGCTAGAGGCTAAGCTCTTCTCTCCCCTCCTCCATATTTCTTCTGCATCACTTTCCTCTCACCACTACTCTTCTGTCTTACCGGGGCATCCTGCCCCTTCCCATTCTTCTATCTATTTCTCACCTTTTTTCGATCATCGATCGAGTCTTCTTTCATCACCCCATCGACACTCGAGGGGGCATCTCTCCCTCCTACTAATTTTTCTTCTATCCCTTCAAAATTTTCTTCCATCTACTATCTTTGAAGTGACGTCACTTATGCCACCCCAAAGAGGGGCAAATGTAGACACCCATAATTACGCCCAAGCAATTTAAATACTTAAATTGCGCTAATTATCTCCTTTCTTGCAAATCGACGACATATCATCAAAAACACTCGTATTCCCTCTTATTATCGTTAATTAATTACAATACACTAATTGATTAAGTCTCCTATCCAACTAATACCCTAATTAATGACCTTCGTTAATAAATCACCCCTTCTATCTAGACTAATTAATTATTATTAATTAATTAGCTTTCCCTTCCATTTAACCAATAAATCAATATTTAATTGATTTAATCCCCTTCTAATAGCCTAAATCATACTAATATTCCTCTAATTAGCTTCTATAAGCTTACATCTACCTATTAGTTAATCACCTTTGATTAATTAAAACACCCCCCAACTCCCATGACTTGCTAAGCATAAATTAAACCCTTCTAAAGTAAGGTTACCTTTAATAAAGCAACCTTATCCATTCCTAATCATGTTTTACCTTTATCCCACATGCAAAGGGATGAAGTGTTTCCTTTATCCATTGGGCTATATAAGGAGCCCTCCTTCTACCTTTATACCTACACCTAAACTCCTTGAGAAAGCAAATGCAAAGCATATAGCAAAATAGACTAAGAGCTTGCCTTTTGTTTTCTTGAGAGTTCATCATCTTGAAGAGTTAAGCCTCTTTCCTAAGTGCTTAGGTCATATGGGAGGTGTCAAAAGGGTCTTGTAGCCCAACTTTGACAAGCCCTCATTCCTAGGTTCTTGGAACACCAAGAACAACCATTTTTGATAGCCATGGAGCCTACCTAGGTTCATTTCATTTATTTGTTGTTAGAGAATAGAGGATTTTAGATGTTTTAACATTGTTAGTTTCAAAGTTTTGTATTGATGAATGTTTAGCATCTAACCCTTGTTTAATTCTTATCATGATGGTGCTTAAGTATGTTTGTTTAATTCTTGCTAATTAAGACTATTTAGGTGTTAGTATTTTACTCATATTAGCATTAGTTTAAAAAAATAAGCCATGTATGTAATTTGCTCCGTAACCCCCTTTAACTAAAATATTCTAGAAAGTTAATGTTTGCATGGGGGGCGGTGGACGGATTACCACCGCCTCATAATGTCCATTCATTTTTAACTACAGTTCTTGTTTCTGGAGGGTCGAAGTAGCGGTCAGAGATTTAGGATCTCGAGCCATGGAACGTAGGAATTCTCTGTGTCGCACTTAGATATAAATGATTACATGTGGTTATAATATTTTCTAGTGGACGCACCTTAATTGTGTGGCTCCTCGAACACTGTTTTGTGAATCTTGGGGAAATGTTGATATTGTACTAGGGTTTTAAACCCTTCATCTATGGGAAGATTCTTTCTCAAGAACACTTATTTCTGTGTATCTCCAAATGGCGTTTTGACGAAGGAAATGATCCATGTCTTTAGAAGTTCTATTAACAATGTCTATCAATGTTAGTGTCTCACGAAACCTCATCCTCATCAAATGTATTCCATGAAGTCAGCTACTCATGATGTTTTGAAATCCATCATCCCCCACATGTGAAAGCTTCCTTGAAATCAAATGCTTAATCATGTTCATGAAATTACACATGGGATTTTAGTAGGCCTATATATTAAGTTGCAATTAGGGTTATGACAATTATCAGTAGTGTATGATAGTCTCACTCTTGGTGGTGTGGAATACAATTTTAATGTTTTGTACAATGAATAAGGTATACCCTGTGCAGACTACTTCTGCGAGTTTCCATTTGAATGGATAAACGTTGTCCCTCTATAACATTGACACCTTTGGATAGTAGAGGCGTACCTGGTGGTCCACATTTGAGGATACACATTCATTTTCAACTGCCATCCATAAATAAAGAGGGTCACCATCATGCCCAAAGACATACTTAACTATGCTAGGAGGATTCGTATGGAGAATTGAAATCAGCATATGAGCTCATCAACACACTACATCATGTAATCTGACACATATTTAAAGTTTACAGTTCTAATTGCAAGACATTTGAATTTATAAAACATTTTATGTATACATATTAGATCCGGCTTCAATAATGTGTAGATTTTAATTAGTTCATAAAACATACAGTGTATGGATTTCAGTATTTTTTATCAGCCCTATCGACCGATTGCATCTTTGAATATTGCCTCAATTATATATGCAAAGAAATCGATATGCTTTACTAGATTATTTGAACAGGTCAAGGATTGTTAGTGATCGGTCTCCACATTTGTGAGTAAATCAAACAATTCCATTTGCTTGGAGAGAATATATGACACATAAGAATTTTTCGATCTGATTAATCATCATAGTGCGAGATGGTAAATCATCGTAGTACCAGTGAGTTTTTCAATCACGTTTTTCTCTAAGTGATCACTTACAAGATGAAGTGGGATCCCTCACTTGAAAAATTGTGAGGATTCACACTTGGAATAACCCCCACTCAAATATAAAATTGGTCCTTAGGACTGAAAAGAAAATAAAATGTAGTTGAATTGAAACATGGTTCTAGGCACTAGCTAACCTCTTGGATTTGGAATTTTTGGGATACAAACTGATTGAATAATGGGGGCAACTATTTATAAAATTGGGATTAATACCGACCAATAATTGGTTGAAGTTCAATCTGATCTAATTTGAAGACTAAATATTTAGGGCAATTAGTAACTCAAACTATGGAACAGTTAAATTAATCCTCCAATTTGAGTGGTAGAATACTATTTAAGGCCATTAATATTGTTTCAAAGTAAATTGGTACTAAAAAACATACTCTAATTGTATAGATTTGGTTTATTTCAGGATATAGAGATCAAGTTTAGTATTTGGTTGATTAACGGTGAAGCTACAAAAATGGATTCAATTATTTGTATTAATTGTTTCGATAGGTCCGTCATATGCCTCTAGCATGATCTTTTAAGAATAGAAAGATTTAAGGGGAATAATTGTCTATGAAAATTCAATGTAAAAAGGGAACCCATGCTGAGATTGTTTAATTTTGAATAGGTGACCAATATTAAACACTTAGTTTCAATTCAATATAATGTATGCCAAAGTTTGGAGTTTAATTAATAATGTTTATATTTATTTTTCATACATTAAAAATTATGTTATAAAAATCTTACCTTAATTATTTACAATAACAATTACACTTTTTGTAAGGTAAAATGCTACCTAATTAATATTGTGGTTCCCTAAACATTAATTGGCCATTAAACCGAATAATGTAACATCCGCCACTTGAAAGTATTTTTTTATTTTTTTGCAATGCATTTAATGTTAAGTGGTATAATATTAAATTTTAATCCATGCAAGATTTGTTAATGTCTTGATTTTAATGTAATAAAATAGAAAATTGTATACTCATTTCGAAGGTGAAAATATCAAAATAGGGAGCACATATACAAATGGGGGAAGAAAAAAGCTACAGAAAATTAAAATAGGTAAAGCATTGCTATTCTATTTTGAAGAATTTCATTTTGTACACCCATTTCATAGTCATTGTAAATATTGCTTTTGTTATTAGGTACATAACCAATTTTCAATGTTTCTCCACAAGTTTTTATTCACAAATGAAAAATGAAATGGAGTTTAGATAAAATATGTAGTAAGAAAAATTGTTTCATTTGTGAATGTTTATATTAACTTATAAATCTACAGGACATGAAAAAATCACCATTTTTCTTTTTTTCACATATTGAATCCCAAGGTCTCAAATCAAATCCAAGAAAATGTTTCTTCAAGAGGCCTAATATGGACTTGATCAAACTAGCTAAGAAAATGTACCATGAAACAGGAATACTTCGTGCAGAAGGTTGATGGAAATCACATCTAAAACATGCTTAAGATAATATAGGGGATGGACAGAAATTGGGTCATTACATTACACATTCACAAATAGTTATATATACTTCATATATTCATTGATCATTTTCCATGTTTCAGACCTCCACCTAAGGATTCTCAATAGCTCATGCATGTGACAGAGATAGACATAATGAGGAGCCAATGAAATCGACATAAATATGAGGAGATTTTGTCTAACTTTTACAGGTTTTTTATACGCATTATTCCACTTAATAATGAAGAGGTGTATGAAGATTTCATACTGTGGAAATATCAGAAAGAAACATTGGGTTTTTATATCCACAATGCTATTGAATTCTAGTTCATGGATATACCAATCATACGCTGGGATCCAAATGGACAAAGTACAAGTTTTTAAAACAATTTGTAGACATCCCTCAAGCTAAGGATATTTACCTTTCCAAGTACCCATTTTTTCCTTCCAACATTCATACAATGGAGTTTCATTTTTTAAGATCTGGATCACCCATTACAAATAAAACACACAAGGTCACTCTACCATTTTTATGGAACTAGAAAACTAGTTAATATAAGAACTGGTACTTCTGAGATAGTTCTTTTAGAGAGAAATTAGAAATCCCTTCTCCCGATACTTTAAACTCTAGAATCAGATTTAATCCATTTATAAACACTCTTGAATTACATAGGAATTCAACACAAACATGTAAAGAGAAATTTATCATCTTATATATCATATACCCACTATATCATAGTATGTACCTATCATAGTATAATCCCTTACTTGACCTTAGCTTGCATCTTAGCTTGCAGTCAAACAATGAAAAAACTCTAGTTTTGAAGTTTTTCCTAAAACCTTGAGCATAAAATAATCCTTCCTCCAAGATAGTTATATCTAATTCTTACACCTCTTGGATCTACCATCTTCAAGTTGCACTCCCTTGTTCCTAAGTTAAGGTACTTAATTATAGTTCTTCTAACCATACTAATACCTTGTGTGACATCATTCATTCCATTATAATGACCATGGTCAGGACATTATCTAAGAACAACTAATCATTCACTAAAGCTTAGCTAATACTGTTCTATTTCCCACTTATTCAATATCTTTCAACACATTATTCCATCTATCCACATTCATGGGTGCCACTTAATTTATTTGACATACATTCATCCCAATATAAGGTCTTGTCTAATAAAACACTTTTAAAATCCTGTCCAAGTAAACTTTAGTATGATTGTTACTGAGGACAAGTGACTTCAAAATCTCAATATGGTTTTAGAGGTCAATCTGAAGTACTTATTCATTGGCTTCCAGTATAGTTATAAAGTATACACAAAACCGTTTTAAAATTTCACCTCAGACACAAAATGGTTATAGACAACTAATATCAATAATGAGCATGGCTGTTAAAAAATTGATTAGCTACATGGTTGATTATACCTGATAACTATCATGTGTGTCCCCTACCATAGTCTCCTATCTTCATGGTTCTCCATTGATGACATTTTACACTGTAGTTCAAGATTATAAACTCTTCCTCGCCACCATACCAATATATTTGAGCACTAACCCCTTGTATAGGATTTTCAAGATAATGCGTTTCTCCTCTAGTTATGACTGATCACAAGGATTTGACGTCAAAGGACTGATATTTTAACCCTTTCTCTTAGAACATGTTGATGAGATGGAACACTCTATCTCTAAATATTTTTTTAGCATCTTGAACGATTCTATTTTATTCTTCTAACAATGGTGGAATGGTTACCGCATGGTAAGATGTGGTGAACACATATTAAATCCTTGAAATTTTAGGCCCACAGAAATCCCTTTAACCTGGGAACAGGAAACATAGTCTAGGAAACATGGGTATTCAAACTTTGTATCTATACTTGGTACTAATGGAGTCCTTAAACATATCTATACTTTGAGATACATTAGTAATTCCTCAAATATTCTATCAAGATCAATGCATGATAAGGTGATCCCTCATTCAAAATGTTTCTTATTGCTAATGATAAACTTAGACATAAAAAAACCTTTGAACAAGGTATATAGATTGAAAATGGACTATGTTTGAGAGCTTAGGCTTATCATGGAAATTTCTTTGAGGACCAGAGAATTTTTTTTAAGAAACCTTATCATACTTACCTCAGAGGATTTGTCATAAGGATTTTATCTGGGAGGTTTCAATGAATGCTAGTTTGAAAAATGGATCTTATAGCTCTTACAGAAATGGGCTCCTTAGAGAGAGTTCCTTGGATCTTGAGAAGTAGATTTTTTTGATTCATTTATAATTATTATATCTTGGTGGGACTACTCTCATATCCCACTCGAATACATTTCTATAAATACCTTATTACAAATTATTACAAACTCAAGGAAACATTATATCAAATAGTTTAAATCCTTCCTACTCATGCTATATGTAGGCTTACCTGCAGTTAGCTTCTGCATCACAGCTGAGTGAAAACCTTGAAATGTTAGTCTTCTTTGATTTTTCTCATCCAAAAACTACTTGAATCTCTTCTATGACCTGGGATCATCCTGTAAAGAATATGTAGGAAAATTAGTATGAGGATCTTCATTTATGAGATTTAAAGACTACTCTAATTTAGGGCATACAATCATTGCTCAACATCATAAGGATAGAGGGGATATTTATCAGTCAGTACACATAGAGGAGAAGCCTTGATTTTAGATGATCTCAGAAAATTGTTGTAAATAGCTTCAAAGGAGGCAGGGAGGCTCCTTATTACATATATCCTAACCTCCCTGTAGCTCTCACACACACATGTTTCTTCTCTTATTCAATTCATAAGTACTTCTACAACTGGTTAAATTTCCCTTATATCCGGTAAAACTTGACTCAAGGTCAAAGTAACACTAGGTATTCTTAACTTCATTGAGGTTGAAGAAGAATGAAGAATATTCCAAACATGAAACCCTAATATCCACAGGGTGAGATAGGAAATTACTTACATCTCATATGGTCTCAAAAATGACTCACTTAGACAATTTAAATAGTGACCTAAATTTTTTACTAAACTTATGATTTCAAATACATGTGTAAAGTTAAGGGGTTTTAGAGGGACCAGTGATGAAAATCAACCTATTAAGAACATGGAGGTTCTAATAACACTGGAGAATCAATATTCAAAAAGAGTCTAGACATAAAGACCTGAATAGGACATAAATTCAGTCCATTAATTATACAGGAAAATATAAAATTTGTTACTTTCTTAGTCCATGCTTCTAGTGCATCAAGAGTTGACTTCCTCACAATATCACGTAAGGAGCTAAACATGTGTGGAAGGAGTCAAGACCATACATATGGTCTTTACCAAAGTGTAATACAAGGAGAAAAAGTATCCTCAAATAAATATGTAAGTTCTCCAAGATCCTTTATTCATTTATCCTAAGTTATTTCAATACTGATCAATTGAAAGATGACCCTGACTAAATACAAGGGCTACATCCGCACATGTAACATAATGGTTTTGAACCTATGCATTTTTTTTGGATTTTTTCGTGTTTGAATTTTTCTAAGTACCTATAACTTATGTTTTCTTGATTCATTGAGTGTTACCCCATAATTCTACATGTATATGTTGTAAGTGTAGAATATACCCATTATCCAAATAACTCTCCTAGTTATTCAAGTAACTTTTATACACAATCTGGCTCTCATCTCCTCATTAAAGGATGCACACACTCAAGTTCAATTGGCACATTTCCCTAGTTGTAGTTTCCCCTTGGCGCCCCTTATTTTTCCTTAAGCACCCTTGCATGATTTCTATTCTATCCTTCCATTTTCCTTTTCCTATTTGTTCCACTCCTCTCTTGTGCCCACCCTTTGTAATTTCTCCTTCTTCCTAAGTAACTTCTTCACCCTCTGCGCATCTCAGTCTTTATTTAATCAGATAAGTCCCTGGCCCACTCATGGGCTCAACACATTAATTTTTAATAGTTTTTCCTTGATCATACGTTTTCTTCCTTAGTAATTTCTCCCATTTCTCCCACGTGTTCCGTATTTACATGCACCCTTCCTTAGTTTTCCTCCCATGCCCAATTCTTCTGCACTCCTACTTTTGTTCCTTTTCTGTGCTTTTCTGTGCCACATGGCATGTGTCAAAATTTTAGTATATTACACATAACCTATCAAAGCATGCCTCTAAGGAACCTAATCCTTGTAACAAACTAGTGTGTGACACGTGGTAGAAATGACAAATTTAATAAGCAGTTGGCCATTTCTTTAACCAATCTGCACGTGCCACATGTCTTGAATGCTCAGTTAGCATTGCAGATCTTCTGATGGTCATAAATTTTTCTTTGGTGCTTAGATCCTTGCGCACCCTAATTTTTTCAGAAATCTATTGACATGGACTACAGACTAGGCTATTCAAATTAAAATTTCAGTTGGATTTGGTAGGTGGGGAGCTGGAAAACATATTTCATGCCATTAATATGTTATTCAATTTCTTCAACCACCCATATTTGATGTGATTTTCCTTCCTTACTTCTCTAACACTCCAAAAAGACATGGAGAACCAAACTTGATAGATTATATGTGGATTTGTAGACATTCAATGCTTTTTGTTGGTGGTTTTGTTTTAAAATCAGATTTCACTCCTCTCTCGTCTTCTTCCATTGATTCATCTATAAATATAAGATCTCTACTCATTGTAAAGGGGTTGGACATTTTTGCTGCTCTAGCATTTTTTAAGGACTCCATATCTTTGTATTTTGAGTTCCAAACCTCTAGATCTAGCTTGTGCACATGAATCTCAACCTCTTGTGCCATAATAACAGACTGTGCATCCTTGGAAGTAATAGAAGCATCATTTTTTGGCTATTCTCTTCCTTAGCCTGTTATATTCTTCATTCTTACCTCCCTCTTGCATTGTGCACTTGTTGTGTCAACTTTAAATTCCTTGCATCCCCATTTTTTCTGGTTGTGTTTCATGAAATTGATGGCGTAAATGTTTGTTGGTTTGTGCTACACATACCTAGCCTTCCTTCATGCTTTCTCTTTATCTTTTTCTCAGAATAGGTAGTTTTTATCCCTTTTTTTCTGGTATTATCACCTCCCTTTTAGTTTTATTTTTCAAATTTTTGTCCTTCTATCCCCAGTCCCTTGGCACTTTTAGCTTAGTTTTCACTTCTAGCATTAGGAGTAGTAGTAGCAATATAAATAGATAGATGATACAACCTTCTTTGGAGATCCGTCTCAAGCGCACAAGGTCCCACAACTTGGAGATGGTTCCGTTATTTTCTCAAACAACTCATCTCTTCCAGATTTGAGACATGATTGTACATTTGAAAACCAACAGTTTCTGGCACACCCAGTGGGACCAACATTGAATTATTAAATTTCATAGTTGCTAAGTTTTGGTGTGTGACTTAGCAATTTCTATGATTTGCAGGCTCATTCAACACATCTGGTGACTCCCAATACTCAGATCTGCTAATTTAGTAGCTAGAGCACCTTTTATGAGAAGATCCCATAATAGAAAAAGTGTTGCAACTGAAGGATATATTGAATATATCCATTTTTTTTTCCAAGCAGTAAACGTAGCAGAGCTCATGCACACACATCCCCATCTCTGGCACATCACACATGCTTTAGTCCTCCTCACAAAAAACCCACATGCCCTACCATGGCATTAAAACCACCTCCTCCTCTAAGGAATTTTTCCATCTTAACTATGGAAGTTCACTTAATCTTAATGCACAACATGATATGTTGGTAGCCACATTCAAGAGTATCCCATACTTCATAGGAGAAAATCAAGTCACCCCTATCGAGCATATCTAGGATGTTGCAAATGTGTGCTCTATCTATCTAATCATGCAGGATAATGCTGTTATTAGGATGCTTTCAACCTCTTTCAAGGGTAAAGTGCTCCAGTGGTATCGAGATTGGAGACATGCATCTATTGTCACCTAGGATGAGCTTGGAAAAGCTCTATGTAACTACTTTGAGGATAAGTCAGATCACCTATCTTTGGTGGAGAGGCTCACTACAATGAGGTGTGCACCCAAAAAGTAGATGATTGATTTCAACATCATATTCGAGAAGAATTAGGACAAAATTCCTCAAGTGATAAGGCCTATAGCCTAGCATGTTTTCCTGTATTATCTAAGGTCTTTGAATAGTGAAATTTCAATCATGATTTAATCCATGGGAGGAATAACTTTACCTAATGCATAGAATATTGTCATAAGGTTAGAAAATAGTCTCATTCAGGTGGGTAAGTTGGCTCTTAGGCCTCCCATGCCCTTATTCCTATAGATGTATATACATCACCCCTTTCTTTTATTGCTCTTATTACATCGTAAAGTGTTCAACCCATTACATCCACATCCTACTCTCTTGCACAACATAAGTAAGATGAATAATTAAATACCTTGTTTAGAAACCTTTCTAATAAGGTCATATCATTTGAAAAAAAATAGGCACAAGCCTATCAAAGAAATTATAATCAGGTGCAAAGACAAAGTATTCATCCCTGGAAGAATGATTATTGGAATCAAAGATATGGGTAGAACCAATAAAATGGTAGATGGCATGCTAATGCACATCTTACCTTGTAAGTTGTTCCTCCTACACAACCTCTTCTAGCACCAAGAAAAATTCAAGAACTTGTCCTAGTTCAAAACAATATGGCGCGAGAATCAAAATGGTGTTTCCCTTACAACATGCCTCATAGTCAGTATCATTGTGCCAATGTTGCTTGTGTACGGGCCTATATGATTTAGGATGCTTCTAACAGTGAACCTTCCATAAGCGCAAGTGATCTTGAGAACCAAAAAAATACAAAGGATCCTTCCAAGGCCAACTTTATATTCTTTAGCATCGAGGAATTTTGTGTGATCAATCAGGTTTCAAGTGATGCTAGCAGACCACACACCTAGGTTGTTGAAAACACATGATATAAGAAGAGAATGCTTGAGTTTTGTGTATAAGTTTCTATTCAAGAAACATAAGAAAAATCCTCAAAAGTAAAAGGAAGTAGCTAAGCCATCAAGAAGTAATAATAATCAAGTTCTAGGATGTGAGGTTTTGCATAAAGATCCTCCTAAAGTAGTCCATGCCCCTGCTTTAGTAGGTCAAGCATCTACGCCAACTAAGGCTCCTACCACTACACTTGAACAACCAACCAATAAAGGATGTTTTTGTGCCTCAAATGCACAAGTACCTTTTCTTTCCATTCAAAATTGTGGACCAGATGAATAAGACAAACATAAATTTCACAATGTGGGATGCCTTGACCATTCCATCTTAGCACGACTTGTTGCATGAAGCTCTAGCTCAACTGCCAAGTGCTGACCAGGTTGTCCAAAAACCAAGCACTTCTGTCAATATTTGCCAAAAAGAGGAGAAGTAAGTAAGTAAGGTTGTAAAAAATTCACCCTTCTATATTTCCTTGATCGTAGGTAAACATATTTTACAGAAACACATGATTGATTTAGGTGCTAACACCTCTGTCATTTTTTAAGAAGATTGTTGATGTCTTAGGTCTTAAGTATAGCCCATTAAAAAAATTATTCCTGTAACTTGATGGTTCAATTATCACTAATCTGGGAATCATTAAGGATCTTGAGTTAAACCTCCATGCATGTCCAAGCCTCATGATAACTCAATATGTGTTAATCATTGACTTACCTCCTTTATTTTTCCTATGTTTGTAAAGAAATTTTACTACTAAAGTGGGTGGTTACTTGTCTTCTAAATGGTCCCATATGTTACTTAGAAAAAGGTATGGTACTTGATTTACCATACAATCTGAGACAATATTTTCCTATCATGTAGAGTCATATGTCCCATCCCCTCTCAAATCTAATTGTTTAATCCAAGAATAATAAGTTTTAGTTTCTGAAGAGTAGCCTCTCTTGCCTCCTATTTCGGACTTAGTGCTAGATGAGTGGGTAGAAAGACACCATAAATTTTATCCATATGCTGAGGAGATGAAATCTTATGAAACTAGGCTTAGTACCTACTACATCCTTGAAGAATAAGTTGTGCTATTACGCATGCTCAAGAAAAGTGAAGAGAACCCTGGTCTTTGGAAATTATACTTCGATGGATCCAAAAGTAGAAATGATGTTAGCACAAGTGTTTATTTCATTTCTCCTAAGGATGAGAAATTCTATTTCTCACATAGGTTGTAATTCACATGCTCTAATAATGTGGTAGAGTATGAAGTGTTAGTGAATGGTCTAATTATCACTGAAAAGAAGAGGAATAAGGTGTTGTAAATCTTTGGGGACATGGAATTTTTTATTCATCAAGTCACCAATAAGTGCACAACAAAGAATAATATTCTCAAATATTATAAAAATAGAGTTTGGGACCTTCTTTAGAGCTTTGATGCTATGAATCTTTAGGTGGTGCCACACAAGATGAACAAGGAAGATGATCAAATGGACATGATTTGTTCACAGTTCTCTCCTACTAAGGACTTTGTCAAAGGGAACACTCAACACATCAAGATGGTGACTAGGCCATGCATTCTAGGCAACAACACCACCTAGAAAAGTGTTTAATAGTGATGCAAAAATCATCCAGTTCATTCAGAATGAAGATGAGTTCTCATCAATTATGTAAGCTGATTTGTATGACAGCTATGGTGACTAAGTGATACAACTAAAGAAAAACAATTTTCCTAAAGGGATGGTCACCTTAGAGAAAATTTTTAGCCTTGATGATGATTTTAAGGGTGAATAAAATTATATGTGCACCACACAAGAAGACTTCTCCACAATTACTATTGCACATGGAAAGGAGTTTCTTCTCAGTAAATCTTGTGTGTATGATGAAAATTAGGCCTTCATATCTCTCTATCAAGAATATAGTGATATCTGCTCATGGGTGTATGAAGACCTTAAAGGTTTTGATCCAATTTTTTCTCAACACTCCATTGACCTTGATCCTGGTATCAAACCCATCAAACAAAAATAGAGGCTAGCCAATCTAAAGATAGAGCCCCTCATGAGGAAGGAGTTAACCAAAATCATTGAGGAAAAGATAATTTTTCCTATCAAATACTCTATCTGGGTTGTGAATCTTGTTCCAGTGCACACTAAGAATGGTGAAGTTAGACTCTATGTTGATTTCAGATATTTGAACAAGGCATCTCTAAAGGACCATTATCCTTTGCCTTCTCTAGAGAAGATTCTACAGACTATGGCTGATAGGAAAAGATTCTCTATGTTAGATGGATACTCAAGTTTTAACCATATCTTGGTCAAAGAGGAGGATGAATTCAAAATACCATTTACAACCAAGTGAGGAACATACGCATATCGGAAGATGAGCTTTGGTCTCTCAAATACAGGCACAATGTTTCAATGTGTCATGGATATTGCATTCAAAATATATATCAATGAAGTCATCTTGTTATACCTTGATGATATCACAGTCTTCTCATAACAAAGTGCAGATCACATGGACCATCTAGAAAAATTATTTGAGAGATGAAAAAAATTGGGGTATCTCTCAACCCCAAGAAGTGTAATTTCACAGTGGTGCAGGGAAAACTTCTAGGCCATGTAGATTTAAGGGATGACATAACAATCAATCCTAATTGTGTTTTAGCCATCCTAATTCTTTCCCTACTGACGCATAAGTATGCCTTACATTCCTTCCTTGGAAAAATCAAATTTGTTAGGAAATTCAACCCTAACTTTGCAAGACTGGTAAGGCCGATCACCCTCATGCTCAAGAAATACATAAATTTAAGATGGATATCAAAAGGGAAAGAAAGGTTTGACAAGATCAAGAAATAAATTTTCTTGTGCACCAACACTCATCAACCTATACTACTCATAAGATTCCATCCTTTATGCTTATGGTGTTGATGCAAGTGTTGATGTTGTCTTGACACAAGAAAATGAGCAAGGACTAGAATAACCAGTGGCTTTCTTCAATCAAACACTGAAGGATTATGAGCGGAGATATAGTCACACAGAGAAATAATTTTACACTATCATGCACGCACTCAAGAATTTAAAAAGCATGCTCTCCAAAAATAATATTAAGGTGCTAATTTCAGATGCAACTATCACATACGTCATCATGGGAGAAAAAATCAGTGAGAAGAGAGTGTGATGGGTGACCAAAATCATGGAATATGATGTGACTATTAAGGCCGTAAATCTAGTTAGAGGCAGTGCACTATGTAAACAACTTTCTGAGGATACGCAAGATGAACCTGAGACTTCATTATTTCTATCTGAAGTGATCCCACACGCAGAACCTAATCACAATATCGATCTTATCATGTGCGAATGGATGAAGGATATGATCAAATTCCTTTCTGAGGGTGCATACCCTACTAGATTAAACAAGGAAAAGAGAAGACATCTACGGCTTCAATCTATCCCACATGTTATGATTGATGGTTTTTTATTCAAAAGGAATCTTGATGGTGTGTTGTTAAGGTGTATTGATAGTGTGAAGATTGAAAAAGTGTTAGCAGAGTTTCATGATAGATTCTCTGGTGGACACTTCTCTACCAAGTCTATAGAAATGAGTATCATAATGGGAGGATGCTTGTTGCCTAACCTATTCATATACATACACAAGTGGGTCATGAAATTTAAATAATGCACTTTTTTTATAGGAAAGAAAAATATTGGCAGAGCTTCCCCTCTGATCAATCCAAGTGGATCATCCTTTTGTGCAATGGGGTCTTGACTTCATAGGAATGATCAATTCTTCCTGAAGCATTGGGCATAAGTGGGTGTTTATAACTACAGATTACTTCACAAGATGGAAAGAAGATGTCACTCTCAAATAATCAACCAAGTCATCCATCCTTGAATTTCTTAAGGGAAATGTAACAAGGTTTTGTGTTTCTTAAACTATTATCTTTGATAATCCAAAATACTTCCTTGGTACTAGAATCACTTATTGGGCACTGAGCCTTGTCACATATTTGAAGACTTCCGCTAACTATTATAAACAAAATCATGATCATGATCATGAAGCAGACAATGTATATCATCCAAATACAGTAGTATACAAAGGTCTCACACATGCTCTGGGAAAATAAAATCATACTGAAGAAGGTAATAGGTCCATCACCTTACAAGTGGGTTTATAATAAGGAAGCTAAACTCCTCTTATCTCATGAGTTGACTTCATTAGAGTTTTCCCAGTAGGTAGAATTGGATGGCATAGACCAGAGAGAAAATAGAATGAAAGAGATGGTTGAACTTGAAGAATAAAGGAACTTTTCCATGATCAAGCTAGAACAATATTAGCAAGTAACAAAGAAGGGGTTTGACAGAAAGGCTAGGCCTCAAGATTTCAAAGTTGGGGACTTGGTCTTAAAGTGGGATGATGATAGAGATAAATCTAGGCACCACTCAAATTTTGATGCACTTTGGACTGGCCCATACCTAATTATTTTGTGACAATAGGATAACTCCTTCAAGTTAAGTCATCTTGATGGAGGAGCATTGCAAATCCCAATCAATGGGATCCATCTTAAACCCTTCCATTGAGTTTTTTGAATTATATTGTATATAATAGAGTAGCTTCAATTCCTCCAAGTGCGTTGTACACACATTGTTTGTTTGTACATAGTTCTATTTCCTCACATGCTTCTTGTGCATTCTCTTATTTTGATTCTATAATTTCAGTTATCTTCCAACAGCTTTTTAGTAGTTTGTAGGATTTAGGATAGAGTTCAAAAAGGTTTCATCAAGTGAATTTAAGGGGTAGTTCTTCAAGGTTTCATATCAGAATTAGATGATTACATATAAGAATCCATGCCTAATGGATGCTCTAGGCTACTGATATCCTTCATCTAGCAGGAAGATAACCAAAAAAAATTGCTAAAATTTTTATCCAAATAACTCCCCTAATTATTTGGACAACTTAAATTTACATTCTAGCTCTAAGGTTCTATGTTATAGGGTTAAGTACACTTCATTCATCTCTTTGGCACATTTCCTTGGCTTCATTTCCTCATGCACCTTGTGCACTCCACTTTCTACACCTTTCTTCCATTTTCATTTTCTCTTTGTTCCACTCCTCCCTTATGCACGCCTTTTGTTCACCCTCCTTCTTCCAATCAGTTTAAGCATCCTACATGCATGCCTTAATTTTCTTCAAAATCATCTAAGTCCCTAGCCCTCTCATGCTCCCCTCACATTACTTGGTAATAGTTGTGCCTTGACCATACATTTCTTCCTTGTGTATTTCTCCCATTTCTCCCATGTCCACCACCTTTGTGTGTTCCCTTCCTCGTTTTTTTTTCCGCCCACACCTAATTCTTCCATGTGCCTTCCTTTTATCCTTTTCTCAACTTTTATGTGTCATGTAGCATGTCTTAGAATTTGAGTGTATTACATGCAACCTATAAAAGTGCACCTCCAGGGTGTTAAATACTTGCAACAAACTAGTGTGAGACACGTGGCAGAAACTATAAAGATAATAAGAAGTTGGCCATTTCTTTAGCCAATCCATGAGCGTCATGTGTCTTGCATGCCCAGTTAGCATTACAGATCTTCTAATAGTCATAAATTTTACTCCAGTTCTTAGATCATTGCGCGCGCCCAATTTTTTTGGAAAGTTACTGACATGGGCTACATGTTAGGCTATTTAAATTCAAATTTTATCTCGATTTGGTAGGTTAGGAGCTAGAAAACATCTTTCCTCACATTAACATGTGATTTTATTGCTTCAACCACCCAGATTTGATCCAATCTACATTCCTTCCTTCTCCAACATGCCAAACAGACATGGAGAACCACACTTGAAAAATTGCGGGTGGATTTGCAAACATTCAATATTTGTTATTGGTGGTTGGGTTTCAAAATCAAATTTCACTCCTCCCCTCTTCTTTCATCGATTCATCTATATATAAGAGATCTTCTCATTGTAAAGGGGTTGGACATTTCTCTTCTCTAGAATTTACTAAGGACTCCGTATCTTTGTATTTTGAGTTACAAACCTCTAGATCTAGTTCGTGCATGTGAATATCGGCATCTTGCACCATTATAGCATACTGTGCATCCTTGGAAGTAATAGAAGCATCATTTTGTGGCTATTATCATCCTTAGCGTGTTATATTATTTTTCTTTCCTCCCTTTAGCATTCCATGCTTGTTATGTCAACTTTAAATTCCTTACATCACCATTTTTTGGTTGTGTTTCATGAAATCAATGGTGTAAATTCTTTTTGATTTGGGTTACACGTGCCTAGCCTTCCTTCATACATTTTGTTTTACTTTCACTCAAAATAGGTATTGTTCATCCCTCTTTATTTGGTGTTTTTTCCTCCCTTTTATTTTTTTTTTCATTTTTTTATCCTTTTATCCCTAGTCCCTTGGCATTTTTATCTTAGTTTTACCCTCCAACATTAGGAATAATAGTAGCATTAGATATAGATAGAGGAACTGACATTCTCTAGATATCTGTAGGCCTGAATGGTCTTCATAAGCAACAGAACTTTTAAATTTGTTTAGAAAAACCAATAGGCCTCAAATGTTTTGCCATTCAAGAAACCAAGCTATAAAACAATATGATGTACTCTGAATAAGGTTAAGAATTACTTTTGGAAAATGTTCAAATTCCATAACATGTCAACTCTGACAGTTGCTTCTCGGGAGGCATTGCTACTTTTTGGTATAACAAGTACCTTAAGGGGATTGGTTACATTCTATGAGTCCAAGAATCATTTAGCTCTCCTCTTCTCTTCGGTAAGCAATCCTAATGATGTTCTGTATTTTTTCTAATATTTATGCTCCTGGAATAGTATCAATGCTAGAAAGAAGCTATGAGACTAAACTAAAGTAATTTAGGAGAAAATGTAAGGAGTATAAATGGTTGATCATGGGTTACTTCAACACTCATATTTCATCCCATGAAAATAAATGAGGCAGATAAGACTTTGCAAGTAGTATGGATGATCTTGCTGATATTTTAAGAAATACTAATCTTATGGATATTAAGCTAGAAGGATCCAAATTTACTTGGAGTAACAGGCGCATTGGAGCTGACTTAATTCATTTCAAGTTGGGTAGAGTGTTTATTACTACTGATTGGACTCTCTCCTATGATTTTAGACTTGCTACCCTACCTAAAATTGGATCAGATCATAATCTTATTGTTCCTTCATTTCCTTGAGAAAGAGAAAATATGGACAATATCCATTTCATTTTGAGAAGATGTGGATGGATCATCCTAATCTTTTTGAGAGGATAAAAGATTGGTGGAATATTCAGATTTTTGGTTTGCAATTATGTATGTTTTGGTTCAAAATATAATAAATTAAAAAAACAAATCAAAATCTGGAACAAGGGATTTTTTGGTAACATCTTTGAGAGGAACAAGAAAATTCAAGAGGATTTGACCAACCTGGAAAAAAAATCACTGAAGAGGGAATGGATATCAATGAATACTACATGGAAAAGAATCTTCTTAGATGATTACCACACATAAGTTCTCAAGAGGAGACACACTTGGAGACAAAAATTCGAGAGCCTTTGGCTAAAATATGGGGATTGCAACACCAAGTATTTCCACTTTACTACGATCCATCACAGAAATCATAATATAATATAATGAAATTACTACAAAGAGGGGGAATTACATCAAAATAACCTTCCATAATCGAGGAATAAGTGGTGATGTTATAAAAAATGCTACTTAAAAAGGATCACAACCAGAGAGAGGATTCAAACTCTACTGATTTCATCAAAGACATCCCTAACAATCTTTTGGATTACACCACCTTTAAGAAGATTACTGATAAATTACCTATGGAATATCTGCAAAAGAACGCCTTTGCCATGGAGGGAGATAAATATCCTAGGCCTGAAGACTTTCCTATAATTTTTTTTATCAAAAATAATGGAAAATTTGTAAGTATGATCTCCTCAAAGTGGCAAATGAATTTTTTAGAAGATGCAGAATTCCAAAAGAGATAAATAGTACTTTTATTGTTCTTGTTCCTAAGGAAAAGAGAGCCATTAACTTCAAAGACTTTAGGCCCATTAGTTTAGCAAACGTTCTTTACAGAGTCTTTACCAAAATCATTTCCACTAGAATGTAACCTCTTCTCCCAAGGCTCATCTCTCAGCAACAAGGTGGTTTTATTCAAGGAAGATTTATTTAGGATGGTATTATTATTGTTCATGAATTTTTCCACTCTATGGAAAAGGATAAAAAATAAGGAATGATAGTTAATTTGGATATGAACAAGGCCTTTGAAAGAGTCTCTTGGGAATTTCTTGAAAAGGTTCTTAAAAAATTTTGGCTTCCCCAGATCAGTTTAGGAAAATCATTTCCAACTTGCATATCCTCTCCTATGTTCTCAGTGCTTGTGAATGGATCTCCTATTGGATTCTTCAAGAGAGACAGGGATATTAGACAAGGAGATCATATGTCTCCTCTCCTCTTTATTCTAATGGAAGAGAATTCTAAGTAGGAGAGTTTCTAATTTTGTTCACTTGAGAGAGCTTGAAAGGATTCAACCCCTCTTCATTGGATCTTAAAGGTGGCCAATCAACACTTTTCAAATGATACAATTTTCATCCTCATGGCTTCAGTGGTGGAAGCTAAGATAGTTGAAAAGAAATTATTTTGGACTATGAAGAAAGTCTGGGGTCAATTGATAACTTCGACAAGAGTTCTCTCTACTTCCTTCATACTCCAATCTTCAAGGAAAAATAAAATCTTTGATATCCTTGGATGCAACATCATCTCTCTTCCTTCTTCTTATCTTTGTATGCCTCTTTTTCATGGAAAAATACCTAATGAGGTTTGGAATAATGTTATTGGAAGATTTCAAAGAAAATTAACTTCTTGGAAAGGTGTTGTCTATCATCAGGCTGGTAAATGCATTCTCATTAACAACACCTTTCAAAATCTTCTGATATATCTAATGTCCATTTTCAATATCCTTGGGGAGGTTATAGAATGAATTGTGAAAATCCAAAAAAAATTCTTTGGAGTGGTGTTGAAGAACAAAATATGTATCATCTCATTGCATGGGACAAAGTTTATCAGCCCATGAAATATGGGGGTCTTGGTATCAAAAATATGCAGCATATAAACAAAGCAATGGTAGCTAAAATGACATGGAGACCTTTGAAAGAAGATATCCCATGGACAAGACTTATTAGAGCTAATTACTTATAAAATACTAGTAGCAATGATTGGCTTCATAGGGAGTATTTTGAGTTAGATCTCAATTCTGGAATGCCATTGATTAACTTCTAGGCATTTTCTGATCAAAGGTATAAGTGGAAACTTAGGAAATGATAAGGATATATCCTTTTGGGATGATAAATTGCTTAATAAGTCCCCACTTAAAAATAGAGATGAATGATCTCAGTTGTTCATCGCTTACTCTAATATGACTGGCACAAAGGTCAAAGATTATATCAACAATAATTTTGTAGGCACTAGTTATATTTAGCTTCTTATTTTGGACCAAAATCTCATTCAATCTAGTTAAGAATCTTAATCTATCTCTTAATTCCCACAATTTTACTGCTGGAGATATTGATGATGAACTTATCTTGGAAGATTCCTTGGAGCGATCTTACTCCATCAAACCTAACTATAACCTACTCTCTGATATCATTCCTTCTCACATTGACTGGACCAAGGTTTGGTTCAAAGAGATGACTCCCAAAAATCAACATTTTTTTATGGTTGTGTATTCAAAACAAAATTATTACAAGTAATAATTGGATAAAGAAAGGAAAACATATTCCCAACATATGTAAATTCTGCAAGAATACTGAGGAATTTGTAAATCATCTTTTCCTTCATTGAAATTATGTTATTAAGGTCTAGAATTATTTCTTTAAGTTCATGGGAGTCCATTGGATACTCTAGGACAATCTCCTTTCAGCATGGCAATAATGACACTCACCTTTCAATTACACTATTTTTAAAAATATTTGGTTGTTTTCCTTTCCTCATATCATCTAGCTTATCTAGAAAGTTAGGAACAATAACATCTTTAGTAAAAAAAATCCTTCCATATGCAGACTTTTTAATCATCTTCTTGAAGGTATCAAAAAATACATTTCTAAATTCAGGCCCAAGAAAAACTTCAATTATAACGAGAAAGAAGCTGAATTACTTAAGAAATGGATCTTATCTAGTGTAATTAGTAGTATATACCCTCCCAAGATTGATAGGTATTTAGTATCCTGGATGCCCCCTCTTAATGATTTTTTCAAGATTAAATTCATTGGGGCATCTAAGGGTAATCCAAGTAAGTCTTGAGGTTGTGGTTATATCAGAGGTGATGGAGGTCAATTAATTGCAGCCTATGTTGGGCCTATGGGATTCCATTAAAATCACTATTCGAAATCACTTGCTCTTCTTTGGGGCCTTATACTATGTTGTTCCCTTAATTTGTAGAACATCATTATAGAGGGTGATTCAATGAACATTATAAATTTCCTCAAAGGCCCGACTCATACAAGTTAGACCATTAAAAACTTCATTGATGAGGCCAAGATTTTAATTGTATCCCTTCCTAATTTAATCATCACACATACCTATAGGGAGGGTAATCATTTAGTGGAATCCTTAGCCAACTTGGGTGTCCTTGCTAATGAATTCAAATCTTGGTGCCAAACCTCCTCATTACTGCTCAATGTCCAAGAAATTATTAATAAGGAGAGAAGGTAAGTTTCACAAGGTGAACATTTGAAATCAAAGGGATTTTATTATCATTGTCTACACCACCTTTATTTACATCAGCACTTGGAATTTAGTTCTTGTTGCTCCTGGGGTCTTCTATACAGCCATGGGGGAGATATCTGTAAAGTTAATCATATCGACAGAAATCAATGGAGGAATGACATAGAGGTTTGGGATATTCTCAAGAAGGGTGGCTTCAATCAATTCATGAATATGGCTAAAGGACATGACTTCCACCTCTCACAATATTTGGTCCAAAATTGGAATGGACGCAAGGTAAGGTACCATAACAGGGAGTTTCTTATCACTGAGGAGATGATTTTTACTGTCAATGGTCTCCATCCCAAGGGTATGCACTTCTTCAAGAACAATTATGATAGAAAAGAGGAAGAGGCCAAATTTATGGAAGGAGATGAGAAACTCGTGGAAGCAAAGAGCGGATTTCTCAGGGAGTCACTAATAAAACCCTATGACTAGGTAAGTTTAGTGATCATGAAGTACCTTACTATGGAGGGTCAGTTCAAAGTAACCCCCTACTTTCATTTGGTTTTTTAAATCATTTTAGAAGAGATGTGGTGGTTAATTTTCCTTTCTACCTCATCCAATCCCTTGACCACTTAGTTAACCTAGTTAAAAAAATAAATAATCCCAAACCTCCCACCATGACCTCATTCTCCTCCTCTACAAACATTTTTACCTCATTATTGTGAATGCCCTTGTTTTCCTACCTCTCCATCCCCATGCTCCTCCTAAAAGAACCCCTCCAGCTGTCATTTTTCCTCCTTCCTTCTGACCACAATATTCACAAAAATAAATCCAAAGATGACCCCTACTATATCTAGCACCCTACCCTCTTCCCCTACTAGTGAAGTGGATCACTACTCTTGGCCTCCTAGCAACAAGATAAAAATACAGTGTTAGCTGACCCAAAATAGTGAGCATCAAGACTGAAGTTGACTTGCACATGGAAATGCTCAAGTGGATTAGGAAGGACTATAAAGTTATTGAATGCCAAATTCAAAGGGATCAATGGTTTTTAAGAAAGTGGGAGAAAAGATGAAAAACTGATGAATGATATGAAAAAGAGAATCAAAGCCCTGGAAGAGGAGCAATGAAAAAATTAGAAATAGGCAGTGTGGAATCCTCTCTATCCTTAAGGGAAATATGGATATTTTTTCCAACATCACCACTAGTGTTGGAAAGCATCAAAGAAAAGGAAAAATATAAACATGGAACCTATGTCAAGGACATCAAAGAACAATTTGGATAGTCTTAAAAATAATTTCTATCAAATACCACCACACATAGTGGCTAGATATGCTATGAGGTTCTTTTAGTTCTTTTGCTGGAAGATTTTAGATGTGGCCTATTTTGCTGTGATTTCATCATATGGTACTATTAGGGTTTTAGGTTCTCTTTTGTCTATGGTTTTGTATTTCCCCTTGTCTCTCTTTATTTGAATTATGTGCACCATTTGAGACCGATTAATTAGGCATTAAATATAAAGCAATTTAATGGAATACATGTGTATTTTGTAATTCATGTGCTAAAGAAAATGGCAGTTTGAAGTGTTGGGTTCCATATAATTATAGATTTCCATTTATTAGTATATTTCCTGGACACTTAAATGTTATAATTTCTGAATCTTTTTTGGTGAGAACATTAGAATAAGGGAAAAACTTTTTAATCGTAATCATCCTTTCAAAAATCTAATCACAATTTGATTTCCAAAGTTCTAAATACGATTTGTTTTTCGTGAAGGCATAAAAAATCAGTATGTGTTCTGAACTTTATTCCTTCCAAATTTTTTGAAATTTTGTAAATTTAGAATTTTCCATAGTCTTTTCAATGAAACCCTATTTTTTCTACTTCAAGCAATAAAATTTGTCTATTTTTTTACACTCTTTAACAAACACTTCTGAACTAACAGGGTTTGACATTGTTTTGTCATTCTATCTGTTGATCCCTAAATAATTTGCGAAATATGTGTTTACCATGCTTGCGAGTAATGCAAAACATGTTATGGGAATTTTTTTCGCAAGAGGACTGAGAGATGATTTGTAAAATACCTGATATGGACAACAATGATTACTACAAGCAAAAAAAATGTTGTTGGTGGAAAGTCTAAGGAAAATATATTTTGTTCAGTTAGGGTTGTTATTCATTTAAGGTTTTTGGACTGCTATCGGTTGGTTTCTATAGACATTTCATCATAATTTGAAATAAAGTAATGAAATAGTGATAGTAACTTCTAGTAGATGAAATAGTATTAATAACACTAGTAATTGCTTTCTTATTTATAGTAATTGTTTGCTTGCATAACAAAATTATGGGAAATACAATTTTATAAAAAACATATAGGTGACTGCCAAAGGAAAAATACAAATAATTCCATCTGTATGGGTTCCTCCATAAAAAACAGTGAATTAGGGAACTATAAAACCTACAATTTGAGAAGTCAGGATAATCAATCTTTTGAATAATTCTTCACTTACTCGATAGTTCAGGAAAGACATATACAACAATTACAGATTAAAAGTATAGGATTTGGTTGTTTTAGTTAAATAATATAATGATATATTGACACTAAAAATCATAAGATGCCAGGGCTTTTCTTTCTTAATTTGACAATGAGCATATGGAAATAAGGATATGTGATATCTTAGTAGATTTTGATATTTAATGACAAGGGATATTATACATAGGGTTCAGAGTATGTATGTTCATAATAGCACTTCAAAGAGTGTGCTCATTATATTTATATTCATTATACCATGGCCTTTGAGAATTCATTTACTAACTAATTATAGATCACCATGGATTTTGAGATTTTATTTATCATTAAAATGCGTAATTTCTATATTCCTTTCAATAACTTATAGTAAATAGTATGAGAAATTCATAAGGGCTTAATCCCCTCTTCGAGGGTATGTAATGCAGTACTTGGCTCCACCAGGGATAGTCCAACAAATATAGTACGACTTATAAATAAGTAAAGAGAGGTATACCAAATTCGTGGAACAAAGTAATCTGAGCTCAGTAAAGCTGCGAACTCTAAAGAAAACATGTAATGTAACTCTCTACTTGAGCTCAATAATAGTTGTCCATTGAATGATGTCTTGTGAACACTAAGCTCAAAATTTTTTGTCAGTGCTAATCATAGTGACCACTAAACTTGTAAATATTTTTGTTTTGGCTAGACCTTAGAGACCACTAGGAACATAAATTTCGTATGTCCTTAACCCCTCTATAGTGCATGCTTTTTCTGCTATTTGCTCATTGCATTGATATTTTTCCTAGGTAATGATGTATAGCACCCGCTAAGCTCATAATATTTCATAGTGGTTAACCCTAGCTACCGTTAGGATCCTAAACAATGTATGTATTAACTCATCAATACTGTATGTATTTCTGAGGATTTTTCTCACTGCACTAATAGTTTAACTATTATTTAAGGCTAGTGACCACTAAGACATAAATATTTTGTTGTAGCACATATTAGCGACCGCTAGGAGTAAAAGTATGTATTTCATGACCCATTGATAGTGCATCTATTGCTACACATAGATAATTGCATTAATAGTTTTCATGTGAATGTTGATTAGTGACAACCAATGCTCTAAATATTTCTTTGGGAAAATACTATGCCAAACAAGATCCATTTTTATCACTTCCCAATTTTTGATATTTTGTAAAAGTAGAATTTTTTGTAGCCTTTTCAACAAAACCCATTTTGTGCCCTTTTGACAGTCAATTTTGTCCATGGTACCATATTATTTTACACGCATTTAACAAAAATTATCAATTCAAAATTTTTGGCATCATTTTTTCATTCAATATGATGATCCTTAAATAATTGTGAAATATGTGTATATCATGCTTGCAAGAAATGCACAAACATGTTATGGGCATTTTTTTTTTCGCAAGAGGACCAAGCAATTGTTGTCCTAAAATTCTTGACATGGACAACAATGCTTTCTTGAAGCTAACAAAATGACTTGTTCTTGAAAAGGTGAAGGAAAATAGATTTTTGTTACAGAAAGGGATATTTATTCATTCATTGCTTTCAGTAGACAATTGAACTTAAGTTATATGTTAGGACCGCCTCGAAAGGTGCATGAACTAAATTTTGTTAATTTGATTATTCAAAATTACTTTGGTGGGTGGAAGCATATGGAAATTGTGATATTTAATGACCTAGGAGATTATACATAATTATAAATAATTATACTAGATACGTATACAACAATTGCAACGTAACTATATTCAAACCTAAGCCTTGTAAAGGGTAAATTGATCCTTTAAGAATACATAGTATTACAACTATTTTCTATAGTACAATAATAGATGTTACATTGAGGATGGTGTTTAGATAACACTAAGCAAGAAAACTAATCAAAATATTTTTTCTGTCAATAACTTGTGGATGAGAACATATTAACCACTCGAGGGCATATTTATATATTTTCGATTATAAATAATTGAATGAGTGGTTAATGCATTAGTAGTCAGACCTGTAAAGGTTGATCCCTTAAGAAAACATTTTTACAACTGTTAATGAATGCCTATTGACCACTAAGCAGATCTTATATAAGATTTATATATTTTCATTGTAGGTAGCGAACTTAGGATCATAGAATATGTATTTCTTGACACCTCAATAATGGATGTATTGCTGAAATTTTCTTGTTAATGTATTAATATTTTTTGTTAATGATTCTTATACGACCGTTAAGCTATATAATATATCGTTGTGGTTGATCCTAGTAACCGCTAGGGATAAGAACTACATATTTATTTGTTAATGATTCCTAGCCACCACTAAGCTCTAAAAAATATGTAGCTGACCCTAGCGACCGCTAGGATTAAAACTACTTATGTATGTACCCCTCAATAGTGTAAAGATTGGAATTATTTTTCTCATTTCAATAATAGTTGTTCTTTGAAATAAGCCTAGTTACAACGAAGCTCTAAATAATTCATTGTGGCTAAACTTAGTGATCGCTAAGATCAAATCTATGTATATCTTGACCCCCCACCAGTGCAAAGATTGGAGAAATTTTTCTCATTCTAATAATAGTTGTCCTGTGAATAATGCCTAGATATGACCAATCTCTAAATATTTCATTGTGGCTGAACTTAGCAACCACTAGGATCTGAACTACGTAAGTCTTGAAGCCTCAAGAGTTCTTGTATTGATGGAATTTTCTCATTGCATTAATATTTTTACTATGAGTGATGCCTAGTGAACGCTATGATCAAAACTACATATATCTTGACCCCTCAATGGTGTATGCACTATCGCACTTTGCTAATTTCATTAATAGTAAGTTTGTGAATGATGCCTAGTGACCGCTAAGCTCTAAATATTTAGTTATGGTTGACCCTAGTGACCGCTAGGATCAACACTTCTTTCATTTATTTGGAAATGATTTTCTAATCTAACCAAATATTCAGAATAAGGGACATATGAATGTTGTCTATAAATTCAAGTATGTCATTTGTCTCAGTAATTGTTTTTGTTGATGATGTATGCAACATTCGTGGACCTGTAATTTTTCAACATGGTGGGAGACTCGGTAATGTCAAGTGTAGATGCTTATTTATATTCCTACAAGGACACCAGAGTAATTAGAGATACCATGTTTGATCCAACTACCTTACATCAGGAATTTCAGCATTACTCAGCTATTTTTTCTGTAGTACAAGATGAAAGTGTTGATGTTGATGTCATAGATGAAAAGGGTATACCGAAAGATCAAGTGCTAAGGTCATGAGACTTAAGGGTGATAAAAAGAGTTGGTCTCCATTTAATTTCCTGCTAAACCAGAGGTGCTTCCATTTCCACAATTGATCGCTTCCTATCTAAATCTTTCCAAGTCCAAGGAGTGGACCTTATTTTCTAAATCTTGTAAAAAATAGAATAGGTTTTTTTTTGGGTATGCATACAAAAGTTATTATAAACTTCCAAAGCCAGATATCCTATATAATGCAGATATAATCAAGTCCTTGATGGCCCAAAGGAGAACAAAAGTTCTTTTACAGAAATGGGCCATTAAACCATTAGATAATATGGATGATTCTAATTTGGAAATATCCTTATTAAAAGGTTTAGACCAGGAGTCCGTATTGGCATGGCCCTCATGAAAAAGCTATATGGAAATTATTCTATCTCTAAGGTCGATGTTTCCTAGATCCCTTTACTTTATTTTATTATTGATCAAGGAAATATTCCCTCCTTAGGGAAAGTGCTCAATTTCAATTTAATGAGACAAAGAAATAATTTTGTCGACAATGAGAAATCATTTTACATGGCTTCCTATCTTCTTGATGTTGTCTGTGGTGTTCTCAATTGTTCATATTTCTTTCAAAGATGGCATCCTTCAAGCCCTTTGAATCTAAATGAACAATATTCAGACTTGTATGCCCATTCATTTCAGATCTCATATTCAAGATATATGCACTTATTTGTATCCTACTCTCTACTAATAATTACATGAAATGACAACAATGAGAATTTATGCTGACATCCTCACTTCAATAAGGAAAATGAGAGTTGTATTATTCTATCTAGAATATATAGTTAACATGATCGACAAGATCCTTACACCTCCTTTTCAGTTACCATATTATGTGTTAGATAAATTGGAAGAACAAGAGGTGGCATATCATATTTGCAATGGTATTACTAGAAAGTGCAAAGAGAAGAATCTTAAAACACATCCCCCTCCCAGTCACTGTGGGATGCAAGAAATTTAATAGGTGGCCTGATTTGAAAGTTGCATCAACCCATAGAAATTCATTCCATCTCCCCCAACACCCTCTAAGGAAATATGACCAAATGAAAAGGGTTTCCAAACACCTTCAGTCACTTAGAAGGACACATAAATATATCCTATGCACACATGCATGATGACAATGATTGGGTATGGATTACCCAAATAGAAGATAGCCTTGTTAAGAAAAATATGAAGGAAACATGGGTGGTTCTACCTCTAAGAGAAACTATTAAAAAGGAGGCTACAAAGAGAAAGGAAAAGCTTTATATTCAGAAACATTCATAAAATCCATGTGCATTTCCTTATCTCCATCAATTGAAACTCTATTGAGTTTTGAGAAGTCTTTCCTGTACCAAATAAAGTTCCAAATTTTGGTTGCATATGCCTTAACTTCACCAGATGAAGAAGAGGATACTGTGAACACTAAAAATTCAGCCAGCGCAGGCCCAGTGCAACCCTCTTAATCTTCTCCCTCCATTTCACATGAAGCGAGACAAGATTGGGTAGAGCAATCCATAATTTCCCACAAAGAACATATAGATTGGGAGGCACAATAAGATCCCTTAGTAAACATTGAATTCAATCCAAGGATAGAAACCTTGAAAAGGGTAACAAAAAAGAAGATGTCAACACAATAATCCATTGTTTGGCATGAAACTTCAGAAGACCTCTTCACTCTTACAAAGAAATGGAAATCCAAAGGCTCCCAAGTGGTGCAATATGAGGAAGATCTGGAAATCCTTGATAAGGGCTTTAGCTAGAAGCAGCCATAGAAGTAATGAGAGGATTACATGCTAGAAATAAAGAGATTGAAACTCAATTAAAGGCCACACTTTCCTTCTGGTACAATTTCTAATGTAGAAGAGGCATTTGCATGGCCTTGTACAATAATATAAAGAAATGCATCAATGTAAAGGAGTAGGAAGAAGCATTCTTGAAAAAGAACGAAAAATTCATTACTAGGAATGAAGATCATTACAGAAAAAATTAATATATATGGCGTAGGTTATTGAAGAATACATTTGTAAAGATCCTTCAATTATAACCATGGAAAATAATGATATGTGTTAGACATATGGTAATTATACGAAGGAAAGACTAAAGGAATGGAATGAACAGGTAAGAAAAATATATCTTTCCAGTTTGATGACATTATTTTGAGAGGAAATCAATATTTTCGTAGAAGCTTCGGTCATGGAAGTATTTAATGGAAACCATGAATTGGTTTCTGATGAAGAGTCTTGTGACATCGCTTAAGAAATTATTGGTTAATTTTCAAAGGAGAATAATAGAGGAAAACAAAGGAGAAACTTCACATGTCATTGAGATTATCTCCAAAACACAAGAAAAAATGCAAAAAATAGAGACTCTGAAGGAAATTGCAAAAAAATCAATTTTTAATCAAAGGGTTTTGCTTGACAAGTCTAATGTGCTATATAGAAACCCGATTGTGGACATAGAAAGATAAGTAGAGATTATAATATTTACAAAGAATATTTTGAGGCGACACGACATAAAGATGATAAAAGAGGTCTCGAACAAGAGAAACAAACTTAGGAAGCAACTTTTTCTGCGGACTTGGATCAACAACAACCCATAATTAAGGAAGAACCACACTGAATTATAAATTGTAGTATTTGAGATAGACAGGAAAGCATTGTTATATGTATGACATGTAAATAGATGAATATTTATAATTGATTAATTATTCGTGTATATATTCCAAATGTTATACTTATCTAAACATGCACTTGTTGTTTGGATACGTTAATCTCCAAATATGTTGTTGTGGCATAAAATAGAGCACACTATGCTCAAAATATCTGTAAATGACTAACGATCGCTAAGCTTAGAATATGTTATTGTGGCATAACCTAGCAGCCACTAAGCTTGCAATATCTTACTTATTTTTTGTTAAATCCTAGCAAAAACAAATCTTCAAAAATATGTTGCAACATAAGCTAGCAGACGCTAAGACTAAAAATAGCATTCTTTGACTTGTTAAATACTAGCGACATCTAAGCTCGAAATATTATATTGTGGAAGCACCTAGCTGCCGAGTAGCTCAAAATATGTTAATTTGATTTGTTAATGCATACCACTGATAGAATCCTACTATTGCAAGATTAAGAAAGGAGAGATAGGTAAGCATATTATCAAAGGTAAGAGAACTTATAATAACATATATATTCTTAAGGAAGTCAATAAATAAAATATTTTTATGAGTAACATGAATGATAGTTGGTTGTGGACTAGGTGATTAGGCCATATAATTTTTTATAATCTTGTTAAGATCAGCTGAAAAAAAATTGTGTGTGAGAAATATGCCTAAGATAGAAAACTAGAGGATACTTTGTACAAAGCATGTCTTCATGTAAATAAAACTAGAATAAGATTCAAGACTAAAGAACATGACTTCACCACTAGTCCACTTTAGATGATTTATACTGATCTTGTTGGCCGTAAGAGAACTGAAAGAAATTCAGGTGATTACTATTTTATGCTTCTTATTGATGATTTCACTAGATATACTTGGGTTGATTTCTTGAGAAAGAAATAAAATTATTTTAATGTTTTCAAGTATTTTAAAGCTCTTATTGAGAATAAGAAAAATGGAAAGGTAAAGTGCATTATATCATACAATGAAGGTGATTTTTGGTCAGATTCATCTTATGAGTGTTATAAAGTTCATGGCATTAAGAGACAATTTTCAGTATCCATAACTCCTCAACAAAATGGAGTTGTTGAAAGAAAGAACAAGACTATTCAAGAGATGGATAGTACTATTTTGAATGAATCTAAACTTCCTAATGGTTATTAGAAGGAAGCAATATGTAATGGTGTCTATATTTTCAACAGATGTCAACTAAGGGTAAATAATGACAAGAATCCATATGAACTATGGAAAGGAAGACCAACAAATGTGGAACATTATAGAGTCTTTAGTTGTAGGTGCTTTATCAAGATGACTGAAGACAATCAAGGTAAATTTGATTCCAGATCTGATGAAAGGTATATTTTTGAGTTATTCCTCAAGAAGCATAACTTACATTTGATGTAACAAGAGAGTAAATACTATTTTTGAAAGTGCAAGTGTATAATTTGATTAATCTTATCCTATGATATATTTTTCTAAGGCAAGTGATACACTTCATGAGGATGATTTTAAAGAAGAAAATGATGAGGTTGTTCAAGACAACAGAATAAGATGATGATGAGAAGAAATACAAGATACCAAGGGTCCTTCTAGGAAGATTAGGAGAGATCATCCTAAAAATCATATTTTGGGAAAGAAACATGTTGGTGTCACTACAAGAAGGAATTTGGTAAGTATTAAAAATCAAGAGAACTATGCTTTTCTATCAAAAATTTGAGGCTATGAAATGTAGTGCATGAAATAAAAGATGAATGTTGGATAAAGGATATGAATGACAAGATTGATTAGATTGGAAATAACAATACTTGGGAATTGGTACCTAGACCGAAGGGTAAGAATGTGATTGGGTCTAAATGGGTGTTTAGAAACAAACTAAATGAGAATGGATAAGTTCATAAGAAAAAATGGCTAGATTGTTTTGTAAGGGGTATGCTCAAGTTTAGGGAATTGAATTTGATGAGACATTTGCTCATGTAGCTAGAATGGAAGAAATCATATTTTTCTTAGCATATGCAAGGTTTAAAGGATTTAAAGTTTATCAAATGGATATAAAATTTACCTTCTTGAATGGATATATCAATGAAGAATTTTATATGGTGCAGCCTAATGGTTTTTCCTTGACTGATAAGGTTGATTATGTGTGCAAAACTGAATAAGGACTCTTTATGGCCTTAAAACAAGCCCCTAGAGATTGGTATGAAAGGCTTGAAAAGTACTTGATTGAGAAAGGATTAAAGAGATGTGTAGTAGCTGATATAAAATAGTACATCAAAAGTGAAGGAGATCATATACTGATTGTTGTTGTTTATGTGGATGATATCATATTTGGTGGAGGTAATGAACTCAAATGACTCACAATTTTGTTGAATCTATGAAGAAAAGAATTTGAGATGTCTATGCTTAGGAGAGTTATATTTCTTCCTTGGACTACATGTGAGTCAATCAAATGATGGTATATTCATATCTCAAGCCAAGTATATTAAGGAGATGTTAAAAAGGTTTCAAATGGATGATTACAAACATGTTAGAACTCCCATGGTTACAAGATGTAAGATTTAAAAGGAAGATGATTCCCATTAAGGTGAATCAATCATGAATATAGATCCATGATTGGTATCCTTACTTTATGCTACTGCTTCAAGACCGTTGATATTGTGTAAGTTGTTAGTTTAGTTGGAAGATTTCAAGAAGTATCCTAGAGAGTCACATCTTCAAGCAGTAAAAAAGGATCTTTAGATATCTTAAAGGGACTATTGAGTTTGGTGTGTGGTATCCAAGAAGTGAAAATTTTGAATTGAAGATCTTATTCTGATGTTGATTGGGTAGGTAGTATGGATGATAGGAAGAGTACTAGTGGTGGTGCATCATATTTTGTTGGAGAATGTCTTGTTTCTTGGTCAAGTAAGAAATAATATCTTGTGGCTCTCTCAACATGTGAAGTTGAGTATGTTGTTCTTGTACAACTGTTGTTCTCAATTTCATGTGGATGAGGCAAACCTTGGAAGACTACAAGGTAAAGTGTGATGGGACCTACACCTATTCTATGTGATAGTACTAGTGCAATCAGTGTATATTAAAGAATCAAGTTTTTGCATTCTAAGACAAAGTACATTCCTATCAAGTATCACTACTTAAGAGATCTAGTAAGCAAGGGTTGCATCAAATTGGAGCATGTGTCTACAAAGGAGGAAGTTTTGATATCTATGACAAAACCTCTTCCAAATCCTACCTTTGAGTATCTAAATAAGAATGGTTGGGAGTGATCTCAACTCCTGCAAACCTTGAATGGTCTAAAAATGTGTGAATAGGGAGAAAGAACTGAAATACATATGCTCCAAGGAAGTTGATGATTGTTGTGTGTCAATAGAAGATGTCTTGGTCATCATGTCAGAGGTATGTATCTTTCTATGTGTCATCATGTTTAGGTTGATCTAATTAAGTAAAGTTTCAATGGTGATGTGTAAAAATGTAAGAGTTGGTCAGTGAGATCATTGATGTGTTTGATAAATAAGTGTTTGTGTCTTGAGTTTGATGGTCTATGAGAATCCTAGGTGAATGCAATGAGTCTAATACTTAATGTTTATTCAATGTGTGTGATGAAATTATTGAATTCTTCAAGGTGATTCCAATATAGTGTGTGACATGTCTTATTATGGTGTCTAAATGAAAGTTGTTAATATTTTGTTGTCAAAGCATTGTGTAAGGTCATGTCTTTTTGGTAAGCTGTGTAAGTCATTATAAGTGTGGTCTAGGTACGAGCTTCAAGTGTTTAGTCATCTAGTGTCCATTAAATGTCTTTGGGTCATTATGTCCTGTATGTGATTTTAAGGTTGTTCATAGTACTCATAAAGAGTGATAAGAAGATGGTCAAGTGTGATAGAATGTGATGGTGATCAGTATAGTGCTTGAAAAGATTTGTGCACTATAGTTATGGTAGAAAATAGGTGCTTTCTAGCAAACTAAGATGAATTCATGAGTTGTTGGTGAGTATAATGTTACTTTCATTAACTTACTCATAATGATTAGGAGATGTTGTTATATTCATGATTAATTTGAGACTCATTAAATACAAAATTGTCTCATTTATATGAAGGTACTCTTGTCCTGACTAGTTTAAGAAGTTCATATTGAGTGGTATGATGCTAAATGTGTGTTTTGAAGGGAAAATGATGAAGTTAAGAAGCTATAAATTTGAAAAAATATCTGACATTGAGGTGATTAGGGCTTAGTAGATTCAAATTGGTTTTATATCTGAAAATAATGAATTTCTTGGAAATCATTGTGATTCTCAAATTTTCAGTCTTGACAGTGAAGAGTGTCTAAAGATACCTAATTTGAAATGGATATAATCTAATGAACTGGGTAATTTATACCTTTTTGATATAATGGTTCTAAATTGATGATGGAGAATATAATATGGCCAAATGGGTGTCCAAAAAAGGTATTTTTCCTCTATGAAAGTCTAAGTCCTTCATGGAAAAATATTATATTTGATTGATCAGTGTCTCATGGGCTAGTAGGGTTGTGTGTGTGCATTTGGTCACAAGTAATGAATAAAGGTGATAATGGTGAAAATTTATAATGAATTCTATAGCGATTATAATGCATGAATAAGTATGTTTTGAAACCTATGAATGAGTATACAATGTGATGATATGAGGTCAAAATGTGAAACCAATGTTGTTAGGTGACTCTTGAGAGCATCATAAGAACTGTTTGACATGGTATAAATGACTTGATGCTCATAAACCTGTAGGTCATTAGATGTTATAGGATTCTAAGTTTTTGAGTAAATATTGTTTGAAATTATGTTTGATCTAAAATGTGAGTATAATAATCTAGAGAGTGTCTATTGGTATAAGTATTTGTAGTATTCAAAATGTGTTAAAAATCTCTTGAGGCTAAAGGAGATTTTGAATGTTGAAAGTGTCATAGTGAAGAGATAAAGGTATGATAATATTATCTTCATGATCTGAGCATGCAACAAGGATAGGTTACATTAAAGATGAATACAGATGATTCTTATGCAAGAAAAGAGTACTACAGGCTTAAGACTAGGTAAGATGAAGAGATGTTGTTGCTTATCAGGATTGAATGGTTGATCATTTTTGAGTTGATATATGTTATATTCATGTTGTAAAGCCCTTTATCATAGTCAATGATTAATCAGAAAGTATGTTGGATTATGGTTAGTATGATGGGTACATTGCTCATGGTATTCCTTTACATGGTACATCTATATGCATTAGAGTGTTGATGGAGTCCTTCTTGTTAGGATTCCTAATAGGTATGGTTACAAAGTAATGGTTTAAGTTTTTAATGAGACATAAGCTAAGATGAAGATGTTGAGATTGAGTTACTTGCTTAAGGACTAGTCATGACTTGAACCAAAATGGTCAAGGTTGAAGACTTCTATAAAATTTAATACAATGTAGTAAGAGAAAATGTACTATGCTACAGTGTAATTGAGTTCATGTGTGCAAATGATCTCATGACAGTTAGGGGAGCAGCTTTTTACTTCTAGAGGTGACAATAAATTACTCCTATGTATATAAGGTAAATGAATTCAAATGGTATGAATTCTTAGGAACTAAGAAATTCATATACCCTTGAATGTAAATTGTCAGTCAAATATGACTATCGAAGACTGAGAAGAATGCTTTAGGACTGGCCCAAGTGTTCTCAAAGTGATTTATTCCAAGGTAATGTATACAAGGTAAGTTAGGAAATTTTTTTGTTTGATCTACTAGAATGAGATGGTCTTGAGTCTAGGGGGGAGTTATGAAATTAGTTGTGCTCATGATCAGTTTTGGTATATTTGAGACTTGTCAAAGTTGAAAGTTAGCCCAAAATGCTACTGAAGGATACACTTTAGGGATTCTTAGTCCTATATGTGAGAAGGCAGTATGAGACAAGAAATTGCATAGTGTCAATGATAATATTGTGCCTATAAAGCTATGAATTAGCTCAAAATGAAGGTAATGAGGTATGTTTTGGATCTTGTACATTATTTTGGCATGTTATCATGGTGTATGCCTTATAGATGTTACAACATGTTGCTTAGAGGTACCCTCAAAAGGTCAAAACAAGGTATGAGAGTGAAAATAATCAGTTTTTGCATGTCCTAGAAAGGTTGTGAATGGTGTTTTGGCACTCAAGAGAATAGGTAAATAAATATGTTCTTTCATGTTTCATTATCATATTGTTCATGTTTATGTTGTATGATGCTTTTCCCAAGGGGAGCAATAGTGTTTGCATGCTTGAAAAGAAGGAAAAAATAGAGTTTTTGTGAAATTTCAAGATTTTGAGCTTGTATGAGATATTTGGTTGATGTTTCTAACATGAAAGAAATCCTATGAAGCTGAGAAATATAAATAATATGTTCTACAGGTATGCCTTTATCATTTATGTAAAAAGGGGGGAAAATTCGTGAGGTTTTCCATCAATGACAAAGGGGGAGATTATTGGACATGTTTTGTTCTAGGTATTTTTCATTGATGTAAAAACCACATTAATGAAAAATACAATGATGGATTGGAGTTATAGGAAGATTAGTATGCTAATGACATGGAGTTTTAGTAGGTTTATATGATGGATTGAGGAGATTCAGTGATATTGGCTTGGTCTTAGAAATCTCATTCAATTGACCTAGCTTACATGGATGATGGTGCATGGTGGTTGGAGCTTCTTGGTAGCTTGAGAAGCAATTTTAGAATCATGGAGATAAATTTTGGGGAGTTAGTTTAAGGAACTCATATGAGTTTCAAGAAGATACCAATTTTCAGGTGTTCATCTAGATGCAGGTCTAGGTGCTTGGAGGTATGAGGGTGAGATGTAGAGCTATGTAAGAACTCATGGATTCATGAAGGTATGTTATATCATGATATTTTAGGCATGTTATGACAATTTTAGAGAGGTTTTATGGTGAGTTATGATGTTATGTCATTTGACCCTAGCTTCTAGACTAGTGCAAAATCCTTAGGGATAACTATGACAAATGATATGGGATGGAAATATGGAGAGATATTTTTGAAATTATGATTATTGGAGATGATGCATTATATGTTTCCTAGAGTTCATGGAAAAACAATTGGAGTCATTCTGAAGAGTATTTTGTAAGATAAGTCAATTTGTGGTAAAACAAGGTCCAAGAAAAGGTGTTTTCTAGGTCGAATTACACCTTTAGATGCTCACCATGAATTTTTTTCTTTGCATGGGAGATTTTGTATTTCAAGGATGATTTTACATTGATTTTAGAAGTTTTTACAAAAATAATGAGGTCATTTCATTTTCAGGATTTTTATGAATGAATGTTAAGAAGGTAACCTGCTTTTGTGTTCTTGAAACCTTAGCTGAAAAGTGGTAGGAGCGATTGGTGTAGGAGAATAAAGAAAATAAGTTATACTAAATTCAAAATATCCTCCTAGTCATGTGTATAAAATTGAGAAAGGTGAATATTAGTCCTTAATTCATGAGTGAAGGCCAAGGATACAATAACAAGTGGCAAAGTGGAGTCAAATTGCTCAAGAATTAAAAATACAAGTTTCCCTCCATTTTGGAATTTGAACTTTCAAATCACGTAAACATTTCTAGTGAACTTGTAAAAGGTATGTTAGTGGTTATGTGAGTAATATATATATACTTTAAGTAATCTAAATTCTATGTAATGGTCAAATAATATAACATGTCTTCTTGATGTGTGTAAGGTCACGAGTTAAGCTAGTTAGGGCTTGAAAATGAAAGAGTTGAGAAAAAAATAATTTGAATGTAGAAGTTATTTACTCTCCAAGGGAGTAAAGTAGATAGAAGAAGAGTCATTCCTTGTGAAGAGAAAGATATGATATGATTAAGAGGATGAAAGATTATTTATGTATGAAAATATACAGTGAGAATATATGTTTAAATTTTGGCATGCATGTCTTTGTATTCAAGATAGTTTTGAACTATAATGATGTTGAATGTCCTCCCTTCATGTTGCATGAGATTTTAAAATGGAAGATTGGCTAAGGGAAACTCTACATGTGTATAAGAGAATCATTCCCATGTTTAGTAAGCTCCTATGAAATCTTATTGATAACTAGTTATAGTGGTTGTGGGAAATCCTTTGTGAGGTATTGTTATTATGTGTAAAATGACATGTTATATGGGAACTATATCAAATTTATCATTTCTTCTTACATGATTTGAAGGATTTAATCTCCTAATTATCTCAAATTGCATGTCAAGGAACTACTGTAGCAGAACTGTGCTGTTTGAAAAGGGTGAGTTGATGTGTATTAGATGTCATTCACATGTGTGAACTGTCCATCTATGATATTGTAGGCATTATATTAAATTGGGAGTAATTTCTTTAAGTATCAATGTAGAGGAAATAACCATGACAAATGTCCATAATGCTCAATACATTACAATAGGAATGAGTTGAATTAACCAATAAGAAAGATGTACATGTAGGAGGAGGGAAGTGCAACTACTACCTATATCACATGGTGAAGAACTCCCACTAACTAAGGAAGATACTAGTAGTTTACTTAACTCCAAAAGACTAGTAAGCTAACTCCACATAACTTGCACCTAAGCTAGGGTTTCAAAGAAACTAGTAGGGCTAATTCCACACAACTAGTACACCTAATTAAGCTAACCCAACAAATGTAAGCTAATTCAAGTCTAAGATTTATCCTATTCCTCTAAAAATTTCAAGAAGAATTTTCTAATTCCATTGGTGTACACTAACACCCTCTCGTAAGAATAGCTTAGGTGGGTGAAAACCTAAGGTGGGTCCCGACAACAAGGAACTGATGAGGTACCCTTGTACAATACTGGGAAATTTGGACACCGCAAGGTACCCAAAACTAGTAATAACAAAGTAGAGAGAGAAAAATCCTACTGCAAGATATCCTCAGAGACCTTGGCTCCAAAAATCTTATACAATGCTGAAGAAGTGTGGTGACACTATGGTTGAATCCACTACTCGATCATAGAACTCAAAAAGAACTGACACAGGGCTTCACAAAGAATAGCTCCATGCAAGGAGACTTTAATGGAGTGATGTCAAAAGTGAAAAAAAAATACCAAACATAATTTGATCAACTGCTACAAATAGGTGTGCCACAATCCAAGAACAACCAAGGAAACAAGGAAGACACAAGATCCAAATAAATAAGAGTGTCACAATCTAATAAAATCCAAGGTAACAAGGCAAGGACACTAGAAACCTGAAGAGGAGAGTAGTATCAACACCACACCCTCCCATACTATAGAATGGGTAGAGTGACACTATAGATCTGTATGAGTTGCCAAAATCAAGTACTCGAACACTGACAAACTAACACTAGGCTTCACCAGAATAGCTCCCCCACAAGAGAGATTATCAACATGCCAAAAAAAAGTGTCGAAAATACAGATCTAAAAGAGATCTCAACAAACAAGAGAGATATAAATGTATACACCCATAGATACAAGAATGCAGTCACTAAAAACTGTGTTTAGGACGTAGGGCTCAACCAAAATTTCATCCACAACTGATCACAACACCCTCCCGAATTTGGCACTTTATAATTGAGTGCATGTAAATATTACAATGAGTAATTGAATTACCTTTTGCATTTAAAATATGTTTATAAAAAATTCACCAATGCGTAGATGGAAAAAAAAATACACAATTTCAAAAAAATGATCACCTTAATCTGAGCTACAGATCAAAATTTATGAGCTCTACAAGGTTTTGCTATTGAAAATAATATTTTAATGCTGATCTATTTTAACAATATTTAGCACATGACACCCAAATTCCAAAGGGTAAAAGAGTGCATCCACATGATACATGCTTGTGACCAAAGGATAAAATCCTACTCCTAAAACCTAAATGTCCATGAGGGTAAATCATTACATTCATAGGGTACCAACGTTAATATCCAATGGATAAAAGAATGCTCCATAATGGGTATTGATCTAGTGTCCAGTGGATAAAAGACTGCATTTAAAACTAGAAATATCCAGAGGGTAATGCATCCAATAAAGGTACATGCTTATATCCATGTGGATAAAAGAATGCACCAACAGGGTATAGATCTACGTCTAGTGGATAAAAGACTGCAGTAAAACCAAAATACCCAGAGGGTAAAAATAAATGCATCTAGAAGGTACATGTGAGTTATATCCAATAGAATCCATGGTATAGATCTTTATGGATGATGACTGTCCAAAACATGGTCGATGCCCTTTTACAGTCTATTATAGGGAAGTTTTGGGGTACCTTCCAAATCCAATTTTGCACTCTGTTTTTCATAAAAATGCATGCAGAAAATTGCTAACAAAGTTTCAATATACATGAAAATAATAAACCTTTGCTTGCAAAGAAAAACTTACAAATGGATGTATACATCATCTATGGCTCTGATACCATGAAATGAATGAAAACAATATTGTTCCAAGCTATGATCTTAGATGATAATAGTACACCACATTGGTTTTTCAAGACAAAAGAGCTAAAATACCATATATGGAAATCCATCATAATCCATAATGCTCAATACATTACAATATAATGACTTGAATTATTCAATAAGAAAGATGTACATATAGGAGGAGGAAAGTGCAACTACTACCTAAATCAGTTGGTGAAGAACTCCCACTAACTGGATACTGATAGTTAAGTTAACTCCAAAAGACTAGTAAATAACTCCACATAACTAAGAAGCTAACTCAATAAACTAGTAAGCTAACTCCACATAACTAGTACACCTAAGCAAGCTAACCCAACAAGTGTAGGGATAACACAAGTGTAAGAATTATCCTAATAAATAAATAAGATGATAAATAATAACCTACACTAACAGAGCCCAGTAGGCCCATTAAATGAAATAATTTGATTGGTTAAAGTAAGAAGTGTAATGAATTGATGATGGTTAATATGTAATATTACACATGTGTGGTTGATTTTTAAACCTTTAATAATAATATTTTTAGCATGAGAGGGATTTTTCTCATCCTAGTGATGGGGTTTTGAGGATTTTTGGTGCATGATGAGATGGTTTTGTGTACTATGACCAACCTTCATGGGATCATATGTCACTATTATAATGATTCATTGGGATTCACCTTTTTAAGTTTTATGAGATTGTCAAAATAAAGTGTAGGGAAACACACCTATTTTTAATTTGAATGAAGTTAAGATCTTATAAAAGTGATGTTTTGGGTGCTATTTATGACTAGTTGAAACTTGTGTGTGAAAAGTGTGACCTAGGCAAGTGAAATAATTTTAGGTAAAAAGGAATGTTTTGCAATGTTGATCCAAATGTGATAGGTTGAATAATCACATAACAAGGTCAAGTATTTTGAAACTAAGGGAATTAAGCTTTCATATAAGTGAATAATAGGAGTGTCATGAGTTTGTGCAAGTCCTGAAGTAACCTGTAAGGACTTGATCTCAAGGGTTTGAAAGAATCAATAGTTCAATTTGTGACCCCTTCATCAGTTGTGAATAAAAGATACTCATAAATATTCATCATAATGTGGTTTACTGAGTTGTTTTTATTCAACTAATTTAGGGTTGATATCCTCCTTATGTAGTTGGTTCTTCACCAAAATAGCTCCCCCACAAGAGAGCTCCTTGAACATGTCAAAATGAAAGTGTCTACTAAATTACATGTTCCAAAATATCTCAACAAACAAGAGAGAATAAATGTATACTCCATAGATACAAATTTGCAACATATCAAAAATTTAGGATCGAGTGTCAACCAAAATTACTTCCCCGAAATGGATTCCAACTTAATCTTCCTTTCATTTTAATTGTATGTCTCTTGATTCATATTTCATTGCATGTATGTTATTTGATATTTGCACCACATTGAATGATATGTGATAAGTGGTTTTCATAATTTAAGCTCAAAAAGTAATGGTCATTACATTGAAATAACCATTTAATTCTTAAATACTAATTTGTCCCGTTCTGATAAAAAGTCCACTTTGAGCTTCCAATATTAGGGTCATTTGAAAATGGATAAAGGTAAATAATTTATTATCTTAAATATGATCACCCTAATACTGAATAGAAAAAGTTGGTTTGATCTCATGGTCCTCTAGTGCTACTTGAGCATTTGGATATAATATTAAAAATTTGAGAATTTTATGAGGAAATTTTCTCTATCCTAGAAAATTTGCATCCATAACGTGCACCAAAGGATAAAAGAAAAGTGCCCAAAATCCCTTCAAATTTCTCTTGAGGGTTTAGTTTGCATAATATATAAAGTACACACTTATCCAATTTTCTTTGATACTAAATAATGGAGGTCATTTTATGTCTAAGATGATCTAATGAACTACCATCTCAAATTTGAAAATATCCTTAAGAGTAAGGGTAAACATTAATGTTGCATCCATAAGGTACTCATTTTTCCATATGGATATGGTATGATGCATACATGATGGGTAATTCCTAGTGGATCACATATCACTATATTCGCAAAAAAAATATTTTAAGTGGGTATTGCATAAATGTAAAAAAACTTGACTGTTCTCAAATTTGTAAGAAAACGATTGATATTCAATGGTTGTTCTAGCTTGTATTGCAGGTACAAATTTGGAATCTAGGTGGAACAAGTGAGATTAGAAGGAAATACCATGCAGTAATTAGTTTAATGAACTATATGTGTGGTTACATTAACACATATGCAAGGTACATTATGTTCTTACCATTTGATCCATCATTGGAAATATCTTGAGGAAATTGAATTTGATCCATGGTAATGAAAGAATGTTAAGGTTTAACAATTGATTGTGTTATACTTTTTATGTTCAAAAATTTTTGTTGAAGATTTATTTTTCGAAATCATCAACTCTTCCAAATGGATTATACACTTACAAACTCTGTTAACATGAAAATTTTTAGATTTTGATATCCATAAAGGAAGAAACAATTTCTTTGATGTAAATTGGTAATTAGAGTTCATCTACCCAATTTATATGGTTAACCTAAATACAAAGAAGGTTTGACATGGGGGCACAAAAAAATTCATTGCACTCAATCCAAATGATGTCATCAAGTCCCTCCTGAAGCAATACAACCTAAAAATGAGAAGCCATAATACCAAGGCATAATTTATTCCTACACTAGTGACATCCCTTATTATGTATTTAATTTGGCTTTAGTATTATAAATCCTACAATATAGACCCCAAGATTTTATGGTACATAAAAAAAATATTCAATGATACCCTTTAAATTTTTTATAAGTCGTATAATCCATTTTCAAAAGGAGAGTTAAAACTTGGTCATTATGTATTTTTCAAATTATGGATGAATAGTATTAGAATATCATACATTCATAATGTTAATGCAACAACCCACATCTTCTATAAATATTAGTATAGTAAATTTTTCTATTACCATATAGTTACAACAAAATTCCTGGATCTCATTTTGGGAGGAAGGTGTTTCCCTACCAATGAATATACATCCATTTTTCAAATATACATACAATTTGAATGGTATTTTTATGTTTATTCCTACATTCAATATTTTTAATACACAACTAGAAGTATGATCCTATTAATTTTAGGAACAGTTCCCGAATAGATTAAAGAAGTGGTAATTTCAATGTTAAGAAATATTTAAGTTCCTGAATAATCTCATATTTAATTGTCTTATTAGATTTTTGTATAAGTTACTTTCTCTTTTAGCCTCTTAGGATATGGTATTGATGCGGAGTCAGATGTTTTGATAGGTTTTTCATCATGCAACAAGTATTTCTTAAGAGACTCATTCAAGTCTTCAATAAAACTTTTCACTGGTTATTTATTTAATAACCATTGAATAAGGTTGAGGTCAAAGTCTTATCGCTTCTCAAGTTGAAAGTCATAACAACTTATAAAATTTAGAATAGTTAGATTTCATTATTACAAAATATAGAAAAAGAGTCCCTATTCAAAAAAATGTTAGAATAAAAATGGAATGAGAGGGGGGCATGAATCAGTCCTTACAATGAAAGCTTCAATTTCAGAACACACACAAATTAATAACCATTTATCCATTCATTTATGTAAAAAATTTGTATAACAACATACAACATGCATTCAATAAACCAAAAGTAAGATAAGTAACACCATAACACAAGATGTCCAACTGGGAAAACCTTAAGGGGAAAAAACCCACTAAATTTTTTTCTAATATTACACATGAAAAACATACTCAAGTGAATATTACTCATCACAACATATTTAATGTTAATGAGGTGCCAACCCCACAAGGAACACCAACCCCTAAAACCATTATTGATATTACAGACACAACAAGAGAGTTACATGAAGCTATACAATCATCAAAAAATATTTTTATGAAGTATGACCACTAAAAATCAATGCTAATTCCATAACTGATAGTGATCTAAGGATTCAACTCTAAACTCTTCCAAACCCTTGTTCAAACCCTAGGTCATCAATTTTGCCACATTCTAGCTCTTTCTTCACTTATAAATAATTCAAAATCTTGCACACATAATTTATTATCTTCATCAACCTTTCACACACCTGCATTAGATCTCAATTCATGCCCATACACCTATAAAACAACTTTCCCTAGGTCGCTCCACTTGCACACACTTCAATAGTTTATAAATAGCATTTAAAACATATTTTCTATATGCTTATTCACCTTTCAAATTTTTTTGTTTAGGCCCAAAAATTTTGCCTCCATTTGTTTAGCACCAATACATCAAGGGAACATTTAAAATCTGAAATACAACAGCTACATATGACCCAATTATACTCAACCTAGCCAAACACCCCATTACATGTGTAAAAATAAATGGCTCAAAACCCCATGGATACAATCTAATAAAATTGCCCTAACATGAGTACCATCATTTTTCATGACCCATGAACCCTTAGTCATGATTAAAAGACCATAGAACATTCATACATTGTTTCCATTAATATCAACCAATCAAATTATTTCATTTACTGGGCCCAGTTTCCTTTACAATCTTCATAATAGTTGTTTCATTCACCCTTCAGCACCCTGGAAACTTCATAATGCCACCAAAAGGCATATACTAAATTAAAACGTGCCATGTGACCACTAAAAATAAATGTAAGAACTTTACAAAAACTTATAATTCTCATGTTCTTACATTTATTTTTAGTGGTCACATGGCACGTTTTAATTTAGTATATGCCTTTTGGTGGCATTATGAAAATTTCCAGGGTGCACTAATATCACAATCCACCTAATCATCTTAGGAATCCACCTATAGCTCAAGTTATGGCCAAAATACTAGAACCTGTTGTTTGAAATCCCAAAACTACCCTTTGACCAGTCAACCTATTTGAGATTCAAAACACTATGTACTTGAAATATAATCACACGAAACCACTTTTTACATTAATAAAACCTCCCGTAAATCACACACCATCAATTTTTGATACTCCTCCTTTTGATAAATCTTCTCCTAACACCTTCTTTAGAAACTACTATTTTTAGGTAGGGCATACCTATCACCATGACCTCAACCATAAATTTCTAGAAATACTAAGGAGTCCTATACAATATCCAATCATCAATTTTGCATTAAAAATGAAAACTAGGTCAGTATACTTCACCTTTTCCAAACTGCTCCTAGTTAGGGTTTAACTAGGGTTTTTGACATCTTTACCTTCATAACATTTATTCATAAAAACGTGACAATAAACTGACCTCATTATTTTTTTGAAAAGTTATAAAATCATCTTATAATCATATCTGAAATCCAAAATGTCCCATACAAATCAAACTATTCATAACGAGCATCAGAAGTTTAAATTCAAGCTTGATCTTCACCTATTCTTGACCATGTCTTACAAAATCAGTCATATCTGGAAAATAACACAACATGGGAACTGAATTTTTTTTGAGAGAACTATGACTCATCCTTATAACATATAAAATAATCATAACATTAGTTCCATGTCTTAATATCTCCAGTCACTCATACTTACTTATGCTTGCATGCTAGAGCCTCATAGTAACAACTAGGGCCAACTTAAATAATGCAAGAACTATTCATATAACCTCTAACAATTACCCAAAAAAACCTCATATGACATGATACACCTCATATCATACATCTATGAGCTCAAATGGCTCCTATCTACTTTGTCATGCCTCATAACTACTATACCTGCTCCCAATGAGCACATGTAACGTGGTGAAACACTTGTACCTACACTATAAAACTATTGTGAGTGCTCAATAACCCTAAAAGCCTTCTATAAACCATTTAAAAATTCTTCCCAAGTAACCAAGAATCTCACACTGCTAAATATCACCTCCTAGGCACTTGTATAGGCTTGCTAGAGCAAGCACACATCACTGAATATCATTGTAGTAGCTCAAACACATCTAAAATAGCATGTTAGCACCTCAAACAACATCATTGCATCATCCTACAATATCAATTTTGTCATTAATGTTGTTTTTCATTAATGAAAACACCTACTAGGACACCATGCCAATAAAAAAATAGTATTTGACACTAGTTGAGAAGGGATTTGTGATTGATTAACCTACTTTATTTGATTTTGTTGATTGTTATTATAAGGTATATCCATTAAGGATTTTTTGTAATGTAAAATTTCAAGGTATTTTACTTTATAAACCCATGAAACTTTTTTTCATTTCTAAAGAAATTTGGTCAAAATTGTCCCTTTACAAATATCAACTTGTGTAAAAGGGTTCAGGAGCCTCGGGTGGTTTCAAAAACCTAAACCATATCCATTGGAAATATTTTGGACTATATTGCATTATGGTATATTTATAATAATAATTTGGAAGCATTGGGAATGGAAACCTTTCATGAACTGTAAAACCTTGGTTCTAATGAAATGTCTTCAAGAGCTTCGGGTGGGTTTGGAAACCCTGTCAGAAGTCAAATGAAATCTTATGAAGTTGCTCACGTGGCTCTAATATTAGTTTTTTCTTATTCATTGTAATTTTTATGTGGAAAAAACTCATCTACTACTTTGTTATGGCTACTTGGGCAATTATTTTGGATTTTTTATAAAAATAAAAAAGAAACAACTTTAAGCTTTTGTAAATTATTAGAATCAATTCATTTGATGGTTTCTAGTCAATATCATGTATCAACAACCTTGGAAGTCCTACTATTACTCTGAGAATTAATATTACACTATTCAATTCCTAATTAGATCCCTAGATGCACTTTTGGGAACTTTAGTTCCTCTTTGCAACCAGAAATTTTATGTTGGAACTTCTTAGTTCCAGTTTTTATTTAGAAATGTACCCAAGTTCCTTATGAAGGTTTACAATGTACTTTTGGGGACTTTTTGTGGTTTTGTGGTTCTAATTTGGTGTTAGCATGCACTTTTTAGAGCTTAAGTTCCTAATGGGAATCAAAAAAATTCTTTTCAAAATTAAACGAGTTCCAAGGTTCTAGTTTTTAGTTGGCTTTCACTTTTTGGAACTTAAGTGATTTTCAAGGTTCTAATTTTGAGTTAGGGTTACACTTTTTGGATCTTAAGTGACTTAAAAAATTTAATTTTGAGTTGGGTGAACTTTATTAGTTCATGTGTTTTAATTTTTCATTGAAACTCCACATTTTTCACTTGAGGTTCCACTTGGGAACAAAAAATGAACCCTATATTCCTCGTGAGGTTCAAAAATTCACTTTGTTTCCTTATGGGAACTAAAAGAGTTTTTTTGGAACTCTAATTTCCCTCTCCCAATAAAAAATTTTCCTCTAAAAAAAAGTGTGCCCAAAGTTCCCTATGACATCCAAAAGTGTGTTTTCCCTCAAAAAATCAATTTGAAATAATTTAAAACTCATCATAAACTCCTCAAATCCATTTTATAACAAAAAATCATTCTCCTTTGCTCCATGACCTAACCTCCAAGAACACATTTTTTTCTCATAATTAGTGACTGCGTGGATGCAATAATTTGAAATTTTGTCAATTTTCTCTCCTCCAAAACACATGGAATAATCTACCAGGTGAACTAATTTATTTTCAATCTCCACTTTGATTATCTATTGCAAATGCCATTTTTGACCTAGATTTTCTCAAAATATTTTTTCTTATTACTGGTGATACCATGATGCAAATATTGTGAAATTTTAACCATATATTGCCCTTGTGAATTCCTTTGTTTTGATTTATTTCTTGAATGATAAGGTACGGGATTGTATTATAAATTATAAAACCCATTTTTCAGTCCAAGCCTCATTTAAAAAATTCCTTGTGTAACTAGAACTTGCTTTACAATTTCTGTCTATTTCCTATGATATATCATTATAAAAATTGGTGAATCCCTTCCTTTTATTTATTTTTTAAATGGATCAATTCTCATGTGATTTATATATGTATTTATCTCATGGCGATTTAATCAATATTACAGATGAAAACATCATTAAAACCTCAATTTGTGCCCAAATAAACATAATTTTTTTTTACTTTTTTCCTAATGAATCAATAAGTCAAATTACCTAAAATTTGGAGAAAATGTTCCTATTAAAATAATATTAAATTTGATACATATCTTGCATGATGAGGTGTAGTATTTTTTGAGATATAGATGAATACATTTTTCATAGTATATTTTCCTCTTCATATGATTTTTCACTTTTTCCTTGATCGCAATGAGAGAATTGTCAAAAAAATGGAGTATCGCTTCTTCTCTCAAGAACCTTTTGAAAAAATCCATTCATGATTGGTTTGGATGAGTACTTCCTCCAAAGTGAGAACATCCATTTTTCAGCCAAAAGCATCATTTAGGACCAGTGTAAACACCTAAAAATAAAGAAAATTTCATTTTCTAACCTAATCCATAGTGCACAAGAGGATTGTTGAGCATGAAACATCTAGTTAAATCAATTAAAGGATTTTATAATAAATACCATTTATTTTGTGTATTCTTGATCTCCTAACCATGCTACAATCATGAGATATAATAGGAAGTACTCATATTCTTGAAGAATATATTATTTATTCAGTTAGTGCTTGATTCTATATCACAAAGAGGAAGTTTTCCCATTCAAAGTATTACTATGTTTTTTTATTATAGGTACATGGTTTTTGAAGGGACCATACCCTGCATTACAACCAAGATAAACATGAAAAAACATAGTGGTTTTTTTATAAGTGGGGGCCACACCCCAACCAAAAGCCTAAAAAGATAGATAAAAAGATAATATTACTAAGGCAGGGGCCAACTGCCTACAAGTAGCCTGACAACATCAAAACAACAACTCAAAAGTAGTAAAACAATTGTTGCACTGAGAACACAGAGACACGAAAGACACTAATTCACAATTTTTCTATACACCAGAAGTGCAACTTTGAGGGCCTTATAAAGATTCATGGATGCCCTGACATTAGGGTTTGAATTTGTCTCTTAAATGAAATTCTTAGTGATCCTTCCTCTCTTCCTTTTTTATGCAGGAATCCCACTAAATTCATTAATCTAGTTAATATGGACCTAGAGGAGATCAAGAAATGCTCTATGAATGGCTAATTGATTATTATATTTTTCCTCGAGTTCTTTAATTTGACTAGAAATTGATTTCACTTCCTCTTACAAGTTGGTAGTGGAGGTAGTGTCTGTGGTGATATTGCTACAAGTTTCTAGAAGAAAATTTACATTATCTTCAATCGATTTCAAAGCATCTACCTGATATTTAAAATTTTCAAGTATAGTAGAAGTTATCTAAGTACTAGGAGTATCATGGATAATCACCATATGGATTTCCACTGCAATTACCTCCTTGTCTTTCTTAGTACTTTTGATAATTTAATTAACAAGTGGGGGTTCACATACAGGATCACGAAAGCTAGGATTCTTATATCTAATACAGTGATGTTGGGGAGGAGGAGTTAAAGGGTGGTCAAGGTCATTTGAAATTACATCAAGAATGAATTGATGAATAAGGAATATGACTCCCTAATGCAGTGGTAGCACTCACATATGGTCTTGAACCTCTAAACCATATTTTTCCAAAGAATGCAAAATTTAATAAGGTAGAAAGACCTTTGATTCTCTCTTGAAATGGTTAAGAAGAACCAAATGATGCAAGGGAAGAGTGGAGAACCTACCTTCTATCATTATTTAATGAACCACCATATAGGAAACTTTATCAAAAGGTTGTGGAATCGAAGAGTAGTCGATGCCAAAATGTTCTATTTTGATTTCTTCCCCATCGTCGAAGAAAATTCTGTCCTCTACATCCTTATCAAACTTATTAAGAAAGAACTTGTTGCACTTCATACTGAAGCTGATGATGAAGGAAATAAAGTGATCTGAAATTTTAAAATATTTTCCCTTGAAGTTGACATTTCCATCTTTCTAATTAGTTACAAATTACAGAGAGATATGTTTATCATAACCCCTAATTTATTGTATGAAATTTATTAAACTACCAATATTGAGGGATTCAAAAAGTTCAACATTTTATTTCCATTGGGGGTCAAAACTAGTTTTACTGTTCATGTTGGCCCTCCCATCCTGGATGGAGTTGGTGATAGAGCTATTTCAGACTGGTGGCAGCAACAATTAATCCTATTGACAACAATTAAGAATCTTAGATACTTGACTTCTTCCATGATAAATCCTGTCTCCTTTCTCCAACCCTATTCTTTAATGAAAATTCCCTTAGGATTCGAGGCGAGGATTAAATAAAAATTAAATCTAATCTAATGCAAGTAGCAAGGAATGGATTTCCACATGTGCATAGGTTGTTGCCTAAGTTGTAATGATGGGTTGTGTGGTATCTTCATTAATGATAATAGAATGAGCTACGCAGGGGAGGTCCTTATCATCATGCCACTCTCTATAATTATTCATATGGACACCTACATTAACAAGTGCATCGGTGGCACTATTTCTCTCCCTATACACATGTTGAATGATAATATTAAGACCAATACAAATCTTATTAGCTTAATTAATGAAATCACTAATGGTCCTATTGAGTGTTTGGGTTCCAATGAGGTTACTAATGATATTCAAAGAATCTCCCTCCACAATGAGATTCTTTACATTAAGAATCCTATCAATTTTTATTCCCTAGAGAGCAATAAGGGCCTCAACAAAGTGATTAGATTGTTTATCCATGGGGCCTGCATAAACAATAATTAGTTGACCATGATGGTTTTATAATGAGACATCCTCCACCAAATGCCCATGGGTTTCCTTTAAAGACACCATCAAAGTTCAACTTATACCATCCATGTTTTGGGGAAATCCACTAAAAAAGAGATCTGTTAGTGTTGGGTAAGGAAACTGAAATCTGTTGAACATTAATATTCCAGGAATTTTAGTATATCTCCTCATATTTAGGATACTATTATTTTTTGGGGGTTTTAAACTTCAAGATGTTTTCTTTTTCTGTAACTATAATTTCATTTAGAATACTTTTGATAGTTTTGTTGGTATCTCTAAAGGTAAGAGAGTTGATATCCTTCTAAATTCTCCGAATAGTATAAGGTAAGATATGTCTCCAAATCATTTGAATAAAATTATGTTTGAAAGGAGGTTGCCATTGAACCCAGGCCTAAATGATGTCATCAAGCAAAGACCAAGTGGGACAATACAAAACATGTTGAAACTAAGCTTCCAAAGAGCACCAACTACAGGGTAGTACAAAAGGAATATGATGGATGGTTTCATTATCATTTTTACAATGGTAACATCTATTGGGCATGGTGTCCCCCATTTTGATAAGGTTATCAATGGTTAAGATTCTCTTATTCAAAACTATACAAAGGAAGTGGTTTATTTTCGGGGTGGGTTCTTTGAACTAGATCTTTCTCCAAAGAAAGTTGCAAATAGTTTCATTAACATACAATTGATAACCTTATCTAACTGTGTAGTTACCATCAAAAGAGTGAGACCATATAAATTCATCCTTGGCTTGTATTTGGCTGATAGATATATTTTTGAGAATTTTTTATAGGTCTAAAAGAAGATATTTTTGATCTAGAATAACAAACTCTATATCTCTCCAATGTAGTTTACCTTAAGTATCTGAATATATCCACTGACAAAAAAAATTGGATGGTACATGCTTTTATTAAACCAGAGCTATGAATTGGAGTGGTGGAGGAGGACTTCCTCAAAATTATTAATATGTTACCACTAATCATTCTCATGAATATTTGATACTATATAATAAAAGAAAGCTCATGGTGTGATTTTTATTACCAACTCTATGGCATGTGTGATATTAGTGCTTGTTTCTTGATGATTTCAAGATAAGTGTTTACTTATATGGCAGATAAGAGATCATACTTGTGAGAAAGAGTTGATTTTTTTATTCTACCATTTCTCAGAAAGATTAAGATTAAAAAGAGAGCTTTCGAGGCATGAAAAAATTTGATCATTCTAGATAAGATGTGGAGCATCATTTATAATTCCAAAAAAAGATGTGTTATGATCACAGAAGTAGTCAAGGAAGATCCTATTCAATTACAATAATCATCTCCATAATGAAGGAAGAGCAGAAATTATTCCCAGATCATCTTCTTTTGATCACACCTTCTCTCTCTTATTTTCTCTCTAACACTCTATTTCTCCATTGAGAAATAAATTTTGTAAAAGTGAATTTTGTCACGTAAATTTTATATTTCTTCATTAAAATTACACTTTAAGTTGAAAAGTCACATGGGAATGAGAAGATTCACTAGTTTTGGCTATAAATTGGAATGCACTCTCCATTCTAAAAGATGAGATTTTTCTCTCTCAAAAATTTTATATTCTTCTCATTCTTACATTTGATATTTTCCTCCATTCTCATCTTGTCACTTAGTTGAGAACACATTAGCATTTTTTATAAGTTGAAGGAATTTTTTCCTTATTTTTGGAATGAATATATATTGATAAGGATTTTTTATTTATCATGTATTATCCTATTATGATGTTGTGTTGTGTTTTCTAGTTTCTCCAATTAAAACTAGAATAACCTCTGAATTATAGTTTTTTATTAAGGATAAAGGTTTTTTTCCTAAGACCCTACCCAGTTACATAGAGGCCATAACCAAGATATACAATGAAAACCAAAAGATACCAAAACAAGACTATGGAACAACCAGTTCAGTCAGCCAACAACACAAAAATAGTAAAATTAAAGTCAGCAAACATAAACACAATAAAAATGCAACAAATTCGCAGCATAAACACAAAAATGGCCCAAAAATCTCTAGGAGAAAGAAGCCAAAAAGATAACTACTTCATGATCTTTTGAAAGTTTCTTCTTGACATTATCCAACCCCCTTTTGATTTCTCTGATGGCTAGTCTCTTTCTTATTTTTCTCCTTTCCTTGATTATCATCTAACTGGTTGGTAATGAGGGAAATAAAATCAATAGTGCTCTTGAGGATGGAAAGAACATCACAATGCTTAGCCCTTTTATTTTCCAGTTCCTTTTCAATCTTTGTGAACCTATTGCAAATTTCCTCCACCATATTATTGTCGATCTTTCCTTCATCATTGTCTAACCTATAGACTTCAATATCTTATCTTTGAGTTATTTTAACTCTTTTCTGAGCTAGGTGATCAATTCATTGTGGGAGTAAAGCTCATTTCTAACACTCATATCAGACAAAATTGGAGGGTTTACAGATCCTTTTTTCCCATAGATAGAAGATCAACAATCACCTCACCTTCACCATAGATAGGGGACGAGAGATTTCATCTTCAGAAATAGATTTATAGACCTTTTTCTTATGGGATTTATCTGAAGGATGATCATGAGGTCTCTTACTAGAGGAGGGGCAGAGGTGGGTGGGTTAGAGGTGGGAACAATGGAAGATGTGGGGGAATAGGAGGATTACCAAAGGGGGGGGGTAATATGGTTGAGGGTGAAGAATTGAGTGATCAAATAACTTATAAAACATCAACATAACAACATGGTATAATGGGTAAAACCTTTTACCCTATTTCTACAGATTAACAGAGTGCTCCAGTGAATGAAATATGAAAAGGGAAGCTAATAGGGAATTTCCTCCAAAAGTGGTTTAAAAATACCAAATGGAAATGAGGAATTACCTCAAACCTTCCTTTCAAGGGTGGTGAATTTCATCAAAAATATACTAACCGTGTTGAAATTTTGAGGAAATAAGTCTCTAAATAAACCCCCTTTTGTATACTATAGACTCGCCATTGTCCAAGAAATTTTTCTCCTCCAACCATTGTTGAATTTATTTTTAAATAATTTCAAACCCTTCCTATGTAGACCATTCACCTCAGGAAATGATGTCCTCTGTATTTTTAAACTCCCTGCCTTTATAGGAGACTTTCCTCTCATTCCAATTTTTGTGAAAATTTTTGGGAAAGATGTAGGTCATGCCTTTTAACCATGTCAATAAAAGTGTTAAATCCACCTTTTCCTAAAATATTCCAAAGCTCTGCATTTTGTTTCCATTAGTCAATGCTGAGAGGTTCAACCCTACATCTCTCACCTCCCATATTGATAAGGAACTTTGAAGAAGAATTCAAGTAATTCAGAGCTTTAGAGTAACATCTTGCAACTTTAGTGGATTTAACAAAGAAAAGGTGAGAGTTTATAGACATAGTCAAAATATTAAACATGAGAAAAATCATTCTCACTAGAGGATAAATTATCTTGTCTCATTATTGATTATATTATGGTATTAGGCGGAGGGGTCTCATCAGCATACGCCACACTTGAATAATCATTTAAATTCACATCAATATTCACCATCATATTGGTAATTTGTTAACCTTCGCAGTATGTGTGTTGAATTATATTATTAGGAAAGGTGTTAAGGATTTGAGTAGCCTCCACAATAATATTCTTATATAGTGCAACTTACTTGGGTGATGCCTTTAAAGGAAATTAGCGATGTTCAATCAAATCTCACATCCATGATTAAGTTACTAATGTTAAGATCTATATCCTATCGTTAGGCCCCATAAAGTACATATAATGCCTCCGAATAATGATTATAATTTTATCCCCACATGACCCGCATATAGACCATGATAATATGACCTTTATCATCCCTAATAAATCTGCCACCAGCTCCAGGCTTACCCAAATTACCCTTGGATGCTTTGTCGTAATTAAGCTTGATCCAACCTATAGGGGAGGATGTCATTTAATATTAGTCCTCTGTTAATGATATCCCTTCTATGAATGTTGATAGAGAAAAGGTTGATTTTTCACTTCTCCAAAATTTTACTATCTTCCTGGATTTGGTGGATCTTCTTGGGGGGTCTGAAATTGAGAGAACATTTTACCTGAGTTTCCTCAACATAATAAATTGGAGATTTTGAGTAGAGAAGGCTTATTGTCCTAAAAAATTGCAAAGTTTTTCAGACTTCCTAAATATGTCCAAAGAATATGGGGCAAAGAGAGACTCTAATAGTTTCTTAATAACATAAGTGTTTGGAATGAAGAATACCAATGTACTCCCAAGTATGGTCAAGATATAACCTGGAAAGGTCCATTTAATTGCCCATGAAATTGAAGAAGAAGCTCCAGATAGAAGCCGTAAAAGAACAATGGAGGAAGAGATGATTAACCGATTCTTCAAGTATGCATTTGCATAGATTGCATCTATTAGGAAAAATGTTGGCCTCTCTTAACCCAGTTGTTGATTGTCAAGATTTTTATTATGGATCAACTATCCAAAAAAATAGGTTGATTTTGGGGATTAGTTTCTTCATTCAAATTTTGTTCCAATCAAATTAATTGGGTTACACCTTATAAAAAATCAAGTAACAAGACGTGACTAAATAAGATCCTTCAAATGAAATTTCCCAAATGAGTTCATCTTGGTTCTCCACTTGACAAAGGTGGTGGTTGTTGAGGTGATTCATAATATCCTTGCTACATTGTAGATTTAATAGTGAGTTTCCTTCCTAATGAAGCTGAATCCAATTATTGTAAGCATTCAGATTGATAATGTATTCACTCACTTTATTCCCAATGTGATTTTTACAGTTCTTTATATAATTTAAGATCCACCTTCTATATTTTGAAGAGGGAGGGATGTAGTCTGTTTTTCTTTTCAGAAGGAAATTTTGTTGTCATTCCTAATTTTTCCATCTACTACCTTTAAGAAGAAGACTCTTACAGTTAGAGTATTCCAAAATGAATATCTGGAGGTAATCTCTTCCTAGAGAGATAATAAACATATTATTTTAACCTAGGGTATTTATTTCTTACAATATAGGTCCATGGGATGTCCTATTTAATTAGTATGTAACCCATTTTAGTAATCATGGCTTTATTCATCTATCTAATATTTTTAATTTCGATCCCTCAACAATTTTTTAGGGAGAAAAACTTTCTCCCATGACATTAGAGGAGTTATATTATTTTCTTCAACCCTCAACTAAAGGAAACTCTTTTGAATCCTTTAATTTTTCAATAATCACACTACGAATCTTGAAAAGAAACATTAAATTAATAGGAATATTATGGAGATTAATCTTTATGAGGAGGTACTTACCATCTTGTGATAGGACTACTCCTTTCCAACCTAAAATATTCTCTGAAATCATTCCAATAATGAGTTCTATACTTCCATAGGAACATTCCTAGTAAATAGGGGCATACTAAGATAAGAGGAGGAGAGAATATTGGTGATGCAGTCCAAAATTTTATATATCTTGATATGTCTATAACCTAGAGTCTTGAGAAAGATGACAAAACTTTTGTTAAAGTTTATGAGCTGACCTGAGACTTCTCCATAATCATTTAGAAGATATTTAAGTATCCTAGTTTTCACTACTGACTCTTTCATAATGAATATAATGTCATCTATAAAATTTTGATTGAAGATTCTTAGAGTATCAGAGGAATGATTAAAACCTTTGAGGTATCCAGATAGGACACCAGCAACAGTCCTCCTACTAGTAATTTCTACCATTAGAATGAACAAGAGAGAAGAAAGGGGTCTCTTTGATGAATACCTATGCTACTACTAAAAAAACATATAGGTTTCCCATTAATAAGAATGGATAATATGGGGGAAGAGATACAATTCCTCAATATTTTCCTAAAGTGATCATCAAAGCCAAACTTCTTGAGAACTTTATCTAAAAACCTTCATGAGACTCTATCAAAGGCTTTGTTATTCTCGATCTTAAAAATATTTCCTTTTTGCTTGATTTTTTCCATTGAATGAATGGCCTCATGCACGAAAATAATACCATCTTGAATTACCCTCCCTTTGACAAACCCTCCTTGTTGGTTAAAAGGAGCACTTGAAGAAGGGGTTGAATTCTAGAAGATAGAGTTTTAGTAATATATTGTAAAGAAAATTAGAAACATTGATAGGCCTAAAGTATTAAAAACCTTTATTCCCTTTCTTTTTGCGATAAGAACAATAAAGGTATTGTTAATATCCTTAAAGAGTTTAACTATTTGAAGGAATTCATTGATTGCATGAAGAATATCATCCTTGCAAATTTCCCAGTATCTCTGAAAGAAAATTTACAGAAAACCATTAGATCCTAGAGATTTGTCCCCTTCTATTGGAAAGGCCATCTTTTGGAGCTATGCGATGGTTTTTTCCATTAATTTCTTAAAACTATTTTGATTAAATAAGTATGAAGTGATGTCATATGTTTTCCTCATCTTATAATAAGTCCCTCTTAGAGCTCAAAATTATAGCCATCCTATATCACAAGAATCTAGGGCTATGAGGCAACATGATATTTTCTCCAAGTTATGGTGATAGAAATGAGAAAGACCTCTAGAGATGGTTGGCTTCCTCTACTTACTTCTATTGCTAAACTACTCCTAGGAATTGAAATGCAACTATCTAACTCTACTCTAACATTCCAAGGGACCAGGGTGAGAAGGAGATGCATAAAACAAAAACCTAAACTAGAGAAGGTGATAACACCAAAAATAAGGGGAAAGATACTTCTGAAAGAGAGAAAATGGGATTAAAACAAAGATGAAGAAGGATGAAATGATAACCACAAGTTCAATGACAACTTAAACTCCCATTTCCATGATGCACAGTAGATATAGATTCTGGAAGAACACACACAAAAAACCCATGAATGAATGAAAAGGAAAGGAACACAATGAAATACCAACTAAGGTAGGAATGAGCCACAAAACTAGTAATTTTATTGCTTGAAGATTATGCACAGATCATTATAACAAAGGAAAAAGATGTCAAACATTCACATAATCATGATCCAAGGCATGAAAATCTTGGAACACTTGTGCATCATTAAAATGGTTCCCTCGCATTCCCAAAGTATATCAACATTATAACTGAGCATCATTTTACAATATATAGAAAAATGGGAGAAAGAAGAAGAAGAAGAAAATAGAGGGAAATTTGAATTCCTCCTTCCACCCACCAACCACTTTCATTAAATTCTCTGAAAAAGGTATGAGCACCTCTAAAAATCCACTTCCCCATAGCTTTTACCTTATTAGATAAGAAATGGGCACCCATACTACATTAAATTATGGTGGTTGCGCCTTCCTGGAACTATACTTTTACATGCTAGAGACGTTTTCCTCATATCCACCTACCTACCTCCATTTGAATTAAGAAATATAGATTCCATTACATAGAGGATGTTGAGATTTTCCAATGATATAAGATTTTACAAAAATTAGATCATTGGATGGAAAGTTATATCCATTTTAGCTCATGCGCAGAAAACTGTCATTTTCCTTTGATATGCAACTTTTTTTTCTTCTCCGAGTTTTTCTTATTCCATCGTGGCTTATTTAAACATGTTTGAAAACTAGTTTTCCTTCTGGTCACGACTTTTTAGTAGTCTTGTGGATCCTTTAATGTATCCATGATTTTCAAATTCCCTCTTTGAATTGTGGGGCTCAATCCGTTTTTCAACCCTAGCTTTTTAACATTCTCTGCTTCATCCTACGACTTCTTAGTTATGCATGGTTTTTAATTTACATGCATATGCGGCTCACTTCAAAACTCCACGGTTATGCTCAAATCCTCCACTTTTGGCCATGGATTTTTAAATCCATACTTTGGTGGATTTTCTCCTCCTTCCACAACTCACATTGTCCTCTTTGCCCAGCTTTTTCCCAAGATTAGCCTTTTCTTCCACTATTTCTCAAACCTCATCCCACGACTATCCAAGTTGTTCAATTTTTACAAGGATGTACAAAAATGGAAAACATTTTTGGCAACTCACAGGAAACATCTACCTGCTAGATGAACAAATCAGTAGCCTTGAAGCATTCATTGGGCATGGAGTCATCCTAATTTGAAATCCATGAAGTTAAAGAACAACCCTTAAACTTGAATATTGGATTCCCAAATTGTTCAACAATTTAGGATTCCCAAATCTTTAGTTGCTCTGCATTTGATTTTCTGAGATGACTGTAACTCATCCTATTAATTCCTGAACCTCATCTACAACCTTGGAAATATGATGATATTTGTACACAAGAACATCTTCGAGCAACAATACTATGCAAAGCACTTAGGGAAAGAAACCTACACTACCAACAAAACGATGTGTTAAAAGCACTTAGAGGAACTAGAAAACTAATCTACTATGTACAAGATGCAATGAAATATCTTAATGAGAGGGTTTGAGGTGAATCCCATTGACTGGGATTTGAAACACATTCCCATCAAGATCAGATAACTCAAATGAGTTAGCTTCCTTGCAAGCGGTGATGATGTATGGTCCACTCCAGATTGCATCAAATTTGTAGTGTCCCCTCACTGTATCTTGATCCACATCCCATTTCAAAACTAGATCTCCAACCTTGAATATTTAATCCTTAGCCTTCTTGTCAAACCACTGATTTGGTTGAATTATTGATGTTGTTCTAATTTGATCATGGTGGACATTACTAAACTCCTCAAACTCTACTAACTATGCCATCCTAATGTCCCTTTGATCTGCACCTTCAAATTCCATCTGCTGAGTTAATTCAAGTGAAGGTAAAAATTCAAGTGACAAAGGAAGTCTTGTTTCTTTTCCATATACCCGTTCGTAGGGAGAAGTGTCAATAGCTTTCTTCATTGTTATCATGTCTACCCAGAGATAATTTCTCACCTTTGTGTGCCACTGTCTTTGATTGATGTCCTTTATCCTCTTTCATGATCTTGATTAGATTCTTGTTAGTAGATTATCTGCCAATCCATTACCTTGGGGGTAGTAATTGGAAGAAGTCTTAAGATAAATCCCAAGTTTAAGAATCCAATTAGAAATTTTGGATCCAAGAAAAGCTTTTACATTATAAGAAATGATGGTCTGAAGGATATCAAAAATTGTAACAATTTCCTCAAGAAAGTCCAGGATAGCTGATTTAGTAGCCTCCTTTAATGGTGTGGCTTTTGTCCATATAGTGAAATAATTTGTTGCAGTTAAAACCCATTTGTGACCAGCAGTAGATGGAGGATTAATCATACCAATGAATTCAAGATCCCATTGTGTAAATGGATGATCTTCCTGAATTGGATGAAGTGGGAGACCAACCAATCTTTCTTTACCAGTGAAGAGATCACATTCCTTACATTTCCTCACCCATCTGTGAGCATCCTCATACAACGTAGGCCAAAAGTATCCTAGTTTTATGATTTTCATGGTTGTGGATCTAGGAGAAAAATTTCCACCCAAGAAGCCATCATGGAACTCAATAAGAACCTTATTACAATTCTCACCTTTAATGCACCTGAGAAGCACTCCATCAATATTTCTTTTGAAAAAATAACCATTAATCAATGTATAGAGAATAGACCACAACCTCAAATGTCTTATTTTTACTTTGTTCAAGCCAAGAGGGTATGCACTGGTAGATAAAAACATATTCATATCAGCAATCCATCTGTGATTATATGTTAAATCTCCTTCATCCTATTGAAAATTAGCATCATATGGAAGGTCTTCATTCATGAGGGAGGATTCTTAGTGATCTTGAGCATTTAAATCCAGCTTCCCACAAAGTACCCTTCCTCTTACCAATTTTGTGGCCTTGATAGTCATGTCACATTCCATGATCTTAATCACCCATCTAGATCATTTCTCATTGATTATTTCTCCCATGATGAATTATGTGACGTTGGAATGTGATACTAAAATTTTTATGTGGTTAGTAGCGATCATGTTTTTGAATTTCTTCAAGGCTCTCATGATTACAAACACCTTTTTTTTAATGTGGTTGTACTTGAGCTCATACTTCTTCATTGCTTGACTGAAGAAGGCCACTAGCTACTCTAGTCCCTGAATATTTTGTTGAGTTAAAACCATGGCAAATACTAGATTCAGCCCCATAGGCATATAAGATGAAATCTATTGGGCATAATCAGGGTTGATCAATGTAGGATCTTGAGAAATTTATTTTTTTATCTTATCAAATCTTTCCGTCCCCTCTACGGTCCATTTGAAAACTAAATCCTTTCTAAGCATGAGAGTAATAGGCCTTACCAAACCTACAAAGTTCGGAATGAAATTCCTCAAAATATTTATTTTCCCAAGGAATGACTGCACAACCTTCTTATGAGCTAGCAAGGAAAGATCTAGGATGGCTGAATTTTTTTCCAGGTCAATAGTAATGCCCTCCTTTTAAATAACGTTCCCAGAAAACTTACCCTTGGGGAATGTAAAGTTACATTTCTTGGGTTAAGAGATACCCAAAATTCCATGCATCTCTCAAATACCTTATCTAGGTGCTTCATATGATCCACACTCTATTTTGAGAAGACACTAATGTCCTCTAGGTAGACTAAAATAAATTCATTGATATACCCCTTGAAGGAAATTTACATCACTCTTTTGAATGTGGCAGCTACGTTTGATAAACCAAAGTGCATTTTTTGGTATGTGTACATTCCCCATTTAGTGGTGAAGATTTTGTACCGGTCCTCTTCTTTCACTTTGATTTGATTGAACCTTGAGTATCCATCAAGCTTTGAAAACCTTTTAGTTCCTACTACTCTCTATAGAATCTATTCTAGAGAAGGTAGAGGATGGAGATCCTTTAACAAGGCCTTATTCAAGTCCCGAAAGTCTAAACCAATGGAGAAAGAGATCGAGCAAGAGGATCAAGATTTTCATAAACCAAATGAGTAGGAACTGTTGCAAGACATAATGGGACCCTCGGATCGAGGTGGTGCAGGTAAGGGAACCACAACTGGTACAAGTCAGGAGGTAAGATTTCTCTTTCTACCTCATGGGATGATAGGATTTTTGGTGCGTAGAACAAAAGTTTGGAATCAGCCATTTGATTCAAACATTATGATGTGGAAAAAGATGGGATTTTAAGTATTGCTATCCCTAATGGGTTAGCAGAAAAATCTAGATGTCGGATGGAATATGCTTTGGTTGTAAAATTATATGGATCAAGACCAAATGTGGAATGGTTTCGGGAATGGGCGAAACAGAAGTGGAACCCGAAGGGATCAATGGAAATTGACTTCCTATGTGAATGGGTTTTTTATCATTAATCTTTCAAATTCAGAGAACTGTAAAAACTTCTTAGTTGGAGGTCCTTGGGTTTATGGGTAGATCAAGCCTTCTGATCCAAAAATGGAGCCCATTTTTTGATCCATTTAAGGAGAAACCAGATGAGTTTCCTGTATGGGTAAAACTTCCTAGGTTACCAATGGAATTTTGGGAAGAAGAGATCTTAATAGCCATTGCAAATGTTATAGGATATTTGGTGGTGTTTGATCTGGTTACTAGGGAAAGAACGAGGCTAATGTATGCTATTTTTTGTGTTGTTGTTCCTATGGGTAATTTGTTGAGAAAGGAAATAGAACTAAAAATCAAATTTTTGTGAATGGATTCAAAAGATAGAGTACGAAGCTTCTCCTTTGTTCTTCCATAAATGTAGGTGGATGGGACATGAGCAGAGATAGTGTAAGGAGGGTAAGAAAGGTAAGAAAACTTGGGATAGAAAAGAAAAGGAATCAATGAGAGAAGAAGGAACCAGTACGTTACCTCTAAATAATTTGTCTTCAAATAATTTTCATTTTCTACAAGTAGAGGAGTTGGAGGAAGTTGTTGCTCAAGAAAATTTGGAACTAAAAATGGATTCTCATATTAAATATTATAAGGTTATTGATGGTGTGTATCAGGAGCTTGAAGGAATTAGGTCTCAAGACCAAAAGGTGGAATTGATTGTGGAAGGTTTGGGTGTGAAGGATCAACAACCTAGTCAGGAAGGTTTAGATCAAATTTTTTGGATCTACCAAAACATAATGAATCATTTTTAAAGGAAGAGCAGGAGTTGTCTCTGGTTGAGGAAGTTCCTTGTTCTCTAAATTTAGATAGGATTAAGGAGGTGTTGGAAGAAAAGAGGGTAAACACTAGAAGTGCTCATAAGTAATAGAAAGTTAAAGAATATTGTGAGAAAGCTCCTGCAAGAAAAGTAAATACATCAATTAGGGATAAAAGGGAGAAATCAGCGGCTAAAGAAATAGATTCAGGAAGATAGTGCTCCATTGAGGAGAGCATTTCACCAAATAAATTGAGATGAAGGTTATTTCCTGGAATATAAGGGGTTTAAATAACCCTAATAAATAAAGTATTTTATCATCTTTCAGGAAAAGGAATAAGCCTGATATTTTATTGATTCAAGAAACTAAGATGTCTAAAGAAAAAATGAGTGAGGTACAGAATAAATTTTGGTTTAGATCCAAGATACAGAGTGTATCTTTGGTGGGTGAATTTGGGGGTTTGGTGAATTTTTGGAATCAAAATGATAGTGAATGGAGTTTTATTTTCAAGTCTCAATATCATGTTGCTATCTTGTTTAGAGAGAAGCAAGGATGGGTCTGAGTGGATTTGTTCAAATATTTATGCTCCCAATTCAGCTGTTGAAAGAAGAAAACTTTTGGATGGATATTGGCCAATTTCAAAGCCAATTTAAAGATTTAAATTGGTTAATTGGAGGTGATTTTAATACTCCATTGTGTATGGATATAAAAAAAGGTGGTTTAGGTGTCTACAGTGATAGTATGGGGGACTTTGTTGACTTCATTGCAAACTATAATTTGGTGGATGTTGAGTTGAAAGGATCTCCTTTCACTTGGTTGAATAGGAGATTGGGGGAAAATCTGATTCAAATTAAATTGGATAGGTTTCTCATTAATTTATCCTGGTTACAACATCTGGATGTGTCCTTGGTGGCTTTACCAAGAATTGGATCTGATCATAGTCCCATTTTCCTTCAAACTGGTGTAAGTAATGGTGTAAGAGGCAGGCCATTTAGATTTTTTAAGATGTGGTTGCAACATCCTAGTATTGAGGAGGAGATTAGGTTGAGTTGGAAAGTTGTTGTTAAAGGTAAACCTATGTTCAGGCTTGTGGAAAAATTAAAGAATGTTAAAATGAGATTGAAAGTCTAGAACAAAGAAACATTTGGGAATATTTTTTCTCAGAAAACTGAGATTAGTGAAGCATTAAAGAAGTTGGAGGATGAGATTGTCAACAAAGGTTTGCAAAAATAGTTGAGAGATAAGGAGAAATTTATTTTGATGGAATATCATAATTTAGAAGCTAAAGAGGAGGCTTATTGGAAACAGAACTCTCGTGTTTTTTGGTTAAAGGAGGGTGACAGGAATATGAAGTTTTTCCATCTTACTGCATCTATGCATAAGAGAAGCAACACTATTTTGTAATTAGAAGATGGAAGAGGCATTAGATTAAAGAATCAAGGTGATATTTCACAGGAATTTGTTAGTTTTTTCTCTCAGTTATTAGCTGCAGGAAGGGAACCTGATATGGGTAAGGAAAGTGATATTGCAAATCTTTTTCAATCTGTCATTTCTCATCAGGATAATGTTGAATTGATCAAAATCCCATCTACTAAGGAGATATCTACTACAGTTTTTGACTTGGAAGGGGATAAATCACCTGGCCCTGATGGTTTTCTTGCTCTGTTTTTTCAATCCTTTTGGGATATCATTCATAAGGATGTGGAAGAGGCTATTCAATATTTCTTTAGGTATGCTAAGCTTTTGAAGGAATTTAATAGTACTTTCATTGCTCTTGTTCCTAAGGTGCCTGGGGCTAGAAAAGTGACTGATTTTAGACCAATTAGTCTTTGTAATATGGTCTATAAGATAATAACTAAGATTATCTCTTTAAGAATTAAAGGTTTGTTGGAACATTTTATTTCATCAAATCAGGGAGCTTTTGTGGAGGGTAGACAAATTTTGGATAGTGTGATAACTATTCATGAAGTTGTTCATTTGGTGGATGTTTCAAAAAGGGATGTTATGATGCTTAAAATAGATATGAATAAATCCTATGATAGAGTGTCATGGAGATTTCTTAAAATAATTCTTGGAAAGTTGGGTTTCCATAATCATTTTATTGATTTGATAATGGAGTGTATCTCTACTCTGAAGTACTCAATTCTGGTCAATGGGAAATCTGAAGGTTTTTTCTTATCTGGAAGGGGGTTAAGGCAAGGGGATCCTCTTTCTCCCTTTCTTTACATCATTGTGGTAGAGACTTTAGGCAGACTGTGTGCTGACTGTAAATTGAAAAATAAGTTGCATGGGTTAGTTATTTCTAATGGTCTAGATCCTATAGCTTTACAACAATTTGTGGATGATACTTTCCTTTTGGGTAAGGAAACTCAAGTGGAAGTTGTGGTTTTTAAGGAGGTCTTACAAGATTTTGAGGAGGTAACATGTCAGCTCATTAACTTTAGGAAAAGCTTTGTTCTCTTTTTTAATGTAGATGTTGAAATTCAAAACAGAATTGTTGCGGTTTTGGAGTGTCCTATTCAGGTGTTTCCATGCTCTTATCTTGGAATGCCTTTGTTCAAAGGAAGGATGCAGTTGGAAAGTTGGAACCCATTGATTATGAGGTTTCAAAAAATTTGGCAACCTGGAAAGGAACTTTGTTATCTCAGGTAGGTAAACTCCAATTACTTCAAAGTTGTCTTCAGAGTATGGTGGTGTATTTGATGTCCCTGTTCAAAATGCCAGCTAAAATTAGACAGATTATTACTCAGATTCAGTGAAGGTTCTTATGGTCAGGAATAGAATCAAAAGATAGAATTCCGTTGGTGGCATGGGAAAAAGTTACCCTTCCAAAGTATGTTGGTGGGTTGGGATTGAAAGATATCAAAAGTATGAACTTAGCCCTTATGGCTAAAATTGGTTGGTGTTTGGAGCATGAAGATGGCTTATGGGTTAGAATTCTTAAAGCTAAGTATTTATATTTTGATCAAGATTCTTTTGTCTCTAATGGTCCTCTTCAGATGGATCCTTTTTTTGGAATGGTTTGGGAAAATGTAGAGATATTTTGTTGAAAGGTAGTAAATGGTTAATTGGAAATGGTACAAAAATCAGATTTTGGGAAGACTGGTGGTTAGCTGAGGCTCCTTTAGTTAATCAAGTTCACTGGAGAGAGGTGGCGGTTCACTTTTAGTTGGCCATGGGAGATTGGATTAGAGATTATTGGGAGAGATCTGATTGGGGCTGGGTTTGGAAAGAATTGGATTGGGAAGGGGGGATGAAGAATTTCAGGAAAGAATTAGAATTTTAAATGCTAATCTTAGAGGATTACATATACCTGTTGTTTAAAAATATGATGAGTTGATATGGTCTTTGACAAATGATGGTAGGTATTCAGTTAAAAGTGGGTATGTCATAGCAAGAAATTATTCTCCTCCTCAACCGTTTTGGAAACATCTATGAGATAAGAATAATACTCTAAAGGTTAATTTTTTCTGTGGCATGTTGTCAGAACAAAATTTTAACCATTGATAATTTATAGTGAAAGGAATGATGATCCCTAACTGGTGTGTTTTGTGCAAAAATGATAGTGAATCGGTTCAACACCTCTTTCTTCATTGTCCTTTTTCTAGAAGGGTTATGTTTCATATTATGAAAGTCTTCCATACTTTGTGGGTCTTTCCAGAGACTTTTGCTGACTGGTATGGGTAATGGACAAGTCCTTTTGTTTCTTTAAGTCTTTCTAAGGCTTGGAGTTTTGTGGTGCCTCACTTTTTATGGGGGATTTGGCTTGAAAGGAATGGCTGAATTTTTAGGGATAAATAGAAAAAATCTTTGAGGGTGGGGAGTGGTATCTTAGGTGCTCTGAGAAATAATATTTCTATTGTGAAGATTAAAGAGAAAAGTGGTTTTCCTAGACATGAGCAGGAGATTATTCAAGCCTTAGGAATCACTAACTCTGTAAAACAAGATCCTCTAGTGAAGAATATGGGTAGAAGAAGTGCTAAATGGGAAATACCTACTGAAGGATGGATGAAATTGAATTTTGATGGAGCAACAAAAGGAAGTACTGGTTTAGCTATAGTTGGTGGTATTATCAAAGATGAAGTGGGTGCCTTGGTTTTAGCTTATGCTGAACCTATTGGAAATAATTCAAATAACTATGCTGAGGCTTATGCTCTTTTAATTGGGTTACAATGGGATAATTCTTTGCAAATTAAGAAAATTTAGGTGGAGGGAGATTCCTTATACATTATTAATGTGATGAAAGGCCTTTCTAAGCACCATATTAATATAGATTCTATCATAAGAGATGCAAAGACTATGCTTATAAATTTTGAAAATATTCTTTTTAATCATGTGTTTCGGGAAGCTAATATGTGTGCTAACATGTTGGCTAATATTGGTGGTCGAATTCATCATAGAAGGTGGTGGCGGGATGAGGTGGAGTTACCCCAAAGTATAAAGGTCGTGCTTAATGCAGAAAGACAAGATTCAGGCATGAGAATAGGATATGTGACATCCTGGAAATAAATTCACCATGGGTGAGATTTATTGTCAAAATCATTACAGTGTATGCATTGGTTTGGAGTGGTTATTTAAAGGTTTGGTTCAAGTTTTTACACAGGTTTTTTCAAGTTTGTTTCAGTAGTCAGATTGAGATGGGTGGGGCTAGGGTTAGGGTAGAGCCTTCTTCATCAACGTGCTTGGAAAGGGATTCCTTTCTTTGGGATATTTTTAAGGATGGTGGTATTTCGTATTTTGTTCAGAGTTTGAGGGGGGTGATGAAGTTATCTTGAGGGAATTTTCTTTGGCTTGGGATAATGGGTTTGTTTCTATGAGGGGTGTGAGTTTCCTGGTTTCTGAGGATTTCATTGGTAATGTGACCAAGATGGACTATGGGGGATGTAAAGTGTTCAAGGATAGGTCTCATATTCAAGAGGAAGTGCATATTTTTCTGGATAGTGATGAGAATATTTGTTTCATGGAGGATGGTATTGCTCGAAAATACCTACCAGGGAGGTGGGCTGAAGTCTGTTTCTACATCATGAAGTATATTACCTTGGATGGGAAGTACCAGAAGCTGCATTCTCAACATTTAATGCTCTTGAACCATTTTGTAGAGGCAGGAGAATGAGTATTCCTTTTTATTTGTTTAACTCTCTGCAATTGTCGGTTAAAAATTTTAAAGAGGAAAAAACGGAGGTCCTTCTTCATCAAGGTTTAATTCTGTTGCTGGTTAAATTAGGGAAGCTGAATTTGTAGACTAAGGGGGACTATATTCATTTGGGGGATGATTGGGAAGACCATATTTCTCTAGTCGATAGGATTAGGCTTAATAAAATGAAGGAAAGAGATATGAAGGAGGTGGATGCGGTGACTGCTTTACAAAAATTTGTTGGGGATGCTAATGAGTACATGCCTAAGGATGGTCTGGTGGAAGGAAACACAATTTTTAAATTATTTTCCAGTAAGATTGAAGCCCTTGAGGACATGGTTAGTCAGGTTAAAGCTCAGAATCATAATTTTTTGTGGGGTTTGTAGAGGACGAATGCCGAGGTGAAAGTTTTAGAGAACAGGGTTGAGACCCTTCAGGGATTATTGCTGGGGATAAAGGTAAAAAGAGGCAGATGGATATTAGTTCTTCTGATGAGGATGATTTCCAGGTGGATGGTGTTGGTCCCAACTCACGAAGTAGGGCAAAGTGTGTTTAAGGCCAGATTGTTGATTTTTTGTTGACTAGTGTTGTGTTTTCATTGCTGTTGTTTTTTGTTTTTGTTGGGCTCTGTTTGGGTCAATGTCTTTTTGACTCCAGCCGGTTTTGTGGTTTTTTTTTATAGATACTCTTGTTCCAGTGGATCTTTATTGTAATCTCTTATGTAATAGGCCCTTGGAGCCTTCATTTTTCTTCCTCATTGAAACCATATTTTCCACCCAAGTAGAGTATTTGATCAGAAAGAATATATTTTCCTCAATGAGTTTGGAAAATTCCTTCCTTATAAGGGGTTCTATCTTGGATTGAATGGCCTCGATTTCTATCTAGTTTACTTAATGTTAGGATCAAGATCAATAGAATGTTGAAATATATCTAGATTAAATTATTTTAAATATTCAGTCCCATGAAAAAAAATCATTGAATTTTTTACATAGGGAAATAAACATTCTCTTTTCATTCTGACCACATACCTTCCCAAGTATAAGTTCCTTTCTTGACGTAATTGTGATTGGTTGGAAATATTCTAGTTTTTCTATTATGTTCATCTCCACACCCTTGAATTCATCATCTAGACTTAAAATATGCTCCAAAGTGACCAATAACTTTGACAATTTTCTTTTCAACTAAATGATTTGATAATTGTAGACTTCTTGCAAATTAGATTACATTCTTTAGGAGAATTGAACTTCATTTTGTATAAATTGGACAAATTTTTCATCGTTGTCAAATAATTTTCAGCTAGTCAAATTATTTGGGATAGAATGCCTGATCACCATCTTAATATGTTTGACATTTGCTTTAACAAGATCTTTCATGGGTGATAAATGAGAACCAAGAGCCACCATTTGATAAGTGTCTTTGTTCAACTTCGTAGGTGTAACCTATAGTTAACAGCATCAAATCTCTCTAGCAGATCCCAGACTCTATGTTTGTAAGCCTTTAACAACTTGTTCTTCATGGCACACTCTTGCTCTGACTTGGTGAATGACCTAGTTTAGTATCTCCAAAGATTTGCAATTCTTTGGATATTTCCTCCTTTCAGACGATTAAAATACCGGTGCACTAATGCTTCATACTCAGCTACATTGTTTGAGCACATGTAAATTGTAATCTGTCAGTAAAGAAGAGCTTCTCATTTATTGAGAGAAATGAGCACAACACCTGTCCTAACTCCATTTTTTCTTCTAGAACCATCAAAGAACATCCTGCCATAGTCCAAAAGCATTTTCTTTTTGCTTGAATGGTGTGAGGTATAATAGATTCTTCTTCAGAGAATGCAATAAGTACTAAGACTAGTCTTAAAGGTTTGATAAGCTCTTCAACATAAGGATAAAATTTGTGATCTCTCTTAGCCCATTCATCTAGCAATAAATCAAACATGGAAGGAGGGATAGGCTTGCTCATCTAAAACTAGACCTTTCTCATGCTCTTCTTGTATTAGGAAATTTGATTGGATAGGGGTAGGATCATATGACTTAATATGGTAAGAAAAGATAGGTTCCTAGATTGTATTCATAAATCTTGTACCATATCTAGTTCTCAAAATCATGTGAGTCTAGATATGAAAAAAAATAACCACCTACCTTAGCAGTGAAATCTCTAGACAAGACAAATGGAAAACATGGGAGGAAATTCAATGACTGAAATGCTCATGGGTTATGGTGAGGCTTGGGTAGGCATGAATGGTTAACTCAAGATATTTTATCACTCCCAATACACCCATGGTTGACCCATCAAGTTACAAAACTCCCTTAGACATAGGACTGTATTTAAGATCCCAGAATATCAAAAATTTTTATTAGGCATTACAAAGGTAATAGTCCCTGAATCAATCATATAATTATGAACCAAGTGTTTTCCCACAATTAATGACATGTAAAAAAGGTGGGGTCTTGACAATTTTACTTGCTTGGTCTTTCTTTGCATGAGAAACATTGAACTGTGGTATGAGTTGTTTGCACCACTGGATCCAACTTGAGGTAATTTCTTGAGAGATTCATATAAGTAGATCTATTTGTGATGGAATTAGCCAACACATCCTCACATTGTCACATTGACATTGGTATTCTTCATTTGCTCAAAAATATTAAATGGAAGACGTGCGATATTTATGCATCTGCAACATGTTATTGTCCTTTTTCTGCAGTTGCGGACATTTGAATGGGTGGATTTGTTTAAAGAACCAATCTCCTTATTTGAAATAGACTTACTAGGCATTCTAGATTACTTGTTCTTGTCTATATCAACCTCTCTCTCCTTAGTCTGTGATGGTATTAGCCTGACCTATGAAAGATGGAAGGTTGTGATTCCAACATCATTTTCTTGATATCTTATATTATCAGCAACACTCTGATTCGAGGTCTGTTTGAGGTAGCTGCCACTTGATTAACTGCACACAAAAATCATAAATATCTAAAGAACATGGGATTAACGTCAATATTAGTCTCTTCTAATTACTTCTGTGTTTGAATCGGGTTCTTATAGAAGTGGCCCTTACTGACTCAGAAGATCCTTGAATCATATAATGCTTGAAGATGCATTTCGCTTTCACAACTTAATTGATTAATGTGATAGATTATATAGGAAAACACCACTAAATTTCTTAAACTATATTATTTTTTACTGGGAAAAATGTTTGGATTGAGTTTGGAGAAATAAATGCTTATGAATGAGGAATTGTTGCTAATGGGAGAGAAGCATATTTTGGCCTTGCCATATGTTATTTTGCTAACTTTGTGCATATAGATTTGATTAGATTTCTGATTTCTATACAGGTTGATATCCCTGATTTGAGGATTTCCCTTGGTTTTGATAATTTCTATAGGATTGGGCTTGTTGTTTTTATAGGGATATAAATTTTTTGGTTAAGTTTTTGATTAGAAGCTTTCATATCTTCATCTTCCTTTTTCTATGTACGGGAGTCTGAGATGTAGAAGTAGCAAGTTGCGGATTTTTCATAGGGATAAGAGAAATAAAAGGTTAAACAGCGTGGGGCAATTCAGGATACAAAGGCATGGGTGGCCCAGGGGCTAATTTCCCGGCTTGTATTAAACTATTCTCAACTCTAATTTCTAGTGCATAGGATCATTGGACTAATGGTTATTACTCCCATATATTGGATCATAACAACTATATCAGAATTTAAAGATTTTAAGAAAAAAGAGGAATGCACCTTGAGTAGCTAGTCTTATAGGGATTGGAATTCTATCTCATGTCCTCTGAAATCTGAAATTGAAGTCCACCATTTGTTCATTTGGTGCTCTTTTGATGGTAGTCAGTTTTTCTAAAAGAGATAAATTGTCTACCCTTTCTCCAAACTGATTGCACAAGGCTGTGCATAGTGCATTCCAATTATGAATTGAGCATGCTGTCAAACTCCTAAACCATAGTAAACATTTTCCTTTGAAATAAGAAGCTAATAGTTTCACTGCCACATGCATTTTAACAATTTCATGAATTGTACATACATTTACAATATCTTAGATGTGATCAGCTGGAGTAGTGTGATTTTCTCCCGTGAAGAATGGGATATTTTTTAAAGCTACTACTGGGATGGGATTATGAGCATTCAGGGCAAGTGGACTACTTCTGCCCATGAAATTTACAAATGGATTTGGTGGTTGTTGAGCCATTCTGATGGGTTTAAGAACTCTTGTTGACTGTAAGAAGGGCCTACCTAGTGGAGGTGTTGAAAGAGTTCTTTTTGGTGGAGATGGAGATCTCTAAACTTGTCTTCCTCTTCTTCCTCTTCCTAGAGATATCTGCAAATACTAAAATATTCCACTCCTCCCTTGTTCTAGACCATGTTTTAATCCTTCTCATGAACTTGAACCACCAGTACTACTGAAACTAGTTGATTTTTTAATGGAGTTTCTAGATGTGTTGTTGTAGAGCCTCCAAAGGCTATAATTATACCAAGGTACACATCCAAACTTGATAAAATTAGAAATATTAATTTCTCATCCCACATAGTGTGCCAAAACTATTGGAGCTCAAAATTGCACTCATCCTAAATCAAAAGAATTTAGGGATTTGAAGCAACATGGGACTGTCTTCAAGTTGTGGGACTCGATCTGAGACAAACCTCAAGAGAAGGCCATCTTCCTCTACTTACTTCTAATGCTAAACTACTTCCTAGGAATTGAAGTGAAACTATATAGCTATACTCTAACATTCCAAGGGACCAGGGTGAGAAGCATATGCATAAAACAAAAATCCTAAACTAGAGAAGGTGATAGCACTAGAAACAAGGGGAAAGATAGTTCTAAAACAGATAAAATGGAATAAAATGATGATGAAGAGGGCTGAAACGATAACCCACAGTTCAAGACAATGCTTAAACTCCCATTTCCATGATGCACAATAGATATAGATTCTATAAGAACATACACATGACATACCCACGAGTAAATGAAAAAGAAAGGAAACACAATGAAATACCAGCTAAGGAAGGAATGAGACACAAAACTAGTAATTTTATTTCTTAAAGATTATGCATAGATCATTACAACAAGGGAATAAGATGTAAAACATTCACAAAATTGTTATCCAAGGAATGAAACTCTTAGAACACTGTGTGCAACATTCAAATGATGCCCTCACATTCACAAAGTATCCAACATTACAACTGAGCATCATTTTACAATATATAGAAAAATGGAGGAAGAAGAAGAAGCAGAAAATAGAGGGAAATTTTGAATTCCTCCTTCCACCCACAACCCACTTTCATTAAATTATCTAAAAAGGTCCAAGCACCTTTGAAAATTCACTTCCCCATGTCTTTTTCCTTGTTGGAAAAGAAATGGATGCCCATACTACATTAAATTCTTGTGGTTGTGCCACATAGAACTATACTTTTACATGTTGGAGGAATTAACTTACCTCCATTAGAAACAAGAACTATAGACTCATTTGTATAGAGGACATTCACAATTTTTCAATGATATAAGATTTGTAAAGATTATATCATTGGATCGAAAGTTATATCCAGTTTTAGCTCCCTGCGGAAAATAACTCTTTTCCTTTGATATGCAGATTTTGTTAGCATCCAAATATTTTCAACATGTGTGGCAACTATTGTTGTCATGTACATGAATTTCTAGTATTTCACATCTCCTTCAATATACCCACGAATTGTTCTTTGAATCGTGGATTGTATTTTTCAAACTGAAGATTTTCTATATATTTTTCTTCCTCCTGTGGCTTTTAGTTATGCACAGATTTGGATTTACATGCATCAAGGCTCACTCAACCTCCCATGGTATGATCAAATACCTCCATGGTTAACTCCATACTTTGACTTATTTTCTCCTCTAGCCACAACTTGTTATTTTCTTTTGTGGTTCTCATACCTCATCTTACGACTATCTAAGTTGTTCAATTGTTAGCAAGCGTACGAAAATGGAAAAAAATATCCATTCAGCAAATCTTTGTAGAAAATAATAGCCTCCTTTATATAATATTTATGTCCTTTCTTACAATCCCATCTCTCATAGTAATTTCTTAAAAAAAAATATTACTTATATGATTAAGATCTGTCATATGGAAATATTTGGTGTTCTTATCCCCCTTCCTTAAGCCATAAAGCTCGAGATTTTTGTCTCCAGTAAGATTATTCCTGGTTGTTTATTGTGTTGAGCTTAGAAGTTATATCTTTTTCATGGTATTAGTCTCTCACATCCATCCCTTTATCAACAACTCTTTTATCTAAGATACCAATATCTTATTTGATCTTCTTTTTCTTTTCAAAGATGTGCCCCAAAGACTTTCTTGTTCCATTTTCTAATATTTATTTTAAAAAATTTAAATTTTTAAATGATAATGAACATGGATGATACTCTTATGTTAATGCTACACCATTCCTTTATTCTATCATAGAGGTCAGGGTGTGACATTCACATTTTTCAAATTTGAAAGGATCATGAGCTTTTACCTCTTTTTCTAGCATATTGAGCACTATCGTATTATGATCAGAACCCACTCTAGGAAGAGAAGCAAGCTTTAAATATTTTTAGAGATTCCAATCAGTAGATATAATATCTCTATCAAGATATACTTTGATCAACTCTTCTCCCATTCTTCTATTGCTCTATATATATATATTTGTGACTTCCTAGAACAATGTCTAGAATATTGTTATCCATTCTCATATCTGCCACATTCTCCATAATTAGAGTAAATTATTTATTTCCCCATTTTTTTATATAGGATTGAAAGGTGGTTGAATCCCCCATGATTATCCAATTTTATCTTCTATAATTATTTCTAAAAGTTTTAAGTTCAGCCCATCATTTTTTCCTATCAACTAGATTGTTCGAGGTATAGATGTTGGAGAGAATCCAAATATCCTTGTTGTTCATGATTGAAGTGAAAAGAATGGCCAAGTGATGGGGAGATTTGAATTTCACTAGTCCCTTAACCCATTTATTATCCCAAAAGTTTATAAATACTACCTAAATTACTTGATGAATCAATGTTACTAATCTTTGTGTGATTCTAAAAATATGTTTTGATCTTCCTAACAGTGACGTCTTGCATCTTGGTTTCTTGAATCACCAAAATTTGAGGTATGATACTTTCTCTTAGATCCTTTAATATTATTTTCTTGTTACTACTATTCAGACCTCTAGTGTTCCATGAAAACAACTTCATTTTAAATATTTAGAAAAGGGATTTCTAGTAACTTTGGGGTCCAAAGTTAATTGAGCACCGTCCCTAATTTCCTTTTCAGTAGTTTTTCTCCTATGGTTTCCCTGAGTTTTTCTACCTTTATTCTTGTTTCCTCCCCACATCTGTAGATTTTCTAGAATGTGTAGGAGGCCTAGAGCTTTAATCCTAGGATTTCCCACTCAATTTTCTTTTCCCTTGTTAGGGGTGGAAAATATTGGGTTCTTACCTTCCTCAGGGGACATCTGATGCTTTGTTGTTGCTACAATATTCATATCAGACCTATCTAATGATTCTTCTAGTCTAATGATTCTTCTAGTTCTCCTTCTAAAAATATATCCTTCAGGACATCAAACAAATTAGAATGATTTCCACCACAGGAGAGAGGATATGTATTCATGGTCTCATATAGTCCTCTATAAGGTCCCTCAGGAATTTCATTGGAATCTTCCAAAGTTATATTAGATTCCCATCTATTCTTTATTGGTTTCATTAAATTTATCCAGATATTGAATCAAAGGATCCTCAATCCAACTTGAGAGATTCAGATTCCATATCCTTCCCAATTTTGATAGGATTTTTGGGCTACCAAAGCAATTTATTTTTTTCTCAGCAATTTTATTTTCTCTCTTTATTATGATTGGCTTGTTTTCTTTAAACAATTATTTTGTTTTTAATTTATTCATTCCCATGGTGTAGACCTTTATGACCCATCTTGGAGAAATTTTTGCATCTCAGTCTGTAATCTTCATATCTAAGGTCCTATCTCCACATGTGAAGAAAGGATTGTAGAAGAATTTTATCCATTATTTTTTGGTCCTCCTTCATACTAATGTAGAATCAAGCAGCAAAGAGTCTAGATCAATTTTTTGTAGCATTATCAAAATTAGTGAGAAACCCCATTAATTTGATAACTCCTGAGATAATGGATTATTTAAAGAATTCCAGAGGGAGATTTGACATTTTCACTCATATTGGCATATTTTTCATTTTCTTTTTATCTGGGTTAAAAATAGGTGCCCATTTTTTCAAGTAGAGGCCCATGTTTCCAATAAAAATAGACCCCCCAGAAATATCCTTCATCTAATCCTCTTGTAAAGAGAAGTTGACCAAGAAAAATATGTTTGTTCATACTGAAATTTCCATATTACCTTTAGGAGATCGCTTCCTATGAGCCCAATGTCTAATAGTGTCAATATTAGCTATGTCCTAGAAACTTACCAAAGAGCAAGAAATAATTCTATTTAACTATCTCACTAATAATTTATTCAGGGATTGGGAGATTGGAGCTCCCGATTCTCATCCATCTAGCAGTATATGTCAGGTTTAGGGCACCTTGTCACTTGTCTACTTATGAACCCACCCCAAACTTGGACTATTCCCTTTCACAAATCCATCTCACATGATGTTGTTACAGATCTTGCTAATCAGATGAGATTCCTTTTGGATTTAACTATGGTTCATCTTTCCTACCTAGCTATAACATTTGGAACTTGAATTGGGGTTATATCTTGTAAACCAAACATCATTTTGTAACTTGAGATATATACATCTCAATATTAATATACTAAAATGATATTGGTGTGTATTTCCCACCTTTGAGTTATAGTTAATGAAATCTAAGATCAACTCATTAATATAATCCCCCTTCTCATTCCTATCTCATTCATTACCTATAAATATATTATTCTCTATATACTTAATCCTCCTCTCTTCTCTCTCCATTTCTTCAGCAAGGTCCACCATCCTTCTACAATGTTAGCTTCTTGCACCCCACGCCTAGCAGGAGTTTATCCAGCCATGGGAAAGGCTTCCAAACTCAAAGTAATCACCAAGATATTTATATCCTATGGAGTAACACAAAAGAATGATCCTCTAGTATCCATAAAAAAAATTGAACTCAAAAATCCTTGGGAAATAATATGTAGAAATAACATATTCCAGGGTGTAACTAGTCAGCACTCTACTCTACTAGTGATTAACAACACAGGTCCAAGTTAGATCAGCATTATGTTACTTCTGATATACCTCCTAGGTCCAAACATGAAGTCTATAGTACCAACTTATCCTTGATGCATATGCTAATATCCATTCATACAACTCTATTGGTTAACAACAAAAGAATGTCTCATAAAGTTTGTGATACATGTTATCCTCCACCCATTTTCATGTATCAAACTCAGATCCCTTATTGAACCTATAGAAAACTCATCCTCCATGAATTTAAGCCAGTTCTCTATGTTGTCCAAGGTCAACTGCAACAGAACCAAAATTTAGTCTGTATTTGCCTCTTGTTTCACCAATCAACACCAAACGCATTGGGCACATCATCCAGACTAGTCTTGAAGCTCACCCGAGGTGCGCATAGGATCCAACCCCCTCCTTTATGTGAGCTTTGTGAGAATTTTCTAGATTAATAAAGGGGGATGTTATATAAAAATAGAATGATACACCCATTCTTGACAGCCAGGTATAAGCACTAACTCCTAATCTAGTGCACCGAAACAAAATATAACATGATAATATTATAATGGAAGTAGAGATAAATCATGATTATCATCAAGGAAACAAGTAATACACCAATGAACATAAAAAGGAAATGTACAGATCTAGATTCATCACATAGTGCTTCAAAATCACTTCATTAAATTTATGTGCCAAAGTATAGTAGCCAATATTACATTAAAGAGTTCCATGCATGAAGATATTCTTAGTAGTAGAGATTTGACACATTACAGAGCTCACCATCACACATTACATATATTTTATAACTATCCTCCTTTCTTTCTTCCATACTTGTCTTTCTTCTCCCTCCTCATTGAACCATACATATGAGGAACTCTCTTCTTAACTTCTCATCACTACATGAGAAATCCTGAAGGAATCTTTCATGATTTCCCTACCACTACCCAAGAACATTCCAAATATCACCATGTGTTTCCCCTAATCGAGTGTCCTTAGCACACATGTGCTAGCTAATCCATAACAAACTTGGCTCCTCATCCTTTCATGATAAATGTATTGATGCCCTGGAATATCCTTTCCTTGAGTTGCAAGTCTCTATATATTATCCATATCTGTATATGGTCACTTTTTCATCCATTCCCTAAACGCATCCTTTCATGTTATCCAAAACTCACTAATTCCTGAATCCATCCCACCTAGGTGTGATCCTTCACACATCTCTAATAACTACCTCTGTACGTGCCTTCACACCCTACTTCTATGTGCTACCAATTTTCATGCCCTAGATACTTATTTAATTTAGGGGTCTAACAATTAGCACACAAGGCATGGCCCACTTGTGGTTTGTAACCTTATCTTTTTTTTTTGTTTCTTTAATTCATTACATGATTAGATTAACATCAATCCATTTCTTTATTTATGCTCTATTTTTACATGTTTTTTCATTAACCATAGTATTTACTTTCAGTCATAATCTAGATCTTTTTCAATATTTTAATTTCCTAATTGTAGTGACAACAATTTACCTTTATACCTCCCAAACATTTGTAACTATTCATAAAACATTGGTAATATTTAAATTTTACGTCCCTAGGTCCTGATAATTAAATGACTATGGATTAATGAACAACATATTAATTGTAGTGACAAATTTAATTTGCACCTTTATACCATTTCCCATGGCACCATTTGTAACTGGGGATTACATAAAACAGTTGGTAAGGTTTAAATTTTACGTCCCTAGGTCCTGATTATTAAATGACTTATGGATTAATGAACAACATATTAATTGTTGCAATTTAATTAGGACCACCATTTATGGCTTCATTTCTGGGGATACTGCCCAAGTTATAAGGGTTTTTGAAGAGGTTTTTTATTTCCTAGAGTAGTTTAGGTTTTAGGAAATTTACTTCTATCCAACCCTCCACTAATTTCCATTGAATGATTTGAGTTAGTTGATTCATGCACCACCCAAGGGATGCTAATGGTATATTTTTACCAAATCCACATGTAACACATATTTCTTCATACACCTCTGAGGATTTAGAAGAAGACATCCTTTCTTCTATAGAAATTTTATTGTTAGAAGATAATCCTCCCAGCGACAGTTCTAAATTTGCTCCTGAGTAGCGAGAGATGACAGAAGATATGCAGTTGCTAGCATGAAGAATATTTCTCCTTCTACCTTTCTCAAATTTCATGGATCCATGACAGAGGACCCAAATACCTTTCTTTTTGAGTTTGACATTATGTACAAGAGTTATGATTATACTACTAATGCACATAAATTGAAGTTATTTCCTACTACACTCAAGGATGCAACCTTGATATGGTTCATGGGATTGGGAATAAACGTTGTAACCATATGGGCACAAATGAAGGATAAATTCCTTGATAAGTACCTAGATTATTTCTGACCAAGTAGTAGAGGAGGTGATGATATCTATAGAATGACACAAAAAGAGGATGAACCATTGGAAGAATATTTGGAAAGTTTCTTATTCTGCATTCAAAATTCCTGGCACATTGAACTACCACCCGAATCTCTCAAATCAATATTTTTTAAGATATTCAGTTAGGAGGAAATGGATGCTCTGGATCTGATAGGATCAAAAGACATTTCAAAAGATACTTTTGTAGAAATATTTGAAGTCTGTAAACATTACTCAATAGATATTATGAAGAGGGTAATATTTGTAAGATCAAGAGGTGGATCCACTACCAAAAAAATTGGGGACATATCCAAGTCAAATATTATCAACATGTTTAAAAATATGAAACAGGATATTTTCAATGACTTGGCCAATCAATTAGATGCCCTACATTCCAAAAATAAAAATAAATATGTAAAAGAAACACTCACAGAGTACTACCATGCATGTGGAAGGAATAAATATGACTGGAGATGAAGAGAATTAGCTAGCATTGCTCGATAAATTGAGGCTTCACCTGAGTTCAAGATGTTGGAAAAAAAGGATGGGCAGGTGTTCTATGTTTCTCAAAGAAAACTATGGCCATCGAGGCAAGGAGGTATGACAGAAGACCTTATACATTCATTTAAAAATTGGTCTAATAATTCATATATGCAACCCCCACCTTGGGATAACCATCATGGTTGGGCCCCATATCCTAACCAATATCATCAACAGTGACAACCTCAATTCCAAGGCCAACCACAAAAAAAAATGGCAATAACCTCCTCAATCATGGTAGCATCCTTAGAGAGGAGGGAAACAGTGGAACAACTAACCTCAAAATTACCAAAAATCTTATCAAAATACTCGTTATCCACAACAACAAGCTTTGATGCCAAACCCACAAACAGGTTTTCAACTAAAATCTACCCAACTACCAGCTCAGCGAACACATAACCCTAATTAATAAAGCTACTCAACCAACCTATTCCATTGAACCAACTCAATACCCTACCTATTCTATTGACATCGACAAGATCCATATTTACTCAGGATGAGCACTTCCTCCACTAGCTAGACCCACCATTACTAAAATTATAGAGGAACCATAGTTTCTAGATATTAATCCGCATTAAGGTCAGAAGATGTTGTAAGCTGATCTTTAGTAACCTAAGAAAAATTATAGCAAGGGTAAAACATAGGGTAATGAGCCACCATTTCCTGAAAGCTTATAAGAAAATAATATTGACCTCAAGTTAGAATTTGATTATGATTTTTTCAATCAACTAAAAGACATTTGTGTGAAAATTCCATTGATTCAAGTTATTAAGGATGTGCTTTTATATAAAAAATTGTTAAAATACCTATGCATAAAGAAACCTGATAGGAAGAGGAAAGATCCAACTACTATACAATTCATCGTACAACTAGCTAATATTATACTTGGGAACCTAATTTGGCCTAAGTACATAAATCTAGGAATTCATTTGGTAAATGTCACAATCAATGACAAAATGATAAAGAATACTCTCATTGACATGGGGGAAACAATAAATGTTATGATAATACAAATCATGGATTATTTGAATTTATAAGGACTAAGACAAACACCCACAATCTTGCAGCTTGCAAACATATCAAACAATTAATCTTGAAGGAGTCCTGGAGGAAATAGTAGTAGTGGTAGACTCATGGGATTACCCTTCTAATTTTATTGTTCTTTCACCAAAAGAAAGCTTGGGAGGATATCCTATAATCCTAGGAAGACCATGGTTAGCAACTACTGACACATTCATAGAATGTAGATCTAATAATATGATTATCTATAATAGAAGTGGTACCAAAAATCTCATGCTTTACCCCCCTTCACAACCATTCAATGAATATGACCAAACCATTTGGTTTGAAGAGCCATAAGAAGACCAAAGCTTAGTTCAGTAGCTCATAATGCTAGAGAATTCATGCATAATTGAAGGGAAAGAAGATAATCTTGTTCTTTCTAATGTCCTAAAAAATAATTATTGGAAGAATGCAGAATTAGATAGAAAATTACAATGTATAAGTTGTCATGAGAATCAAATCCTACTGTAACAAAGCACTATGAACATTTCAGGTAAGAATTGCATCCTCCACCAACTTCATCTACATGATTGTATATTGAATTTTGTAAGTAGAAGTATATGTTCTATGACTGGTCTCTCTAAGCAAGTGGAAATTATGCTGGGAAAGCCACTTAAAATAAACAAAATGTTGAGCATACAACAAAAGAAGCTATTAATTTCTCTTTTACAGAAACACAAAAATTAACATCGCGATTATGGAGACATGCATGGAATTCACCCTAATATCTGTACACATAAGATATACATCAAAGATAGTTACAATCCAATAAGAAATCTAGAAAGAATAATGAACCCAATAGTGAGGGATATAGTGAAAGAAGAATTAAAAAATGGATGTTAGATTCATATATCTAATTTTATACAGTCAATGGGTGTCACCCCTTATCATTGTACCTAATAAGAATGGAAAATGGAGGATTTTCAAGGACCATAGATAGTTGAATGAATCAATAAAAAAGGATCATTTTCTACTCCTTTCATTGATCAGGTACTTGACACTCTTGATAGCAAGAAATATTTTTCTTTTCTTGATGGATATAGTGGCTACAACAAAATTAATATTTGACCTAGAGGATCAAGACAAGACCACATTCATGTGCCCATGGGGAACATTTTCATATTTTATTCTTCCTTTTGTTTTGTGTAATGCACTTGCTACATTTCAGCGAGCAGTTTTGAGAATTTTTTAGATCTAACCAATGACTGCATGGAGATATATATGGATGATTTTACAGTACATGGTATTACTTTTGATCTGGACAAAGTTCCTAAGAGATGCAAGGAGCATAACCTATCCTTAAGTAATGAAAAATGCTACATGATGATGTCTGAAGGAATAATGTTGGGGTGTTATCTATCATCTGCAAGAATTCAAGTAGACCCAGTAAAAATATATGTGATTCTAAATATGCCAACACCAAGGAAGCAAAAAGATGTAAGGAGCTTCTTGGGACATGCTGGGTATTATAGAATATTTATATAGGAATTTAGTAAGATTACAACACCATTATTTGTCCTATTGGGAAAAGATGATGCCTTTGAGTGGACTGATAAATGTGAGATTGCATTCCAGAATTTGAATCAAATGTTGACTTCAGCACCTGTGTTAAGAGGACCAGATTAGAGTTTGTCATTTCACATTCATAGTTATGCCTCAAATCACGCCATTGGAGCCGTGTTAGGAAAAAATGATGAGATTCTAAATTACACAATCCATTATGACAGTACGAACCTACAACACGTTGAACTCAACTATACAGTCACAGAGAAATAATTCTTAGCAGTTGTGTATGCCATTAAAAAGTTTAGACACTACACAGGATATCTAGTATTCATTCACACTAACCATGCTGCAATTAAATACCTGATCAACAAACTAGTTGTGAGAAGCAAAATAATTAGATGTTTGCTACTCTTGCAAGAGTTTGATGTCACCATTGTGGATAAGTCTGGTAAGGACAATATTGTAGCTTACTTTCTTTCAAGAATGGAGAATAATAATGAAGAAAAAGTCTTTCCTAGATGAACACCTATTTTCCATTTCCACAAGAATACCTTGATATGTTGATATAACTAATTATTTAGTCTTAGGTAAGACACCTCCACACTATTTATATTCTGAAAAGAAATACATTGTTGAGAAAAGTGTGAATTTTTCTTGGATAGTTGGTTTTCTATTTCACACGGGGCAGGATAATGTTATGAGGAGATGCATAGATGATGAGGAAATATATGATGTCCTAAAAGCCTTCCATATTGAACCATGTAGAGGACACTTTGCTACAAAAATAACAACACAAAAAGTGTTGACAACAGGGTATTATTGGCTTACACAACACAAGCATGAAACATTATATACAAGAAGGTGTGACAAATGCCAAAGAATGGGTAAGCCTACCAAGTTAGATGAGATGCCATTGCAGCCTCAGTTAGTATTGTAGCCATTTGAAAACTGGGGTTTGGACTTCATTGGTCCAATAGATCCTAAATCTTAGCAGAAAGAGTACATTTTGGTGTGTACATATTACCTCACTAAATGGACAGAAGTGAAAGCATTTACAAATTAGAAGAATGAGAAATATGTTAAATTCTTATATGACCACATTTTCACGAGGTATGGAGTACCAAGAGAAATTGTTACATATCAAGGTACACACTTTACTGCTGAAGTTATTTATGATCTAACTAAGGAATATGAAATCAGACATAGGAAGTCTACACCTTATCAACCTCAATCTAATGGTCATTTTGAGGTAAAAAAACAAGGAAATAGAAGCCATCTTGACAAAAAACTATTGCACTCTACAGGAGGGATTGGGCAGATAGAATTCCAGAGGTAGTTTGGACATTTAACACAACTTGGAAGACAACAACAGACTCAATACCATTCAATATTTTATATGGTAATAAATGTTTTGTCCCTATCTAGTTTGAGCACAAGACATTAAGGACTCCACTAGAATTATAAATATACCATTCTAAATCTTAAAGGCAAAGGATTCTCCAACTCAATGAGCTAGATGAAATGAGGAGACAAGTTATGCATAATACAAAGGTGGTACAAAAGCCAATGATCAAACGACATGATAGATTCATCAAAACAAAACAATTTCAAGAAGGTGACTGAGCTCTCTTATTTGACTCCAAGTTCAAATACCTCATGGGAAAACTCGAGACAAGGTGGCTAGGCCCATATGAGATTGAGAAAATATTTCCCAGTAGGGTTGTGAAACTCACCACCATAGATCCTGTGATATTAAAACTACAGGTGATAGGTCATAGGTTAATGTTTTATAAAAATCCAATTGATATAATCACCTTCATGCAACACCTTAGAGGAGATCAAAGAAGTATGGAGATGAAAACATCAGAATTAAGGTCAAAAGTTGAACCTGCAGGTTCATTTTCTGAAGTTGCTAAAGAATGAGATATTCAATTTCCTTGGTTTATTCAACTTTCTAAATACTCAAAGGGTAAATAAAATTTATGTGATTAGCCTTCTTGGTGATTAGCACTACTAAAATAACATGTTATGTTTTCTTATAAATTCTTTTTTGTAGGATTTGGTGTATCTATGCAGGAAGTGTATGGTCTTTGACAAAAGGAGATGGTGAAATAAATAAATGTCCACTTGTAAAAGCATAAAACAAAGATTTTTTTTTCTATTGACATAATTCATAATTTCATGGATAAAATAACAAAAAAACTACACATATAATAGTTATGAAGATGACTGGCACCATTAAAATTTAGTCTTCCCTTTCCGAGAATTAATTGATTTTATTAAGGAGCCTTCATCATAACGTTGCATATGCATGCAACACTAAAAACAACATCTACAACATCATGACATGTCAACATGAAAAATCATGATAAATATGAAAGAAACGAAGGCATAAATTACAACAAGGAATGTGTCATCATCATCTAATACATATCTCAAGATAAGTGCACTCAATTTACTTTAATAAAGTAATGATATAATGATTGTGTTTAATTAATATTTATGCCATATCATGAATGAATTTAAATACCAATTATCATCACCACGTTTAAACCCTATAATTTGTCACTCCATGTCACCCCACTCCATCACACCATGTCACCTAACACATTTGCAACATTCAAACAAATTTAATTCATTTCCTTCTTGTTCTACATGTGTGTTGGTCACAAAATTCAAAAACACAAGCACTCTAAAAAATTTTACACTCACTCAAATTATTGCATCATTGCTACAAATTGTGAGATTTTTCCCTTAGAGCTAAAGGATTTTGTAGAATTCTGAATGGGAGGAGATCTGATTCACCATGAGCTTACAAACCATTCAAAACTTCCAGAATCTAGCCACAAATACTTCAGTATTTTCAAACATGCAGATGGATGGAATATATCAATAAGTTTTAGGGTTTTAATGAATCCATGGTGACATAATTTTTTACGTTCAAATTCAAGGATGGAGAGGCTACTACTATCAAAGGTTTTAGTAGTTGAAAGTAGATGATGAAATTTTGGCTGGAGTCACAAGGCTTCCTACAGAAGGTGAGTTTTTCCCTGAGAAGGAAAACTTGAATACAACTCGATGAGAATTTGGTGATGCAAATGATAATTTATTGATTGATAGATAAGGTACATTTTTCACTTCTCTGAAACCATTTGGGTTGATGTTTCCAATTACATTATCAAATAACTTTACCTACGAGGGTAGATACTCCAGATTGAATACTATCCATTTTAAGTTGTTGAATCATTTGAATAAGGGTGTACATGTTAATGTTCCTAATTTCTTAAATGAAATCCTGAAAAAAATGAGTAGAGATTCCCAGAGGGGAAGGCCAGCTTTGTCTTCACCATTGTCTTATCACTTTGATTGTAAAACATACACTGGAAAGATAACACCCTGCATTAAAATGGGAAGATTTCTCAAGGGCCAAAAATATTGGATGAGTTAATATGCAAAAAGGAAAGAAAAGATGAAGGAGCAAAAGCAGTTCCTCCACACCTTCATCTAAACCCATTTCTTCTACCTCTAAGCGTGTAGAAACCCCTATTTATGAGAAACCACCATCTCCAGAGAAAAACCCTCAGCCCCTTTCTCTTGAGAGGATTCTTGTTGCAAAAACCCTCCATAGAATATCTACATCTAAATCATCTTCATTCAAGGGTAAAATAAAGTCTTCTAGCACAACCCCTAAGATTCCTAGATGATCACATAAGTTGCGTACAAAAAATCCAAAAACCTCAAAGCATAAGACACCTATCAACACTGCACTTGACAGTGATGGAGAAGATGTTAAAATAGACATTGAAAAGGGTGGTGTTGAAGTTACATGTGATAAAAAAGACTTGGAGGACATCACGATGGATATGGAGAAGAATAAGGAAGTGGAGTGTGGTGAGAAACCTACCTAGGAAATACTTATGCTGAACAGATTGAAGTTCAAGAAGAGGAATTTCATGCCGGAGTAAACCCATGAGAAGTATGAAGGAGAAGTAATTTCCCAGGAAATTGAAGATACAACCCATGCAGAGAAGATAGAGGAAGTTCATGACCATGTAGTGCTTGAAACACATACAGATGAAATGGAGATTGGAGATGATTTTCCCCATAATGTTGGAGAGATTATATAAAATATTGTTCATAGCATTGAGACAAAACAACCACCTGAGCATGATGAAATATTACAAGAGGATATTCCTACAGTTACAAAGAATACAACTAAGAAAAAATTAGATCCTGCTTCCCATTGTTTCCAAGCTATCCTACAGCCACAAATTATCATCATAGAATTTTTCAAAGAACCCCTAAAAACCATCTTGTAGAAACATCACTACTCAAACAACCTTGTTAGATTACTGGGTGCAACAATTTAAAAACTATGTTAATAGGCTGTAGGGAAAATGGGAAAGGGAGAAGGAATAATTAATCTTCCAACATTTGTAGGACCTTAAAGAAAAGGATAAATAACTCAAGGCAAAGGACAAGGAAATTGAAAGACTCAAGAAAAGGTAGGAAGATACCATTCAAGTGACCAATGATATACTCAAATGTAATCCACCTTCCAAAATTTATGCCATTTTAATAAAGGAACAAATGTTACAGTTAAAGCTTACATGTATCAATTCAGACATTAGGTTTGATATAAGTGGATCCAAAAGTTTCTTCAGAATTTACCTGTAAATGCCTCATGAAATTAAATTGTTGTTATGTGAGTTGTACGTGTATAATTATGCCTTGGAATATGACAGAGACTAGATTCCAATACTTTACATTGGAGATGTTCCAATTAGGGCATTGTGCTCTTATTTTAACAATGAATTGTACAGAGAGAAGCATATGGAAGAGTACAAGAAATTGTCAAAGGAACAACTATTAAGGATTAGGGGTGAAACTGACAATACAAAGGCAAATATTGAACAATATGGAAAATACATGGAACATAGAGAAATTAAATTCCAAGTGTATCAAATGAGGGATGAAGCTCATAACAAAGCTAGGAACCACATTAAATTCAATGGCCAAGAGATAGTACATGCCTGCAAGATGTGCTAGGCAAGAAATGTCCCCTGAAATTCAAAGAAAATAAATGCATTCTTATCATAATATCATTCTAGATTTCAGGAGGATAAATGCATACATTAAAATTTCTAAAGGATGTGGCAAAACTTAGATTTCCTATTGGTTATTATCCACAATTTTACTATCCTATACCACATTGGTCTTGAAAACAAGGAACTAGATGAGGACATACAAGATAGGATCATAAAAATATACAGAAGGAATGTAGGGTACTTCTTCACTGAGCCAAAAGGAACATCTACACCGACTAACTTCAGAAGTCTATATAGCATCATATCAGATGGAGCGAAAGAAACTTGAGGAGGAGACACAGGAAAATGAATGAGGGCGAACATTCAAGATGTTAAGTTTGGGGGTGTGATGAGTCATTTTATTTCCTTTTTAATCACCTCATATTCTGGTATTCTGTTTAGCCAATTATACCCCTAAAACTTGTATTTCCTGGTGATACTAATAAACATTTGCAATATAGCTTGAACTCATGGCATAGATGTTAGTTAATATAATTATTGTTAAAGATTACTTTATTTTTTGGATTATGAGTACTCATTTATTATTTTGGTTGCAATATGATGTTAAATGATGCTTTTTTATAAATGTCATCCTTGTTTACAAAGAAGTTGTTATATGCAATAACTAACATGTAAAAAATGATCCATACACAACAACTGACATGTGACCAAAGGAACTCATTCATAGTGAAGAGGTCATCTGCATAGAAATTGACATGCAGCCAAAGGGACTCATCTATAACAAAGTATCTGTATTCAAAAGGAGGTCACACACATACATGAAATTTGTGATTCTGAGGAGCTTGCACAACGTGGACACTGTACCTAATGCTTGCATGTGTTGATAGAAGAAGAAGTTATGTGAACAAGAATAATACAACGGTTCCCATCACTTGATTATGTGTTTCAACTCAAAAAAAGAACTAATTGATTTAATTCATAACTTAATAACTGGTTAATTGACTAATCAGTTAGTTAAGTTATGTGATTGTATGAGAACATCTATTGAATATTTTTGTTGCATGCATGTAATTTTCTAGGTTGTTTGGTTAGGATATTTTACTTAATCCAAATGGAATTCGTAGTAGGAATCTATTTCTTCATGTCTCCACTAATCTCTTCACATCTCCGCTATAATGAAGGATATAAAAAGGAAATGATTAATGTTGTGAAAATATAGAAGTAAGACATAGATAGATCCATAGATAGAGAGTTTGCTATATTTTCCACTTGTAATCTTCATGCTGATGAAATAAGAATATGAGTTTTGTCAAATTTTTGTAGACACAGGCCTTAGGAGGGATTAGACACCCAAGGAAGGTCCCACTTGTGGGTTTACTAACCCTCTCCTTTTTATTTCTTTCTTTAATTCATTGAATGATTAGATTAACAACAGTCCATTTCTTTGTCTATGCTCTGTTTTTACATTATTTTTTATTAACCATAGTATTTATTTTTAGTTATAGTCTAGTTCATTTCCAACATTGTTATTTCTTTATTGTAATGACAACAATTTACCTTTATACCTCCCAAACATTTGTAATTGTGCATACAACACTAAAAATATTGAAAATTTATGTCCCTAGGTCTGATAATTAAATGACTGTAGATTAATGAACAACATATTAATTTCTGCAAGTTAATTTGCACCACCATGTGCCCAAATAGTGTTGTTGCACTGCTCGAATTTGTAACCTTCATTTTCATAGACTTGGAATGTGTTTGTATCAAAACTTGTTTTAGTATACCTTGTTTAGAGATCATGTCAACACATTATTAGTAATTAGGTCTTGTTTATTCTAAAAACTTGACCTAAGTGTTGATATTGTGTTGTCATTATTTTCACCAAACCTATCTTTGAGAACATAGGGAGTAGTTATTCTTGTGATTAGATTATAGTCTTATACTTTACTGTTTTTTCCTAGATACTTCTTATTATACAATACCTTAATAGTGTTTCATTATTTATTCTTTGGTGTCCTTGGTTAATATTTCCTTGATCCTTTGGATTCATTGACATTCATTATTTGAAAAAAAAAATTGACGATTTGATGTCGTTACACTGCTTTGTTTTACCTAGGGTCCATTTTAAATCAACCTTAGTGAAACATTTCCTATTATACCTCCTATCACAAGGATGGGACATTGAAAATTAGGGTCAAACCCCTTTTTAAATGACAAGATAAATCCTTTTTTTGAAGATAACACCATGGTCGATCATAATGGTGATCAAGTGAATTCTCCTCGAGAAAACTTTGAATTTAGTCCCAACCAAATAGACAACATCTTGTTTCAAAATATACATTAGGTTCTTATGTGTGTTTTAAAGTTAAGGGACAAGTTTCCACCTACTTTTGATCCCTCCCTCCTTACCAACATGGTTCAAAGAGAGGGAGAAGTAAAGTTTCCTCCACGTAACATTGATGAAATCCTAAACCAATACATGCTTGTACTTCTATCCAATGGAATGAGGAATAAGTACCTTCTCAAAATGATGGAGAATATCACATCCCTATTGTCAAAATTTATTACACAGATCATAAATAACATGATAATCATGAAAAACCTCCTCCTCATGAGAATCGCGAAGAGATACCAACTAAAGAGGTTACCTGAGAACAAAAAATACAAGATCTTACTCACCAATTGGAAATATTTTCCTCACATATTAATAAAGAACTGATGAAGACTCCTATAAAATAAAAACCTAGAGCTTTGTATCACAATTTCTATACCAATCCTCCCGCATCAAGAAAAACATAAAGATTCATATGAGGAGTTATATACAGAAAATAACAATGATGAAACAACTAGAATTAACCTCTTATATGGGAAAAAAATAACCTACACAGTGGAAAACTCTTCGACCAAGAGTTGTTATCCATGAATAATTCCCTTAATGCTTTACAAGAAGAAAATATAGGTCATAGTAAAAAGTATCATTTTGAGGAGCTATGCCCATATGCCTTCGACAAGGATATGTTGTCAGTACCTTTCCCATGTCACTTTGATTGTCACAAGTTTGATAAATAAAAGGGAAAATTTGTTCCAAGAGACAACATTAAAGACTTGTACATGGCATGTTAAGAGGTCACTTTTAGTGATAATTATCTCATTCACCTCTTCCCATGAAGTCTAGGGGGTCAAGCACTTGAATGGTTTTAGCATATAACTAAAGGGTCCATTTCTACATGGTTGGAATTAGCATAATACTTTATGCATCACTTCTCATTTAACATGGAAAATGGCATTATGATGATAGATTTGTGCAATGCAAAACAAAATAACAATGAAATATTCACTAGTTTCTTAAAAAGGTAGCAATGGCTAGTTAGTCACTTCCTTTGCTCCATACTGGAGAAATAACTGGTCAGAATACACATACCTAACTTACACCCTGAGATTGATTTCCACTTGCAAATGCATTATGGAAGCATATTTGAATATGTCATAGACAAAGGTAGTCAAATTAATAAATCATTTTTAGAAAAATGAAATTTAAAATATTTCTCACGTGATAGTCACGATTCAAATCCTAACGAAAAACCAAAGTTTTTTCCAAACAAGAATAAGAGTTTCATAGGTGATGGTGTAATAGACTCTAAACAAGTACGTGTTCAAAATCATGCTCCTTTGGAACTTTCTAAGGGACCTCAGATCCCTAAGTACAAACATCACACTTTCACCCCTCTATCTGACTCTATCATTGATATTAAAATAGTTAGAGGTGGTCAAAATGGTTAAATACCCTGAAACTATACCCTATGAAGATGATGTACCTAATCCATCATGGTTTAGTTAAAATGAATATTGTGGGTTTCATCGTGTGAGGGGTCACAAAAATGATAAGTGTTTGAATTTGAAACACTTCATCTTGAACATAATTGATAGTGGTGATGTGGAAATGGATTCCACTACCCCTAGTAAATCTGTCAAAGCTAACTTGGGAATTTACAAAGAATCTTTCCCCAAGCATAAAAAAGAAAAGGAAAATTTGGATCAAGGACAGTAATCCCAAACCAAAAATGCCTACTATGTTGTAGAACAAATAATCTTTTTTATGCCTTAATTGGTTGTGTTAACCCACCTTTTGAGAATATCAAAACCACTAAGATTAAAATGAAGGAGTATGTTGTGGAAGTGTGATGTACTCACCTTGTTATCTTTGAACCTCATCTGTCTACCCCTCAGGATAATCATTATGATGTTTTAGAGAAACTTGAGAAAACTACTACTAATATTTCAATCTTAGATCTTCTCAAAATATCTTTTATTCATAAGGAAATCCTTTGTAAAACATTAAATGGATCAAGAGTGTCAGTTGATATTGACCCTACATGCTTCCAATCCATGGTTGCATAGATTGCTCCAATGGAGCACATAACCTTTAGTCATGAAGAGATTCTTGAAGAGGATCCTACCCACAACTTACCCATACACATTTAGGTCATTATCAATCGTAAGAAGATAAAAATAGTACTTGTGGATGGTGGATCAGACTTAAATATTTTAACTTTGAAGTTATTTCAACAACTAGGTCACACTAAGACTGATCTAGAAACTAAGGTCATTACCATCAAGGTGTATGATAATGAAGAATTGAAATCAACCGACATGATCAATTTCTTATTAGGATTAGGTACTACTACTCATTATACTAAGTTCTATGTTTTAGACATCAATATTCCTTACAATATACAACTCGGTCACCCATGGATTCACACCATGAAGGACGTACTTTCTACGTATCATCAATTTTTGAAGTTATACCATGAAAGAAAACCTATAACTAGTTAGGGGGATCCTCAACCCTTTACTCACTACAAATAATTGTTAGGTTATTTTACCACCACTAATGAATGTCCTTCTACAGAGATGGAGTTCAGTCCAAGGCTCTTTCCTCAAGTGTTGATCGAGACACCTTGGGTTCTCATGGTGACACTGTTTCTACATTAGAATCTCCCTTTGACTTATGGTAGATGAAATTTGTTGCAAATGGCTATGAAGAGTATGATCTCCAACATGCCATTTTAGTCTCTAAACTCCCCCTATCACCTAAGACACAGGAGAGGCCTAACTACAAATATAAATGGTTCCAGGAGCATTGTAACATCAAAACATTTAATCCTAGTGGTCTATTAGAAGATGAGAAGATGCTTAGAAATATTTTATCCCAAAATTCAGATGATGAGATGGCTCCATGCTATAAATCACCCAAATATGTTATCCCAAATTAAATCATGTATGTTATAGAATACAAAGGATATGGTTGTGACATAAATGAACAAGGTATGCAAGAAGATATTCCGATACCACATTATACTTGGTGTGTAAGTACAATATTGGTCTCCAACCGTATGGGTCCAATCCTATAGAGGTTGTATTAACCTCTTCTTAATGAGAAGATAGTTCATCTAATTATGAAAGTAAAAAAAAATCTCACTGTAGTCTTTATGAAGACCTTGCCTCTACAAACTTATTTTATGAAATGGCCATATTAACCATATCCCCTGCCTTTCCTGAGTTAAATATTTTTTATCATTCCTTGTCCATTGGGACCAACAAAAAACATGTACCAATCTACCTATTTGAAAATAACGAAGCAATCTGTGAGTTTAAGGGTCTTCGTGATGACAGTCTAGTTAGTGATTATAAGAAGGGATTATCCATTAATCTTGATGCATTCATGTAATTTGAGGAAGATGTTGAGCTTCACGGTCAGTAAAATCAAAAGAAAATCAAGGTAAGCATATCCTCAGAGAAGCCTTGAACAAAGAAAAATTCCAAGTCCTATAGTGAAAACATATTTGAGGGACTTACGGAAAAACAAATAAAAAAATTAGTGGACAAAGAATCTGATCAACCTAAAGGTGAAAATCTCATTAATACGCCCTTTGAAGAAGAATATATCAATGTCCTCCCAATCCTACATGTATTGAGGAAGAATCAAAGTTGCTAGTAGAGGATATTATAGATGTAAACATTGGTACAAAGGAAATACTTAGAATATTCAAGTTGGGAGGTTGAATCTCATACCACAAATAGAAGACATTTGTGATACTTTTACATGAATTTTTAGATATATTTTCTTAGTCTTACACAGGCATATCAAGGTTATATCCAGCATTAGTAATGCATAACATAGTTTTGCACGAAGAGGAAAATCCTATAAAACAAAATATTAGAAAGATGCATCCTCACGTCACCTTATTGGTAAAAGAAGAGATGGAGGAATTATTTTTAGTAGGAATCATCAGGTCTATGGATTATTTAGAGATTATTTAAAAATATTCCCTATACAGAAGAAACCCATCAGTATTAGAATATGTATAGAATTCAGAGATATAAATAAAGCTTTTCCTAAGGATGACTTACCTCTTCCTAACATTGACATGATTGTAAAATCAACAGCTGGTTATTAAATGCTATCACTCATGGATGGTTTTTTAGGGTATAATTATATTAAAATTATTGAGGAATATCAACACAAGACAACTTTTAAAACCCCATGGGGGACATTCTACAATCAAGTCATGCCCTTCATCCTTAAGAATGCAGGTGCAACATATCAATGGGATATGATTGTAATCTTTCATGATATGCTCAATGACATAATGGAATATTATGTGGATGACATCTTGGGAAAATCAAATACTATAGATGATCACCTAACTATTTTATGGTGCATCTTAGAGATTAGAAGGTTCAAATCAACCCGAAGAAATGTGTCTTTAGCATGCCATCAGGAAAATTGTTAGGGTTTATTGTTTTAAGGGGAGGAATTGAATTGTATCTTGTAAAGGTTACTTCCATAATAGATATGCCTCTTCTTAAGAACATTAAAAAAATGTGTAGTTTACATGGGAATATTTGAGAAATTAAAATATTCATCTCCCAGCTCGTAGATAATTGTCACTCAATTCCACACCTTTTGAAGAAAGATGTAATTTTTCATTGTGGTCCAGAAAAATAACAAGCATTTTCTTTGGTCAATGAATATATTTCCAAACCCCATATTCTAATGCCACCTACTACAAGAAAACCACTGCTACTGTAAATTTCTACTACTTAATTTTAAATTGATGCACTGCTGGCCCAATATGATATAAAGAAAAAAGAAAAAAATTACTACCTTAGTCGTACATTGATTGCTTACAAGATCAACTTCCCACAAATTGAGAAGGTTTGATTGGTTATCATTTTTTATTTTCAAAAACTTCATCAAAATTTGCTAAATAATAATACCAAGCTCATATCAAAATTTGACCCATTGAATTAATTGTTATCAAAACCCACACTTACAAGAATGATGACCAATTGCATCATCCTACTTAGTGAATTTGATATTGAGTATGTCCATCCAAAATCAGTTAAAGGGCAGTTATTGGCAGATCAACTAGTTGAATACACTTTATCAGGTATGGAACCATTGATTCTGAAACTTCCATATGCTTCTAGAATGTACCTTGAGGATTCAATTACATGGTAGATGTATTTTGATGGATCCTTTACTTTCCATGGTTCACAAGCAAGAGTTGTGCACATTAATCCATCAGGAGACATAATTCCAAAAAAAAATTATACTTTTTTTCCCATGTACCAACAACATAGCATAATATGAAGCTCTCATTGTAGGGCTAAAAATAACTATACATTGGGATATCAAGAGAATTAGCATAATTTTTGATTCTATGTTAATCAACAAATAAGTTACTGGTGAATACAATGTTAAGGATGAGAAGCTCATTCCTTATAAGAAAATAGTATATACATTGAAATAATTATTTATAAAGATCCCATTCAAGCTTATCCCTCGAGGATAGAATCAAGCAGTAGATATTATGGCTACATTTGGTTCTTTGTTATGCATCCCACCTAGAAATAATGATATTCCCTTATTTTTTGAGCACTTAACTATACCTGCATATGACATGTCAGAGTCTTGTTTGGTATGTGAAGTTTTCGGTCCCCATTCCCCTTGGTACCTTGACATATTAAATTATCTTCATGATGGGACTTTCCCTCTGGACATTTCCCATTCTAAAAAAATAGACCTTATCTAGCACATAGCTTGCTACACCTTACTTGGGGGCACTCTCTACAATAGATACTATGATGGGAATATTTTGTGTTGTTTTATATTTAGAAGAATCTATCTTATTGGTTAAGGAGTTACATGAAGGAATATCTGGATCCCATACAAACAGTATACTCTTGGCTAAAATGATACTGAGAGTAGGCTATTATTAGCCTACCATGGAGACTGATTTTTGTAAATATGTAAATAAATATTTTCTATGTCAGAAATATGGAAACTTGATACATGCCCCAACATAATCATTGAAACCTATTATGACACCATGTCCTTTTTTAAAGTGGGGACTCGATCTCATTGGTAGCTTACCCCTACATGCTCTTATGGTCATATGTTCATTATTACTACCACTTAGTACTTCACGAAGTGGGTATATGTTGTTCCTCTCACCTATGTCACTGGTGCATAGATATCCAAATTCATAATGAACCATATCATTTGTTAGTATGACATCCCCTCTGCCATTATAGATGAAAATGATAAGTCATTTAAGAACAAAATTGTGAAGGTGTTGTGTCAATGATTTCAAATCTAACTCAAGTATTCAACCCCCTATTACCCTCAAGATAATGGAAAGGATAAAGATTCAAATGAAACCCTTGTTAATATTATGGAGAAAATGGTGAATAAAACTGGTTGTAATTTACATTTGTAGATTCATCTCACTCTCTCAACTTACATAACATCGATCTGCACCCCTACTAGTGCTACTATATATCCCCCAGTTTTTGGCATAGAATCCAAATTAACCCTTGAGATTGATCTCCCCTCTTTGTGCATAGAGCTAAGATTTTACTTGGATAAAGAGGACTACAAAGTGGCTTGACTAGCAAAGTTAGATCTAATAGATAAGAAGTGTCGACACCTATAATTTATCTAGAGAAATTTAAATACTTAAATTTCACTAATTATACCCTTTCCCACAAATTGACGACATATCATCAATATCACACATTTTCTTTGCTATCATCATTAATTAATTACATTATGTTAGTTAATTAACTCTTCTATCCAACAATGATGCCAATTAATGACCTTCCATTAATCATCTCCCCTTTCTATCTAGATTAATTAATTATTTGTAATTAATTAATACCCCTTTCTATCTTGATTAATTAATTAATTCTCTCTTCTATTTAATCAATAAATCATCATTTATTTGATTAAAATCCTCTCATAACATAAATCATACTAACTATTCCTCTTAAAATATTCTATAAGCTTGCACACCTAGTAATTAATCACTTTGGTTAATTAATAAACCCCCTCAATCCCCATGAGTCACTAGAGGACAAACTAAAATCTCCTAAAGTAAACTCAACCACGTCTAAACCATGCTTATCCATAACTAACATAGCTTTTTTATTATCCCACATAGAATAGGATGTAAAGATTATTCAAACCATTGGGTTCTAAAAGTAACCATCCTCTAACCTTTATACTTACACCTAAATGAGAATAGACCCTATACTATAGTCATTTCATCATCTTAGAGAATTCTTCCATTAGAGGTGATATCTATCTTCATTTCTTGCATTCATCCATCCAATTTTTGAACTCATATGGAGATATGTCAAATGGTCTTGTAGCCATGGATTGACAAGAGTCTATTCTTGAAAACCTTGGGATTCAAGCATACAATCAAATATTTTTATTACTAAGGATATAAATAGGTTCATTTAATTAGCATTCAATTAGAGATAGAGGTTAATTTGTTTAGCATGTTAGTTTGAATATTCATTTAATGTTCTAATGCAAATATGTTAATAGATTAACTTTGTTTAAGCTCTAAGCATGATGGTATATTGATCTATTTAGCACTGTATTGAATCTATTAGGTGTTATATTTGATTTACTTTCCATTTTTAACCAATTTATGTACACATATGGAATGCATGGTGGAACTTACTCCATTTCCCTTTGCACTTAATTTCAAGTTTTTGTAGTTATGTTTCAATTTTGGTTACTAACCCTCTTTTGCACATGTTGATCTAACTTGTTTTGTTGATTTTTCATGTGTTGATTCTTCCTTGTACATATAAAGGAGGAAAAGTGCTATCAAAATTAGATCTTGATGGGAAAATTTCAATATTTCTCCATGTTTTCATTTTTAGAGCTTACTTTTTCAACATTTTACATGATAGTTTTATAAATTTCTTAGAAACCTTAAGTTCTTGATCATGTAGGTTAGTGTTTGATAGTTTTGATTCTTATATTTACATATTAATGTGGTGGGTTTCTATCAAAATTGATTGGTTCAGAACAAACCTTGTGTGATTTTTTCTTACAATTATTCATCATTTTGACTTATCCATTTAGGATAATGACTTTTATCCATTTATTCTTCATTATTCTTTGGTCATTAATTTCTCTTTTTGTTTTGAACTTAAGCGATTGTTCCTTGTGTTTATCCACCTTATAAACTCATTTCTAGGATAATCCTTTAGGTATTTTATCCTCTTGATGTTCTTGTTTTTGCCTAAATTCATGGTAATCTTTGAACATATATTTCAAACCTTAGCAAAAACATTTCCTATCAAGAAAATTTTGCATCAATCAAACATTGGAAATATTTCCTTTGTATCCTTTATGTTGTTAAAATTTTAAACAATCATTTGACATTTACGCCTCCAAACTTGTTGTCTAAACCTTGTTGGATTATCAATCTTATGTCAACATGATGTATGTTTTCCTTAGATTCCCTTTCAAAAATCACACAAGAATACCCTATATGTTTGCAAAATGTCTAGTTGGTTGTCGTTATGCTACCTGAATTGACATGGAAATTCCTTCTATTGAAAGGATTTCAATCACACTATCTAGGTCTAGGAATTTAGACTTAGTGAACACTAACCATGACTGATTATCACAGGGTTCCTTATATGCACAACCATAAAGAATAAAAATTTAGGCATTGACATCAAAAGATGCCCATCATGACTAAACCATTTTTGGTTATTCGCACTAGAGAACACATTCAGGTAACCCGTTGCCCACCTTCATCTCATAGTCAGTGGTATGGTAAGGACTCTTCTAATCTAAATTATTATTTTGGTTTCCCCCACTCTTCTTCTTATTCTAATCTAAACATCTCCTCTTGTTCTGAGGATTCCAATCCAAATATTTCCTCTGATTATTCTAATGATTCAGATCCAAACTAACATTCATATTCATCTAATTCAACTCCTAAGTTGCAGTCCTCCTCTTCTTCACAAGACCTCCTTCATCATACTTCGACTGTGATTCTTGAGTCCCCCCTTTATTTGTAGGACCTCCTTTATCACTCATCCAAATTGAATCCTAAGTCGCAGTCCTCCCTTTCTTCACAAGACCTTTATAAAACATCTAATGTGATTCTTCAATCACAATCCTCCCCTTCTTCGCAAGACCTCTTTTATTAGTCACCTCAATGAACCCTTCCTCCTTTGAATATTTTTGTGACTTAAAGTCCTTCTAGTCAATCATCTAAGTCAACTCCTATGTCACAATCTATGGAATTTTGGATAGAAAATCCTCCTATTCTTCCTCCACAACGTCGTCTTATTTGGAAACCTATGCCAACCAATTATAAATCTACATCTTCTTCTACTCATGAGACATCTATCCCTAATTATAGTTTTTCTCTTGAGTCATCTCCTTCTATCAATCATCATCAAACATATTCTAAGTCTTCCACACCAGTTGGATCTTTTTCTTTCAATCAAACCCCTGTGGACGATCAATAACCCATACTGGTTGATTTCTTTCATAACAAAGGAGTGATTATGATATTTATAAGGGAACATAAATATATCCCTTTAAAAAATTACGAGCAAGGATTATCTTTAGTCCTCGATGCGTTCACGTATTGTGGGGAAAATTTGATTCCTTTTATCAAGAAATAGAGGAAGAGCCTAAGTGCATGCAACTTGATCCTCCTCTTACTCTTCCATCCTCACATTATTCATTTTGTGATGAACTTCTTGGGTCTAGTACTGAGTCATGGCCCATCTTCTCATCACCCAATTATTTGTTACATATCATAATTCCTCAATTGTAATCTCACTTTGGGTCATCGCCAAGTATCCCATCACCTTCTTCTATATATGGGTCACCTCCAAGTAACCCCTAATCATCTACATGTGGGTCTCCTCCAAGTATCCCATTATCTTCTATTCTAGGGCCATGTCTAACTATCACCTTGTCATCTATATATGGGACACCTTCGGGTAGCCCCTCATCTTCTATTCTTGGACCTCCTCCTAGTATCCCTTATTCCATTGTACTTGGGCCACATCCAAGTAGCCTTCCATCTTTTGTCTATGGCTCACCTCCTAGTATCCCATCTTCATTCAATTCTTGGACAGTATCATTTTCTTCCATCACATTATTCTCCTACCAATGATTTTGGAAATTCTACCGTCATTTATCCCAAAAAATTTAAATGTCCACATTCTTCTCCCACTTCTTGAGATCAGACAAGTCACGCATTAGCTTATAATAAACCCAGACAAGTTCTTTATCAAGATAAGATCAAAATTCCAAAGAGTTCAAAAGCTCCCAACAACTCAAATGATTATAAAATTACAAAATCAAAAGCGATTCTAAAATGCACACCAATGCACCCATTAAGTATGTTACAAAGTGGAGAAACCTATAGATAGTGAACTCAAGCTCCCATATACAAAACCCATGTTTCAAAAAAATCACATTCATTTTTTGAGTGTGAACTCACCATGATCATCGAGATCAGGGATAATACCACTCATCATAAAAAACATGCTTAGTCTCCCTTATCAAGGAAATCATGGACATAATTGTTGGATCCTATCACGTAGAGTGAAATTGTTGGTCCCAATCTCCCAAATCACTAAACAAAATAAAAAAATCATAAAACAGTTCAAAAATACAAAAAAATGAGAAAACATTAAAACATTACAAAAACAAAATCAAAGCTACAAAGATCAAACATTCCAATTAGGTATTGCGTACAGATGGATGTTCTTTCTTACCTTTCGTTCATATTCCTTTGCAAGTCATCCACCATTTTCATCCCTTCTATGTTATTTTTTTAGCCTATTTTCATGCATTTTGTGACATTTATCTCTATGGTATCTGTTTGACCCTGGTATTTTATCACCTTTGTAAATTAATAAACAACTTGACCTTCTTAGAGATCCTATCACAATTCTACATGTAATAAACTTTTTGGGAAGAATTATTTTGGATATTTGTTGACACTATCCAATGTCATCATCACAATAAATTCCACATCCTTTTATTAAGCCCATGAGTGGATTCTTAACCCTTTTCAAACAAGAGAGCGGAAATATTTTTAATAAGAAAGAAAAAGAATCAAAATCAATCAATCAAAAAGTAAAAGTAAAAGAAAATTGATATATAACTCTCTCTTAGGGTGTTTCCAAATTTCTACCGAAGGCTAATGGATGCTCTGACTGATAGTAGAGAAATGTAATGCAATTAGAATCAAATGCATCTCCATTGGGGATATGGATGCCTAGATGGTAGCAGAGAAATGTACGGCTCTCCTTCCACCCTCCATTCACAAATTACCTTTTAAAATAAATCATTCCTACACATTGGCTAGTGTCTTCACTTTCTGTCTATCAATCTTTAAATTCAAGAGGTAATTAATTTCCACGTGCACACTGGGATCTCAGGGATGAGTAAAACATGATTAGTCTGTTACCAAGTGTTTATTTTTGGACCTTGTTCAAAAGCTTTCTTTAGTGCATGTCTTGTCTCATAATTTGTGCCTTGGGCTAATCACTTTTTCATCAACCACCTTATAAATATTTTCATAGCATCCTTTGTTCTTTGAAATAGTTTAGAACATCCATGTGTATAGGATGTCCTCTTTTCCATGTTTGCAGAAAAAAATTTCCCCTTTTAATAAGACAATCTTCTACTTCCTTTCTCTCATGTATTTACTTGGCCAACTTACGCTGGGGGCATTTTTGCTCCCTCATGATTGAACCTATTTTATATTGGCCTTGATACCCCTTCTACACGTGAAGAGTTTTCCTTTGAATACTCCCACCTAATTGCATATGGGGCAATTTTTGCATCTTCACTTTCATGCATGCATGTGGAATTTTTCCCTTGTACATCCCATTTATCATTGGGGGGATTCACGCTTCTTTGTCTTCCTGTACATAGTTTTATAAAAATTTAAAACATAAAAACCATTCAAATATGTTTCTAAAAAATAAAAAACAATACAAAATCATCCTACAAAACATTTCTCTTTGGTTCTCACCTGTTCTTAGTGTGCTACTCATGGATCAGTCTATATCTACCTCCATTAAAAAATTTGTTTGCTTACTATGTCTATACTATAGGGCACGATGAGTTGCTTGGTACTTGTTTCATAGTGCATTACTTTTCATAGGACCCAAGTGTCCTCTGTTATTTCCCTTGCATGTATCCTTTCTTGGGGCACCATCTTTTAACCCTTTTGTCGTTAATTCACATCAAAGCTTCGGATCAAAGCTTGATAAAAAAACAACATATGCTTTGTTAGGTTACTTGTATGTATTGCATGCATTATGTATGTTGTAGGGAGTTGGGAATATTTTAATTTCTCTTATTGAGTTGGTGTTTTTAGCTATGGAAATTTATTAATATATGGATTTTCATGTCATACTACACTTTTTTTCATTCTTTTTAATAAGGACAGATGACATCGATCATAAGAAAATGATGAAATAAAGTTGTTTTTTACATCAGAAAGATGATAGCTATATCCATCTCTTTTCATGTTCATTTTTCTTCCATATCACTCTCCTTCTGTCAACAACTTTCTCTTCAACATTAACTTGGGGAAATAGGGATCAATTCTTCTACTTCTTCTATTATTTTATTTCAGATTTTTGATCATCTGATCGCCCTCTTTCATCACCCCATCGAACACTCAAGGGGGCATCCTTCATTCTATTAATTTTTTCTTCTATCTCTTCAAAAAAATTTATTTTTGTTGTACTTTTCTACTGTATTTGAAGTGGCATCACTTATGCCACCCTAAAGTGGGGAAAATGTAGACACCTAAAATCCACTTACGGAGGCATTTAATGCTAAGATTGCACTAATTATCCTCTTTCTCATCATTTCCATAATAATTATCACTTTTGCACTAATTAACTAACATTCTCCTTTAGTTTCTTTAATTAATTACATTTCGTTAATTAATTATCCTTCCTATCATTAAGGATTCTGATTAATGAACTTTTGTTAATTAATACCTAACTTCTACCTGGGTTGATTAATTATTATTAATTAATTACACTCACAACTCTAAATCAATAAATTATCATTTATTGGATCAAATTCCTCTCTTACATCCCAAAAATCATACTAATTTTCCTCTAATTATCTTCTATAAGCTTACCTCTACCTATTAATTAATCATCTTTGATTAATTAAAACATCCCCCAACTCCCATGACTTACTAATGACAAATTAAACTCTTCTAAATCAATATTACCTTTTATAAAGCAACCTTATCCATTCCTAATCTTGTTTTACCTTTATCCCACATTCATCAATTTTCTAGCCTTGCCTCTTCAGGAAAGCTATATAAAGAACCCTCCTTCTTACCTTTCTTCTTACACCATGATTTGAATAGTGAAAACTATAAGCATTTTGATGTTGAGCCATTCTCCATTTTTGGAAATAGTTTCTCCATCTTGCATCCTTTCACTAAAAATTGAGTAATATGGGAAGATCCAAAATGTCCTTGTAGCCATTTTTGGTGATATTCCATTCTCAATATCTTGAGATCAAGTAACAATCCACTTTGATTTCTTATGTTCTTCATAGGTTCATAGTTTAAGTTAACAATCATAGAGAGTAGGAAATAGACTTAGCATGTAATTTCATTTATGCATAAAAGAATCATTTCCTTTAAGCTCTTATCTTGATGGTTCATTGTTTAATTAGCATTTTCTTTTGAAGTTATGTAGATATTAGTTTTAATTTATAGCTTAGTTAATTATACATGAGCAAAAAAAGCACCTTCATGCCCTTGGCCACCTCAAATTGTATCATAACTGAGTGTGTCAAGGTTATAAAAAATAATGATACCTTGCCAGTTTGAGGTAGGAGACCTTTTACTAGGGGCATCCATGTTTCTTTGTTTTCTTACACATAGCTTTAGAAAACTTCTAGAAAATCGTAAAAACATTCGTATAATTTTTTAAAATCCCAAAACATTAAAATGTGTTTCGTTGGAAAAATCAAAACATTCAAATATGTCTCTTAGAAAACTCAAAAACAATATAACATTGTCTTAAGATATACCAAAAATAGCACAAAATATTTCAAAATGGTCCCACAAAAACAAAGTGGTAGTTTTCTTACTTTAGTTGTTTATTTGTACATAGTTTTGTTGGTTTTCCTTTTCGTATCGTGTGCTTTAAATTGGATTCATTTTCTTACTTAGATTAAGTATAAATTTAATATATTTTTGATTTCATTGGGTTCATTTTTATCTTGCATGCTTGTATATAGTTGTGTTATTTTGATTAGATTTGGTTAAATTTTGTTTGTCTTGTTTACTTATACAGTTTGTTATCATTTCATAATTGTTATCATCTATCATCACATCTAAACATCATCACATATCAATAAATGATAAGCTACATCATCATACAAATGAAAATTAAACATGTATGCTAAGATAACATCATATAATATTATAAATAGGGTCAAGATGGATTATCCTTATCCCCTCTCTTCATAGACCATAATAAAAACATGGGCTAAACATTTTATCTCATAAAACACAATATGCGCTAAAATAAACAAGTCCATCATAATATATCAATATCAAAATCAATGTCCATATAAAAAATGTGTCTCGATATACATCATCAGGCCACCATGGGCATGGATCAAAAATATGCCTTCATCATGAGACATACATAAAAAATAGTACATGAATAAAGAGCCATGGATGACTCTCACCAATTCTAGGACTCCTTGGTCTGTGACTTTGGTTGGCCTGTCTTTGGCTAGGTTGCGGCATATGTACTAATCTCGTAGACCTAGATGATCTATATGATCCAGATCTAGATCTACTACCTACAATCTAGATAAAAGGGGTTTCCCTCTATCCGCCTGGAATGGCCACATGATATATAACCCTATAATGAGTTGCCTCACCTGAAGAAGTTGCGAAGTCATATACTAGATCACCATATTTATCTGTCTCAGCTACACAATAAAGAGCATCATTTTCTCTTGTAATATGGGATATATCCACCCCTATTTTTGTCCTAAGTTTCTCTCATACAACTATGGATTGATATCTCTCGACTCTAGCCTGATCCCACTCTATGGTCACCTGCTCTAACTATTTGTAAAAATATTGAATGATAATACATTTTATCTCACCCTACCTCATGGCCATAGCCCTTTATATATGTAACATTGCTATTAATGGTCCTTCTTCTCTTGGAATGAGCCCATGCCCAGGCATTGGTATCTTTGGTCCTCTCTGTGTTGATCTAGACGGTGAGCCCCATGTGCCAGGTACAAAATGTGGGGGTGATTCACATCCATCTCCACCTATTGCAAGATGTAGACTAGATACTCATAGTGGTGAAATCAGAACATGTACCATGGGAACCTATTATACCTATACCTATAGACCTTGGACTTATTCCTGTAAATCCACCTTGGCTTCCAATTGCCCTAGTCTGACCTGATCTCTCAAATCTTGGCCCTATAAACCCAACATTATTGTAGTTATACCTAGCTCTATCACAACCTATGGGATAGTGATGCATAGAGGAAGTATTTTGGCATATTAGGCCCCATAAAATGGCATGGTTCTAGGGTTTACCACATGTGTTTATGCAATCCATCACTATGGGAATATATAGTTGAAGATATCATGAGATCACCGCAATCTAATCTGTGGCCCAAAATCAAATGTCTTGTGTGTCTTATGCACGTACCACATATCATCTCTCGGTATGCCCTAAATATTGCCAAGTTGTTGTTGTACTGGGTCAACATGGTAAAAATCTCTGATGTGACTCTAGCTACCAATAGTAAAGTGATAAACCTATGTAGTGGTGATCTCTATGCCATCATCATGGCATTGATACAACTGGTAGGGTTTTTAGGTGATCATACGAAGCTGTAGGTCCTCAAATTATCACATGTAGTAGTATCCCCCATGTGCAAGAAAACATCCTCATCCACTAGCTCCCATCCCATACAAGAGGGATCATACAGAGCCCTATCTCATAATACTCCTAAGGGGTACCCTATCACAATATGATCATATGCCTAGATTTGTAGCAGTGTGGTTAGTCCTAAGCTCCTCTATCCTAGATAGGTAATCAAATATAGATCCCAATACAAGTGAGATAATATACATGGCCCCAGTATAAGACCTCTCTGTCCATCATTCTATGCACTACTTTTGTCAAACCAAGTGGGAAGTCCATGTTAGTTTTGTTAGGTATCAAGTAGCCGCTAATAAGAGCCATTAAGTATAATGGTATCTATGTAATATATCGATCCTCGAAACATTGGTATAAGAGCACTTCCACACCCTATCATGGTATGTCCCATCAAAGAAATTTATCTTAAATGCAAGCAAGGATATGCCTACAATCCCTTTCATAAGTCACCAGGATACCCTAAATAGGAACTCTGAGGATCTTCCATACATCCTATAGAGTCATAGTCATCTCACCATTCGGTAATGAAAATGTCTAGCTCTTGTTCCTCCACTTCTCTACTAAGTTATTTAGGAGGGCATGATCTAATATAGGAGAGGCCCATATCTTTCAGTGTTGTAGTGATAAATATCTTCTCTTGACGTGAAAACATCTACTCATAGGCTCATAGGACCCCATATCACTCGTGCACATCCACGTTACATAAAGTCACCTAAAAATTTACATAAAACATTTAATTAAAATAATTTATTTTGATAAACATATTCCTAAGGTGTTCTAATTGATTCTACGTTCTTCTATTCCTGCCTAAGTTCTTCTACAAATATTTAAATTTCTTCTAGAATTTCCCTCAGGCACAAAAGTTGCACTAACGCAAGCTTGTTTACGCTAGTATACCCCTTTTAAAACTAACACAAGCTTATGCTAGTGCACTCCTTTATGTGCTAAATCCCTCATTTTTGCACTAGCACAAGCTTGCACCAACATCTCCATTTTCCCACTAACTTTTTCATTTTTACACCAATGCGCACCTAGCCTAGCCTAAACTTGAGTTTTACGCTAGTGCACAACCCCTCTATGTAATTTTTGCACCAATGCGTACCTAGCCTAGCCTAAACATGAGTTTTTCACTAGCACACAACCCCTCTATGTAATCACAAAACCCATTTTTTTAAGCAGACACCCTTTATGCTAATGCACCTTAAGGCTTGCGCTAGCGTGAACCCACATTTTTTCCCTAGCTAATAAGCATCATAAGTGCACTAAAAACTTTAAAACTTAAGTTTTTGTATCAGTGTCAGGTGCGTAAGAGGCCTATTGAACTATCGAACTTGATCAGCGTGGTGTTTACAATTTTGAATCCGAGCCATTTCTCTCCAATGTCAAACCAAAAACCTCTCCAAATCTCAAAAGGGCCAGGTAACAATAACTCATCGCAATGGACTTTTTCACTCTCGTCTTTCTATTTATAGATGCTATGACCTAATTATTCATTTTTCTTGCCCCCCAGGGGCTAGATGATTAATGTGATTCTTCTATAACTGGTCGCAATGATTATTGTTATAAAATAGTTATTTTCAGCTTTTTTCGTTACGTTGGGGCATATTTTTGCTTCTTGGCGACCCTTTCTAGAAACATGGGGCATATTTTTTCCTCTTAGTGCTTATTAGCAATGTCTGCATACATTGTCATTTGTCTAGATAATTTTCTTCGTACCAAATTCAAAACATCCAAAAAAATGGTAAAATCATTAAAAACCCAAAAAATTGGTATAATCATTAAAAACCCAAAAAATGGCAAAATCATTAAAAATACAAAAAATTGGTAAAAATAAAAAAATCCAAAAAATGGTAAAAATCCAAAATTTCATAAAAATTGTAAAATTCATTTTTTTTCAAAAATTGGTAAAAATCATGCATGTAATGAAATCTTTTATCACACACACCATCCTCAAACATAAAAATTTTTCCTACAAAGCATCTTTCTTTGGTCCTCGCATGTTCTTGCAAAAATGACTCATGCATCATTTTGATCTACCTCCATTAACAAAGCTAGTTTGCTTACTATGTTTTTACGCCCTTGTAAAAATGAGTTTATTGGTACTATTTTATAGTGCACGATTACTTTTTCATTGTACCCATGTTTCCTCCATTTATTCACCTCACATGTATCCTTTCTTGGGGTGTCATTTTTAACCCTTATTAATTCGAACATTTGGGAACTAAATCTTGATAACAAAAACATTGGTGCAACTATCTTGAACATTATTTATTTGAGTATGCATGTTTGTACTTGTTCCCTTTTAGGTTAGCTTGTTTAGTTTCTCATATTTCATTATGTTATGTACGTTGCATTGAGTTAGTGTTGTAGTAATGAGCAAATGTTTGTATTATAACTTTTCATGTTATTTTATAGTTTTTTCCTATGTGTATATTTTAATAAGATCCGATGATATAGATCATATGAGCTAAGTGATGAAACAAAATTTTTTATTAAACGAGCTGGATGTAAAATATATTTCCATATTCTTTACTATCATATCTTATCACTATCAATTTTTCTTTCAAAAGACATGGGGTAATAGGGATCATATTTATCCCCCCTCCCCCACTTTGTTTCTTCTATTCATTTACTTCATATTTTCAATCATCGATTGACCTCTTCTATCACCCCATCAACACTTGAGGGGGAATCCTTCATTCCACTAATTTATCTTCAAAATTTACTTGTTTATTCTTGTTTTCTATCTTTGAAGTGGTGTCGCTTACGCCACCCCAAAGAAGGGAAAATTTAGACACCTAAAATCTTCTTACGCAGTTCGATTGCTAGTAAGGCACTAATAACCATCTTTCCTATCATTTTCATTATAATTAGTGATTTTCCTCTAATTAACTAAGGTTTACCTCTATTCTGGTCAATTAAAGGCACTTCGTTAATTAACTAGCCTTTACCACATTCTGGATCCCAACTAAGGACACTTCATTAGATATAATCCTCTTCCAATTGATTAATTAAATATTATGAATTATTTAAGGCTTTTTACCATTGTATTTAATCAATAAATGATTTTATTGGCTTAATCCCTCTTTCAAATGCTTCAAATCATATCAAATTCCTCCTAAATCACCTCCATATATCCTAAAATTCTTATTCTATCATATTAATTAATCCTAGTTGATTAATTAAATCATCTCCGGCTCCCATGAGTTTTTAATCACTTGTTAATTCCTCTAGTCAAGCTTAGAAATTCTAAATATACTTTATCCTTTATCCCAAATTCATTAGGATTCAAGATTCTCCCAAAAGAGAAATATATTTAAAGGACCATCCTACATCCTTCACACCTTACACCTTTACAAACACCATACCTTTTCTAGTATTTCATATAACACATATGATAAGATCCCTCTACATTATTTTGGAATAACTACTTCATCTCTGCATCCATTCTAGCATTGCTGAGTAGAAAGGAAGATCTAAGAATGACTTTGTAGCCATTTCTTGGTGATATTCTTCCATCTCTTTGGAGATCAAACACACAAATTTGATTGCTCATGATCTAAAGAGGCTCATGTTTTAGAAGCAATCATACATTAATAGAGTAGGAATGGTAGCCTTAGGTCATTTAACTCATGTTTATGCAAGATAGCTAGTTTACTTTAATCTCTAATCATAGTGTTAATAGATTTTTATTTTCTTTGAGATTGAATAGGTGTTAGTTTCTGTCAGTTAGCATAGAAATTTTAACATGAACACAACCTTATCATGTCAAGGAAGATCAAAAACTTTTTAGAGAAGAATAAGGTCCATAGTTTCATAGAAGGGTTGATCCATTGCTTCAAAAGTTGGTCAATGACTTGACTACATTAAAGAAGGAAATTTCTCAACATGCCTTGCACTAAAACAAAAACATAAATCAAATTTCCAATGCTCCTTGAAGGCTTGCCTTGGAAGCTACACCGATTAATGTAATATGTGAAGATGAAGAAAATACAAACTTGAAAGAGAAGAAGAAGTCGTATATGAAAACATTAGGTATTATGAATACTCACCTAATGAATATTTTTAAGAATCCATGGATAGTGAATCTTGTGCATTATTCACTCTGTTGGCTCCAAATTTTACACCCCCTAGTACCTGAAAAGACTTTCAAAAGGTAGGAAGGCTTAGAGGATGAAAAAATGTGTGATAAATGTCATTTTTAGTGTCGGTGGTGTCTAACATTCTCTTTATAACCAATATCTTATGATGACTAAGAGGCACATACAGAGGGGACGGCATGATCCTTCTACTTTTCGTTCTTCCTTAAACTAGGGTAAGAGGGACCATTAGGTAACCTGAATGGAGAGAGGAAAATTTTTACTTAATCCTTTCTTGATTTTGTCAAATCGTGGGTAAATATGAGCTAAGAATGGCAATGGATATAACATTTAAAATCACAATATTTGTGACAAGAATATCATATATACTTAGTGCATCAAACATAGATTACTAGAGATAACAAAGCTGAGTTGTTCTTTGCATCACTTTTGATGGGAAGATGGATGGGAAGAATTTTTTCAATGATGCTAGGAAAGAGAACAATAGGGTGGTAAATGGATATTTTATCTAGAAGTTTGATGGTGTGGGAAAAGTAGAATACATTTGATTTTTGAAGTATGGGGAGAAAATTATGGTTGATTTCCTACAACAAATAATCAACAAATACTAACACAACATGATATCCTGGAAAGTAAAGAACATCCAATTAAGTAGTAAAAAATTTTAAATAAAAATATTTGCATTCATTGATATGTAATTTCGATAAATATTTTCAAAAAAATAATTAAAACACTTAACATAAAATATTATACAAGAGTTCTAGTGAAGTACATATTACTTATATTTTCATATGCCAAAGATAAACTCAAAGGTGAACAAAAATTATTTAAGGAGGAGGTTACAACACGATTTTATAACCACCTAAGATATTAAAGAGTTAATGCTACAAGGAAATATTGATTTAGTGACCAAAAAAATGCAACTTACTAGAGATATGATCTAGTGTACTACATACAGAAGAAATAAAAAATAAAATTGCAGCAAAAATTGTAACTCATTAATAAAATTTCAACATACAAGATCCAGAACACAAAACGAGAATCATAAGCATGCATATTTCATTTAAAATCTCAATTTATTGACAAGGGGACATTAATTAAATGTCCTCAATGTTCACCAATGGTTGTACAGTACAACCACATTGACAAAAAAACTTGAAAGCTCAAATTTTATATGTATTCCATACAAGGAAATTGAAACATGCAGAGTGATATTAATTTCTTTCAACTTCTCAAAGAAAACAAACCCCCCTTGATACGAGGACAAAGCCTCATATTTATACAAAAACTGTATGGATCCACATTTTAATTTTCCCCAAATTAGTTAGAGAATATTCCTTACCCACACAGCAAAGGAGCCCAGAATCACATCAAAGAGGGAAGACATCTTGTTTAACTACAAAGATCCTATTTTAAGTTACCAAATTTTAGAATCAGTTTTTTTTTTTTTTTTTGCAGATGTGGGTATGTGAAAACTATTCAGCTTGTGTTTCAAAATATCTTTTAGTATTTTTCACCATGTCACAATCATACATGTGCCTAGTCACAAACTATTTCACTCCAGATGTTACTCCTTGAATTGATTTGATTTTTTCCTATTTTGGAAAATACACTTTGATAAATGAATGATTATGGGTATCATTTAGAATTTGATGTTTTCCTCATGAAATTTTTTTAATCAAACTAAAATAACACCTTTTTTCAAATGTCATTATGCTCTCCCCTTTTCCTCTTTTTATCGAGCATCCAAACTAATGCTTTATTTAATCCCAACATGATACTTCAAACATATTTCCCTAGGATTCACTTTCGTATAAATTCTTTCTTACCTCCTTTGAATTTGCAAGCTCCTTGTAGGAGTATAAGTGGAGTTTCTTGAAATAATCGGTGGAATCCCTGTTATCAAATATTTACCCCCTCGGGTTATTTGGATAACTCATTATAAATGGATTTGGAATTTAAAACTTTGAATGGGAAGACCTCTATAAAACTCAATGTTATGTATCATAAGGGCTACGTTTCATCATTTCATAAGTTTTCGTTCCAAGAAAGTTGTTAACAATATGCCAAAAAGCACTAAACCATCAAACACTCTCTGTAAGAAGTTTCAGCATGGGAAACAAACAAGAGTTAGTTTCAAGACAAATGAGTTCCCAACAAAAAAGGCATTGTAACTTGTTCATATATACCTTTATGGTCCTACGAGAACTCAAAGTATGCAAGGTGAGAAATTATTTATGTTATTTATTGATGACTATTCTAGAATGACATGGGTTACTTTTCTAAAAGATAAATATGAAGCATTTGGGAAGCTTAAGGAATTAAAATCCATAGTCAAAAATGAAACTGGTCTAAAAATAAAGTGTTAATAGCTATTTGAGGAGGATAATTTACTTCAAATGAATTTGAAGAATTTTTTCAACACTATGGAATAAGGATACATTTCTCAGCTGCAAGGACTCCATATAGAATGGAGTTATAGAAAGGAAAAGTATAACTGTATAGGAAATAGCTAGAGAAATGTTAAATGAATATAAGATATCATATATATTTTGGAAAGAAGTGTTTAAAACATCTTTCTACATTATAAATAGAGGAAAAATTAGATTAAACAATAGAAAAACACCTTGTGAACTAGGAAAGGGTAGACCAACAATAGTCAAATAATTAATAAATACTTGTGATAAGTGAAAGAGATTGATATTTATTTCCAATCTCATTCTCATGTGTTATTCCATTCCTCTCTTTGTAAAAATTTGTGAGAATTTCAATAAATAAGAAAGGATTTTCATTCTTTTCTCGATGAGGGAATTAGTGAGACTTTTTATTCATAATTTTAACTCATCTTGGTATTAGTAACAAGGTTTTTTCTCTTTCTAAATATGTGTTTTAAATTTATTTAATTAATATTTATAGGCATCTGAGTTTATACCTATGATATTAATCCCCCCTTTTTTTCCCACTCCCTTTCCCACCTACTCAGCAAATTCCTCCCTTGCAATAAATTACAATCCTTTGCCACAGGTTCAATGAAGTGTCCCCGTTGGATTTTATTTTTCTTCACAGACAATATTGGATCTTCCCCATTAGAGTAGAGGGACCTAATACTAGATCATTGGAAGAAATCCAACAATTTTTCCAATTGACAAATTTTCTCACCAACATTTTTTAGCACCCACCGTGGGGAAGACTTGGCATATTCTATACCCAAAATAAAAACCACAAAATCCAAAAAAATAATATATTAAAAAAATAAAATATAGAATTATTTTTTACTCTGATCCATTGTTGATTCCTTCATGTGACCCTTTGTATTCCATAGTGCCCTTTCATATTATTATTTTATGATTTTCCCAAAGTAGTTTAAAGAAGATAGATCATGTTAAATAGGTTGAGAGTAATTATTTATCCCTCTTTTGAGGATTTGCAAAATCCTCAAGAACAAATTAGAGATAATGTCTACTTCTCTCAAGCTTCATCTCCATCTGATTCTTTAAGTGGTACACCTGAAAACTACTATGTAAACTCATGTTGATACTCCTCCTATAAATCCTCTAGTTTCTCCTACCTTCCACACACCATTGAACATTGAATTCCCTAGTGAAGAAGAATAAGAAAAAAAGGAAGAATTGAGAGAAGAATTTACAAAATCACAAGAAGAATCATAAATGTAAGAAGAAGGAGAAAGAACCTAACCCATTGTTCCATGGGGAAATAATACAGGTTCTTTCACTCTTACACCTCCTCTTCATGATCTACCAATAGGTTCCCACAAGAATTTTGAGAAGTTTAAAGGTGATGGTACACAAATTCCTGAATAACACATCTCTACCTTCATAACCTCATGTGAAATGTTGGGGATTAAACACAAAGATGTTGTCATGATATTTTTTTTAGAATCTCTGCAAGAAAAGGCAATTGAATGGTTCTATCTCCTGTCAGCTATATCCATCACCTACTAAGATGACATCAAAACTAGTTTCGAGGATAGATTCAAATCTAATGAGGACAGCCAAGGATTTCTTGTGTAGTTTGTTCAAATGAAGATGGGACCTAATAAGACTATGAGATATTTTGTATCCTGACATAATAGGTTACTCAGAAGGATACCCTTTAAAGTAATGCTCGTAGATGACAACGTGAAGATATTTTTCAGCAATGCTCAATTTCCTGAGGTAATATTCATCCTCTAAAGATATCTCACAAGCTTACATTTGTACAATTACCCATGTAAATTTTGTGGGTTATCTAATCATTGTGTGGCCAAATGTAGGAAACATAAATCTATGTTGGAAGAGATTGAGAAAGTTCACTCTCCTAAACCTGGCTCGGCTAAAATTAGTCTAGGTAAGTTTCCTAAAAATGTGGATCCTAAAAAAATGGATCAAAGATTTTGTGATCACTGTAAAAAGAAAGGTCATGTAATTGAGAAATGTTGGCAGCGTCATCCAAAACAAAAATTAAATTTCATTAAAAAGGATAGCAATTTTAAACCAATCATTATGACTCCTTCAGTGAATCAGCTAGAAACTAAAGTGAATCAACCACCTAAACAGGAAAATGTGTTAAAAAAGGTGGGTAGACAATTCATCAGTTTTATGTTTGCATAGTGTAATTGATGAATATATGCAAACTAACAAAGAAATCTTTGGAATTCCTGTTGATTTGTAAAAAGGATAATTTCCATATTTATTTTTCTTTGGTGTTGGTGAAGTAACCTGAAGAGGAAATCCAAGTGACAGGTTTAACATACTTGGGTAAATTTCTCTTGTTATGGTTTTGAAAAACTTCATTTTTACAACAACATGTACAATTATTTCATGGGGCATGATTTGGATCGGATGTCTGATTTTGGAAAATTGTATTCAGTATGTTGTTGTTTAAGAACTGTGTAGATGTATCATGTAGGCATTGTTTGTGTGTGTAAATTTTATACAAACTTTTTGTTGCTATGCATGATGTTTGCACATGTATAAGTCTTATTGTTAGGATTAAATATTTGTAACTGTCAAACATAGTTACAAATAGTATGTACAAATTTCTCACTAACAAGTTGTGAATGCAGGTTATATTTGCATTGTTAACAATGGTGTAGGATCAGAGTGTACAGATGAGTATGGAAGATTCAATTGTCATCTCAATTGCAGTAATGGCCATGGGTGATATTACTATTAATGGCTATTTTTTTATTATTGCAATTTTTGGAAAAAATACCATGCTATAAATTGGGTTCTACTGTTTGTGATATGCAGAGGATCAATTGACAGTTCAGCTGGGTAAAGTTCCCTTTTGAGGAAAAAATGGTCTTATTGGGGAGGAGTGATCTAGAGTAATTTTTCAGTGTACATATCTTCCCTAAATCTCCCTAAACCATTGCAGGCTTGTAGAGTGTCTCAAGAGCTTTCTGTCGACAGGTGGAACTCAAAAAAATAGAGCTCATATGCGAAAGATATCACAGGTCAAGGTTTAGTGTTAAATGTGGTCAAACTTGGTCAACAGTACAATCCAAACGTGACATGTGGCAAAATGGTAAAAAGGTTTAAAAGGTTAAAATTTTGTTTTTACCTTTGGTATTTGACATAAGAGGGAAAAATTGGTGGGCCCCACTATTTGCTGGTTGGGGGCCCTCAGCCAGGTTCGACACACTCTTTTATAGGAGGGGTGCCTTTGCCACCTTTTCATATTATCAATATCATATTTTTTATTATATATGCCACATATCTCTCTAACATTGTCAATGTGGGATATATTGTTTGGAGAGTTGATATTTTGCATTGCAGGATATATATAGCTTGTGAGCTATTTTATTAGCTCGGTGGGGTGATCAACTCCCCACCGAGTTGATCACACCGAGCTACCCAATGTTTCCACAATTTGCATTATCTCAAGCTATGGTTTCCTATACCGATGATCCCTATACCTTCTATTTACATGACAAGCCATTGGTTACCTATACCTCCGGGGTGAGGACACACAATATATACATCACATAACTTGGCACATCATATGGACAAGGCAACCAACAGATTTGGCGGACCTCGGTCATATACTCAGTGGCACAATTCTTATTCGGCACTCATAACTCGGGACACACAGTCTACAGCACAACACAAACTTGGCACAACCCTACAGGTGGTTTATATAACACAAGTGGTTCAACCAAACACCACAATGCACACACGTCAGACAACATGATTCACATGGGCTCGTATAGTATATATAATGCCACAGGGTCACTACTCAGGCTTGAACAATCAGTGGCATTGCCCAACAAAAGGGGCATGTTTGAACAAGATGTGGCATAAGCCACAAAAAATATAGGCTCATAGCCATGACTATGGTTTTAATACCTGAAACCTGACACGTCCACAATTGGACCATGAATGTGGGATTTGGCTCCCCAATAGCATTAGTGCAAAACGGTCACCAAAAAATGGGGATTCAACCCCATGACCTCATGGGCCCTAAAGCTAGTAACAACTCACCAAATCACCATGGCAGCTCAATGAGTGTATAAAATGAAGGCTCAGTCTGATTTTATAAAAGGACATTAGTGCAGGACTGTGTAGGAGACCATACAGGGAAAGTTGCACAAAACCTCAGTTTTGAGGCACTTAGAGGCAGAATCAGAACTCGGAGTAAAAAAAAAGTTTCTCAAAATTTCAAAGATGAAGACAATGGTGCTTTTCTTTTTCCATGAAGTGTTGTAGATTTTCCGGTGTAGGAGTTTTTCGGTCGCATTTCATAGGAAAAGCACTGTGGAGAGCTTGTGAAGCCACGGGTGAATTTTGTGGACAGTTCTGACAGGAAATCAGAGTTCCCAAACCTGTTTCTAAGCTTCATTTTAGGTATACAATTCTTTATTGTCATTATTAAAGGTGATTAAGTTGTACTTCTTTGGGCAATAATAGATCGATTCATGATTACGTGAATCCAGAGACGTAGCCTTCAGGTGAACTTCATTAACAATTTCTTGTTGTGGATTTATTTTCAGTTTGTGAAGCTTTTGATCAGATAAAAATCATTATTTGGATTATTTGATTAAATTGATGAAGCAAACACTTAACTGGTTAAATTGGATTTAAGTGAATTTGACAATCCATTCTCCACAACCTACAAATGAATGCACTAAGTCAATTTTGGATTAAAAATCAGATTGGGTGCATATAATTCATCTTGTTATCAGAATTTAAGGATTTGTAATATTTCCATTTGATTACGGAAGTTGGATTTTAAAAATCGATTAATTGATTTTAAGAAAGTGTTTTGAAAATTGGGGTTTCAAAACACCAAATTGGTTCAATTAAGCACTCTTGATCAATTTTAAATCTGGAAAAATATAGTTTCATAGTTCAAGTTAGATAAAAATGGGATCCTGAGTTATTACCCTCCTCGATCATTTTATTAAACTGGGTCCTTTCCTTGCATTAGTATACTTGAATGGAGTGTTCTTCTTCAGCATTTTTGAGTCATGATGTTTCACTAATCCTGCAAATTTAGGAACAACAGGTCTCCTTAAGAAATTTTGAAAATTTTTCCAAGGACAAGATTGTAATGATTTATTATGTGTTGGCATGGAGAGAGAAAGGATGGCTGAAGACTATATTCCTGGATCCTAATCAGTTGTTGGCTTCCTTTGAGGAACAAATGTGACCTAAGAGTTTTCCTTGCGATATAAATCTAAGGATGATCTTACTTCTTTGGATTGAACCATACCCCAAACTCACTACACCTTTCAAACACTTTCTCAAGATATTCCATGTTATCTTCACTTATCTTTGATACCATCTAGGTAAATCAAAATAATTTTTTTTATAAATCCCTTCGAATAAAAATCCACGACCCTCTGAAAGGTAGTACCAACGGTAGAAAACCCAAAAGGCATTTTCTCATAGGTAAATGTTCCTATTTAGAAGTAAAATTTGTTTTATACCTGTCCTCTTCCTTAACCAAAATTTAATTGAATCCAAAATATCCATTGAGAAGGGAGAACCTCTCATCTCCTACTACTATTTGCAAAATTTGGTATATGGATGGAAAAAGATAGTGATCTTTTCAGGATGCTCTATTTAGGTCTCTGAAATCAACACATAACCTAGCATCTCCATTCATCTTCCTTACAAGGACCAAATTTTCCATCCAAGTAGAGTACTTGATAGGAAATATAATTATGGCTTCTAAGAGTTTGGAAATATCTTTCTTCATTAGGGGTTCTATATTAGGATTTACATTCCTTTGCTTTTTTTGAACATGCTTCAAATTGGGGTCAAGATCTATAATATGTTGCATTATTTCAGGAAACCCTTAATATCTTCATATATCCACGAGAAAACATCATGGTGTTACTAACATAAGGACACAAAAAGTTATTTTTCAGCTTCACCACATATCTTTCCAAGCAGCGGCTCATTATCTTGGGAAATCATAACCTTTTGATAGTCTTCTTCACTATCCATCATACTTTTCTTTTCCCCTTAGAACTCATCATCAGGGATGAATATGTTCTCAAGAGTAACTTGACCTCTTGATCATTTGTTAGTTCTTAATTAGATAACCTGATCCTCATAGCCTTCTTCCAGCCTTGACTGCAACTTCAATGATAATTCAGGCTCATTCTAAATAAAATTGGTAATTTTATCATCTTTCTCAAAGACTTTTTAACTCACATTATTGTTTGAGATGATTATCTCACCACCATCTTGAAATGTTGATCATGTCCCTCAATGAAATCTTGAGGTGAGACAAATTGTGACCCTACAACAACCATCTAATCATCTTTCAAATTTGATTTCCTTGGCACTACTTGGAGATTAATAGAGTTTAAGCTCTTAAGTAGGTCCCAAACTCTATGTTTATAAGCCTTTACGATATTGTTCATGGTAGAAACACTTATGTCTTACTTGGTGTATAACCAATTAAGCATCCCCAAAAACTGTAACCTCTTAATATCCCTCATTTCGGCCAATAACAACCCATGGAATAAAAGCCTCATACTTAGCTACATTATTAGAACATGTAAATTAAATCCTATGAGTGAAAAGAAACTTCTCATCCTTAGGGGAAATAAAAGCTGAAGGAGTGTAGGATGAAGACCTAGAAGGAATTCATGAGCATTGAATAGTTGCACTTCACCAAAGTGTAGGAGTTGCGAGATTAAAGCAAGTAAGCTTTGTAAAGTAATGTGCATGCATATGAGAGCTCAAGATTCGAAAAGTGGATTGGAATGGAAGCCTTAGCTTAGCTTGTATTGGCTTAACATAGATCAAAAGAGATGGTGTACATATAGGGGAGTGAATGTGTAACTCCCATGTAAGAGAATATTCCTCCATAATGGAGAAGAGGAGTTACTTTCCCAAATGGGAATGTAACTCCTATGACACACTTACACATATGACAGATTCTGTAAGAGAATCTGTCATAACTAAGATGACACCTAGATCCATGTCCACCTAAGTGAGATGACTCACCTGGTGAGGTAGAATAACACTAAATAAGTGAATAAGTACACCACCTACACCAACACCCCCCCCTTCATTGTAACTTAGGATGAGGTGGAAAGTCAGAAACAAGAAATGGGTCCTGACACAAAGCCTGATGAGGCACCCATGTATAAGAAGAAGTCCCAAGAAGTAAAGGAAAACCCAGTGGGAAAAACATCCATGACAAGAGAACAAAAAACTCTCTAATCTAAGAAAGATGCCAAATATGGGTCCTGGCCATAGACAAGCCTGAAAGGGTACCCATGTACAAAGAGGCAATCTCTCGGAAAGAAGAAGAAGAGAGAAGAAGAGGGAGACGAGAGGAATGCAGAAGATGCCATGGATGGATTTGAACTCTGCAGCTCTAGGAGGTCTCCCAGAAGAATGTCGATGACGAGATTCTCTACCTCTAGATTGAAGAAGAGCCACCCACAACAAACTGTGTGCCTGCCCTTAGGAAGGATAGAAATGATGTGCTGGAAGTTCGCCCACTCCACAAAGGAAACTGAAGGCAACAACATGAAGAACTCTGAGTCTGGTGCACGGAAGTGTGACATAGGTCTAGCGAGTGAGTGCCAAGGAACTGAAGGTAATGCCACGTCCGTAGAACTATCAGACTGTGAAAAAGAGTGAACACCTGTAGAGAGGATGTCCACAGTGATGTGAAGGCAACAAAACATCCCCCACAACAGAAAAGGGATCCACAGCTAAGGGTGGATCAATGAAGGTCTCCGGAAAAGTGGAAGTGGTAAGAATCCCAAAAGGGTCACTCTCAACAATAGAGATGATGAACTCTTCTGAAACACCTGTAGATGGATGAGGGACCTGTAGAGCATCACAAGTAGACTCTGCAAAAAGATGAAAAAGGTCAGGAAGATACTTGTCCCAATGAGGGGGCTCAACAAACAGAAGAGTGATGTATGATAGGTATGAGTCATCCAATGAAGATAGAGGAGTGAAAGTGGGCCTCGCACACTGGAAGGTGGAAAGGAGGTAGGTGTGATGAATATGTGAGACTGAGTAGGAGATTGCTCGATATCTGATGAGATGTGGGGGGTGAAAAAAATGTCTATAATAGTGAGAGAAAGAGGAGAAGAGTCCTCTATAGTACTCTCGACATCATAACTGGATGCACGATCCTCGTCATCAGAAGTAGAACCAAGTGAGCCTATGTCAGTGGAACTGTCATCACACAAAGAAATGGAGGAGACAACTGAATTAGTAGCAGTAACAACGACTGCAGTATGTGAAGGGTCTCCATACAAGGACTGAAGAATGCTCCAAACATGGTGAGGTGGATCTGAGTCTGCCACATGAAACCAGAGAGAACGAGAGACATGCATCATCATGTGACCAAAGACATGGTCACAAGTGTCGAGGAAGTCCTCTAGATGATGATGATCAGCGGGTGTAGGAACTGGCCCAAGCAAGAAGGGTAAGAGACCCTCGTGGGCGAAGTAATGTTCCATGGAAGCACGCTAGGCTAAATATGTCTATCTCCCGGTGAGAAGTGGCCGAGGCTGTAAGGTGATCCTATGATGCTCACGTCTAGAAAGAGCACTCTCCATGATGAAAAAAATGCAAGTTGCAAGGGTGCACAAAAGCAAGACGTCGGACTCGGCCGATAATGCATCTGTGTGTGTAGGCCCAAGAGTACAATCAACCCCCCTAGAATGTGGCACTTTATAAAAGTAGTGCGTTTACAAAACTAATAATCCCATCATGTAATGTGTAAAAAATCATGCAACTTTGACTAAAGAAGCACTAAAAAATTAGCAACGAGTCAAAAGTTATAGCATTAAAATGATTCCCACAACTGATGGAAAAATGCACTAGACACTGCAAACGCATTAAAAAAGTGCTCAAAATGGGTGCAAAGGGTATCGTGTGGGTACTCATTGGAAATGGCATCAAATTTTGGCAGGGGTTTGTTTTGACTATGAGGGGGGGTTAGCCTCCTGCCAACCCCGGACCTCGCCCTCCGTCTTTGACACTCAAATGAAGGATAATAAATACCAAGCTAAAAACCAGTAGCCTTAAAATCAAGTTACAATGCCATGAATGTTTTTTAATGGACACCTTAAAACATTAAAAATGTGGATAAGGAGGTGGGCCCACATTGTAAGTGTTGCACTCAAGAGTTTTCCACGTGTAGAACCGAGCTGAAGACCGCCAAAAATGCCAAGCTCCACGTGCTGGTTTGAAACGTTGACACAAGTTTGGACTATTGTGCAGTTGCTAGAGTTGTTACAGGAGTTTGAAACGTGGCAGGGTCAACACTTGGAGATGCACCAAGAGCAGGATAATGCACATGGAGCTGGAGGTGTATGTGGAGTACATGCACTAGAGTAGGTAGAGAGCTATGTGCAGAAGATCCCAACCGAGTCCAAAACATGTTTTTCCAGAATAGCCTGAAAAATGGCTAGTACAACTATAGGAGCTTGGTGCGCAGGGTTAAAAAACGTCCAAGGATCTAAAAAAAATGAGCCAGCAACAAGACACACGGAGGTAGAACAGCAGCAGGAACTCAAGTCTGATAACCAGTGTGCAAACTAGTGACCACCCCGGTGGCAAAAATTTGTAGCTGTCAGACTGAAAACCTGAGTAAAAATGGTGAAGCACGAGCAGCAAAAAATGAGCTGATCACATGAGATGATGGCAAAACCAGAGCAAACATTGGAGTGCTGAGCAGGAGGTGAACGTGGGCACATTTTGGAGGTTTGTTTGACCAAGCTGAGCAAGGTAATGGATGCTAGTAATGCATGTGAATGAACTTGCCACGTAGACCAGTGCAAAACGGTGCTAGGAATGTGTGGAATGAAGTCTTTCCCTCAGCTGGCCAAAATGTTAGTCAAACAAAATGAACCCAAGAAACCAGTGCATAAAAAACCACGTAGAAGCAGTTAGACAAGCATGAGCATATGTATCGAGCCAACATTAGACCACAAAATGACCTCAGGAAGAAAAACATGAACTCAGATCTAAGCCCTCAAACAACACCCAAAAAATGCAAACCACCTCTAAATACCGCTTGCAAAGTCTGGAAAACCACGAACACCCGAAAACAAACCATGAACAACCCGAATGGAGGTATAAATGCCTGAATCAATGCAGGAAGACCACAGTAGGAATTTCCATTACAAAAAATGCACAAGAATCTAAATATCATTCCAAAAGCCATAAAACATGCACAAAAACACCGATAAGTGCATGGATCCACAAGATCCTCTCTGATACCATGAAAGAGGGTTTAAAACCCACAAGCAAGGATCACGAGGGGATGACGTGCATATCAATGAACGTGCAAATGGCAGCAATGAAGAGATCCCAGGAGGAGAAAGCATCAACTATATGTGCATGCAAAGATTTGAAACATAGGTAGAACCTGGTTAAGCCATAAAACTCTCCTCTATCTCATAGATCAAATGGGGTGTACATATAGGCGGTGTTGAGTAACCCCCAGTGATGTAATCATGACAACTTGAGTAGAGAGGGGGAGTTACATTCCTAGAATAGAAGTGTAACTCCCAATGACACATATGACACACTAACGCACTAACGCACTGATGTGTAAGAGAATCTCATAATGACCCCTAAGTAACACATGGACCTATGATCTCACCTAAGTGAGATGACTCACCTAATGATAGGAAAATAACACACACCAATAGTAGGATTGTTGCATTACATGTATAGATTTGGGGAGCCATTATTTAGCTTAGTAGGGTGATAAAATCCCCTCTAAGTTGCTCACATTAAATCCATATTGTTTGGACCTATTTCCATATGGTTTAGGATGGCTTTATTCCCTATTTCATTGGCATAGGATAACCTTAATTCTGTATACCTTGGGGAAATCATGACAGCCCATAGCTTGGCCAAATAAACTTCAATACACACGGCTCAACCCTATCACCACAATACTCAGTGACATAGTCAACCTCACAACTCGGCACCATTCACAACTTAGCACCATCCTATGACCCATCTGAACGGCTAGGGCCCTCATCTCATGTGGATAACACAACTCACCACAATGTGACATCAGACAACTTGGACCACATAGGGGAACTTAAACAAATGGCATAGAAAATCTGAACACAATCTTTGTGTGGCTGTAAAAAAGGAAACAAGTATGGTCTGAGCCATGAAAACATAGGCCAGTTGGCCTATATTTAAAATCTAATCCTGCCTCCTATGTAAGATATGTGGGATTTTATCCCCAAAATTAAACAAAACATCGTGGAAAAAATAGAGATAAGGGTTCAAACTAGCAACCTCATCACTCTAAAGCTTATCAACTTGCCAACTCTCTGGAGGAACCAGTCAAGCTATATATTGAGCTCATAGGGTTTTGTAAAAGGACAATGTAGGGAATGTGCATAAGAAGATAACATGGCAGTTACAAAAACCCTCAATTTTTAGGCACATAGGGTCATTATCACAACTTGGTGGAAAAATAAAAGTTCTTATAAATTAAGAGATAAATATAATTGTGGTCTTATTTTTCCATGAAGTGTTGTATATTTTTTGTCGTAGGCATTTTTTAGTTGCATTTGCACAACAAAAGCACTGTGGAGCACCTGTGAAGCCACGAGGGAACTTGTGGACAGTGTTTGATAGGAAATCAGAGTCTACAAACCTGTTTCTAAGCTTCAATTCAGCTATAAAGATCTTTAGTGTCATTATTGAAGTTGATTAATTTTTACTTCATTGGGAATTAATAGATTGATTCATAATTACATGAATCTGAAGACGTAGCCTTCAGTTGAACTTGGCTAACAATTTCTAGTTGTGGATTTATTTTTAGTTTGTGAAGCTTTTGATCAGATAAAAATCATTAATTGGATTAATTGATTAAGTTGATGAAGAAAACACTTAACTGGTTAAATTGTATTTAAGTACAATTGATAATCCATTCTCCACAACATATAAAATGAATGCATAAGTCAGTTTTGGGATTAAAAAATCAGATCGGGTGCATAAAATAATTTAGCTTATTATCATATTTAAGGATTTGTAATATTTCCATTTGATTATGGAAGTTCTATTTTGAAACAATTAATTGATCGTTATGAAAGTTTTTTGAAATTTTGGGTTTCAAAACATCCAAACTGGTTCAATTAAGCACTCTTTATCAATTTTAAATCTAGAAAAATTTAGTATATTTTTTTAAAGTACAAAAAATAGTAGTACCATTTTCAGATCAAGATGAGAGGACTCATCCATTATTACAAACATTATCAAATTAATTAACGATCTTTAAGAGGGAAGTTTCCCAATGAAAATCTTGAAATAAAATTGTAGGAGCACCCACAAAATTTTTCCTTAGAGGCTCCACCTTTCAATACAAGTTGCAAAGCTCAGGAAGATGAAGGACTAGAATAGGAAAGTGAAGACAATTATTTTATAGAAGTTGAAGAAGTAGAGAATGATATAACAATAAGATTATGTGAGTATTCTGGAGGTTCTAAATATGTTAATGAAGATACACCCAGTTTATCATGTGTATTATTCACTTGTTCTTAGTAAAAAAAAGGAGCTTCTTCCTATGATGTTGTGAAAAAGAAGAAGGTTAAAGATCCTCCTATGACGACTCTACAAAAAAAATCAATCATGGATCTCCACTTCCACTCTCTATGGATTTTTTATTGAAGAAACTAGATCCCATGGAAGGAAATCAGTCACCTGCCATTCCAATCAAGTCTTCCAATGCTTCTTCTAATTCTAAGTTTGCTTCCACTAAACCTAGTCCTTTAAAGATGCCTTCAAAATCAGCCTCTTTATCCCAAACCTCTACTCTCACTTCCAAACCTATTCTGAATTCAAAATAAGTGTCTCCATCTTCCCTATCCACATCTACTCCTTTTGATATCATAGACATGTGAACAAATTTAAAGTGTAGATTTTTGAATTTGAGTATTTTGGACTCATCCCAAAATAATTGAGAATCGTTTATGTCATGTTAAGGGTAGTAGTTCAAATCCCAATAATGTGACCCCTAGTTCTAAATAACTACTACCAACCCTACCTATGCCTCCATTGTAGAACATGTTCACTATAAGTGCATAAAATACTGATAAGATTGATCTTTTCTATATCTCCCTTCTTGTTGGAAGATATCGTTTGAATAATTGTATAATAGATTTAGGTGTTTCCAAAAATGTAATTACTATAAAGGTATTCAATTATTTTGGACTCACCTTTACATGGGCCAGTGGCTTGTGTTACACCATGGAGTTAAAGGAGGTCTTAGTTGTGGTAAAGATCAAAGATGCACAGTTGGATCTCGCCAAATTTCTACATAAGAAGGTGTCAATGAAAATCTTGGTAGCATACATCCCATCTTCATTTGGAATGTTGTTGACTAGAATCTTCTGCCAAAATTTGGGAGGAAAAATCGAGATGAATTGGTCTTCTAAAACTATGTCAGTTAAGGGAGATATGGAAAATTTTCTTCTAATAAAGAAGATGATATATATTGTGCAAAATTTAGGAAATCTAGAAGATGACATCTTATACCAAGATAGCAGGAAGATGAATCCTTCCACGACATTTGAAGAGGAGGATGACATTCCCATCTTTATAGGAAAAAACATCCCTTCTCAAAGGAGTGTTGATCATGAATAAGTATGGAGGAATCTTGAGTTGTGAGAGGATAGTCCTGAGTTTCTAGAAAATACAAGCCATTAGGAAGAGGATATGGCTCTTGATGAATTTCAAGAAGAGAAATTAGATGACATGTTTCCCCATGATGAATTTGTGTTAACATTCACATATGAAGATGACTATTAGCTTTATCATGTCATCCATGAAAAATAAATTTCAACTTATGATGAACCCTTGAAATTTTTGAAAGAAGAATCCGTGCAAGAAATGTAAAGGATTGTAGAAAAAACATAAGACCTCATTTTAGCCTTGAACTATTGATGCAAGCCATGGATTTGCAAGACAGGTATAAATCCAAATCTAATTCTCAACCAATTATAAATATTGTCATGATTAAACAAAATGGGGTGAAATTTTTGAGTACCCTCTTGAGAAAATGATTTATGGATGGGTTTGTGAAATTGAAGTCTTCTCTTTCCCATTTGAGGAGGAATATTCTCTTTATGATGAAAAATTTGAAACAAATATTTTTTGTCCCTATGGAGAAAATAATTCCCACAGTAAGGAAGTAGTGGAATGTAATGAGCTTCATGAAGATTTTTGGCGAGGGAATTTTTCAGTTGGACAAATTTTGTGAATTCCTAGCCAACGTTCTAGGAATCTAATTCCCTCTACTTAACCGGTGCGGCTGCCATGTATGCATACGTGAGAAAGTGTGGGTTTCTGTGGTGGCCTTCAGGTCGGGGATCCAACAGGGGCACTCCAATGAACCTGTGGAAAATGTTTGCAATTATCTACAAGGGGGAAATTTTCTATGAAGGTGGGAAAGGGAGTGAGAAAAGATGTAGGAGAACTAATGTTGTAGGTATAAAATCAGATTCCTCCATGCACTAGTTAGAAATTTCAACACATGCATTCATGAGAAGAAACAACTATGCAAATGGAAATAAGACGAGATAAGATTATGAATTCAAAGTTTCTAAAATCTCCTCATCAAAGAGGCTAAAAAATCCTTCTTCTTGTATTGATGCTTAAATAGAAGTTTTATATAATGAGGGAATGGAAGAAATTTGATAATGGAGGATATTAGAAGAAAATGGCTATCACCTTTTCTTTCTCTAAGTACAATGCACTCGTGAGTTTACAAGATCAATTGCCAGCCCCCGTATAATGGCGTGAAGAAGCCATTAACTATCTTGCAAGAAATGGTTTACAATATTTTTAGTCAGTCACATCCATTCATATTCTTGATTTGTGAAGAAACACCAATGGTGGAAAAAAATAGACTTTTCATAATGCAGTCATTACACTTGTTTTGTAACTTTGAATTTGAACCATTCATCTTTCCTTTGAAACTTTAAACCAGAGCCATCCACATGGGAGAAATTTATTGGAGTGGGTGTGGAGGATTCCTTTTGTATTTTTTGACGTTATAGAGATTTGGAATTTTGGAACATTTTGGCCTACTCAACCACTTTTGATATGGTCTTGACATGTGGCCTCACTTGAGTGGAGACAGAGTCGCAGGCCACTTTTATAATTTTACCGTTTTTCAACGTGGGCCCAAAAATAGAAATTTCTCCACCATCTCGCTCACCTACTTTGACCTTCGATGCAGGCTTAATGTTTGACTTTCTCCCTTATAGCATGATCAGGGCAGTGGGTCACTTTATGCCTTTTAGCCCTTTTTACAAAAAGGCTCAAAACATCAAAGTTATTCACCGACCCGCTTCCCCACTTTGACTTTCCAACGGCGAGCTCAATATTTGACTTTTTCCTTTGTGTTTAACATAGTTACCTGGGATGGGGGGACGGGGGGATGGCGGGATGGCGGGACGGGGTTTCTGGAAAGAAAAAAAAATTCTAAATTTTGGGGACGGCGGGGGGACGACTGATTAAAAATATATATAAATATTTAAAATAAAAAGATATAGTGACTAAATTATATAAATAAGCTGAAATAAAACCATTTGATATTTAAATAAGGTGAAACTTGAACTCATAAACATAAAATACACTATAATATCAATATGTTAATGTCATAAGTTGAAAATTCATAATACATATTTGAATTTTGAATATGAGACAAGCTGAAATTTGAAATTTCAAATATATTAATATTACAAAATATAAAAGTAAAACCATTCTAAAATACAATTGATCAAGTGACAATAGCTAATATTCATATCATTAATCTCATAGCCAAATACACCAAAAATTGTCTATTGTCAATATTACAAAAAAAGAGGACAACTACAAGTATTAGCCTAAAAATCAGAATCTCCATCTGAAGCAATATCCATGAACTGGTCCTCGCTGTTACTAGCATCCTTGTCCTCAAAGGTAAGCCCAATCAATCCTCACTGCACAGTGTTGTCTTCTTCAACCTGCCTCAGCTCCTCAGGATCTACATCCCACCGTAATGCTGGATTTTATTTGTACTCAGGTGTCTTGCGATCTATAAGATACAAAGCACTATGTACAGCTACAAGCTTCTCCGCTCTCGCAGAGGTAAGCCTATTCCTCTTAATAGAGTGTATCCAACCATACGTAGACCAGTTCCTCTCAGAGGAAGAGGAGCTAGAAACCTAGGAAAGGAGGTGAATGGAAAGTGGTTGTAGCAATCCTGGAAGCCCATACAATCGCCACCAACTCACTGGTTTCTCCTATGCTAATGTTACCCTTTCTATCTTTGCTGATGTTTTGTACCCATCGAGTTCAGTGAAGTCGAGCCACTCCATTCTAATCTGTGAAGCCTCTTTTGGAGTGTACATTTTTAAAAAATCCTTCATAAGGCCCTTCTTCACCTCATCATCATCCAATGGGAGAACTTTTCCTGGCCTCTCCACATACCATTTGGGATTCAGTGCATACACAGCCATATGAAGAGGAGTGTTCAACTTCTCCCATCTCCACTGAATAATGGGCTGTATATGTTCATTATAGAACTCCAAAGTGGGTTCCCTCACCTGAATATATGCCTTCATTTTCCCAAGCATGCTATCAATGCACTCGTAGATCTCACCAAGATTGGGGCTGTTAGAATCCCCATATTTGATGACACTAAAAACTGGAGCTATAATTGATATGATGTATTTCATATCAACCCAAAATGTTTCCCACAACACCACTTCCTTCACTATTTTCCCTTGATCTATCTTGGACTCATGCCACCTTGTCCAGTCCTATGTCATAATCATAATTTTCAGGGGCTCTTGCAACTCAGACATCCTCTCCAACAAAATAAAATAGGATGTAAAGCGGGTGTCAACTAGTTTCGAAAATTCCTTCTTCGAATTTTTTTGAAAAAGTGACAATGATGTGTGGTGATTGCATATGAACTTCTGGACATCTATGGCATCAGTCACTATCTGGTTAACCCACTGAATCTTCCCTATTTCTTTCAGTGCATTGTTCATGGCATGCACACAACATGGATTCCAATAAATATGCCTATATTCCCGCTCCACTAGCTTACCTGCTGCTCTGCACACATAAGCTGCATCTGTGATAACCTGTACAACATTTGAAGGTCTAACCTCCTCAATGGCATCCTTCAAAATCTGAAACTGAAACTCAACATCTTTTCACTTCCCAGAACAATCAATTTCTCTCAAGAAGTATGGTCCATTTTTGCAAGATACAATGATATTGATGAGAGGATGGTGTCTAATATCCATCCACCCATCCATGTGACACCCATATCACCTTCATCTCCTCCATCAATACATTAATCTTGTAATAGTTTCTATCTAAGATTGTTGTCTTGAATTTTGTGTCTCTAGGAGGCACATAACTTGTACCTTCTTTTGCAACCTTAGCCATAGGCTCCTTGTAATAAGGAGAGTGAGCAACATTAAATGGAATCCCAGCAGCATAGAAAAATTTCCCAATAGCATCATCTACCTCTTCCCTTTCCTTTGAATTAAACATGTCAATAACTAAATTTGGGGCTGCCCCCACGGCCTTTCTCTTCTCTCTGCTTTCCACTTCTAACACTTCAAAACTAGAACCAGCCAGAGTATTAGTAATTTTGCCAGTCCTATGAGCGCTCAATGGAGTATTAGCCGTAGAACCACGAACTTCTAGCACTTTGTCCGTGGTATTTCCATTGAATATTCTCACCATCTCAACTCTCTTCTCTAATGAAAGACCCTTACAAGTGCCAACCCCCCTTCTTGTAAGATGCAACAAGTGTGCATTGGTCCTAGTGATACTACCATGCCAAGTTAGTGCACATATGTTGCACTTCCATACTTTTCTCCCCCCTCCAGACTTGCGGTTATCAATTATTTGGGAATATTGTTGCAATGGCTTCTTCTTATCAAATGGTCCAATGGAAAATTTGGACAACATTTGAGAGGGGAAATTGGTAGCACTACCAGCTGAACTACCAGTTGCCATTGCCACTACATTTTGTGTCCCTTCTTCACTCTCCCCCATTGTGGCATCACCAACTCTTCCACGGCCACCTATCTCAACTTCCCGTTCAACCCTCTCCTGCTCTGATTCATGCTCTGATTCATACTCATACTCAGTCTCAGTAGAAGAACTCATGGCGATGATTGCTGCAATGAATTAAAAACAACCATAACTATATGATTGATTGATTATGTAATGAATTAATTTTTTAAAAAAACATAGCCATTTAAATTTTAAATTTTACAACCAAACCCTATGCAAGATGCATTTTTTTAAATCCCACAAACTATATGCATGATTACATTATGAATGTAGATGCAAATGCTAAAAAACAGCCCCTAAAAAATGCAAAAATAATATAAATTTTAAACTAGAAATAAAAATGTAATTAAAAAAAAAAACGTAACCATTTACATTGTAGTTTGTATAACCAAACCCTATGTAATATGCATTTTTAAAAATCCTACAAACTATATGCATGATTACATTGTGAATGTAGATGCAAATGCTAAAAAACATCCCCTAACAAATGCAAATATAATCTAAATTTTAAGAAAAAAAACTTTAACATGTATTGTAAGAAAATAAAATTATAAATACCTCTTGCTCCCTCTTTCTCTTCCTCTTTCTCTTCCTCTTGCTCTTCCTCTTGCCCTTTCTCTCACTCTTTCTCTTCCTCTTTCTCTTGTTCTTGCTCTCACTCTTGCTCTTGCTCTTGCTTGGTGTGAATATGAAATGAGCCCATATTGTAAATTTATAACATAAAATAGCACTTTTAGGGTTAGGGTTAGGTTAGGAATGTTACTTTTATGCTATTAGTCATATACAATAAACAAAATGTGTTTTTGTCTATTAAAAGTCTTTTTTTTTTTAAAAAGGCACAATAGTCGTAGGGGACGGCGGGGACATCTAGACGTCCCCGGGAAGTTCCTGAAGACGTCCAGACGTCCCCGCCATCCCCCCCACATCCCCAATATCCCCTGGATATTTCTTCCCCCCTCTAGCCGTCCCCAGGGCATTTCACGCCATTTCCCAAAAGAAGGAAATGTGGGGGAAACGTTTCCCCCACGTCCCCGCATCCCCAGGACATCTGGGACGTCCCGGGCATGTTTAAAATGGGGGGGACGCGTCCCCGCGTAACACTAGTGTTTAGTGGGGTTGTGGGTCACTTTTTAACTTTAGCCCCTTTAATGAAAACAAGGTTCAAATTCTCAAATCTCCCCAATGATCCGCCTCCCCGCTTTGAATCTTTTGATGTAGGCTCAACCTTTGACTTTTTCCCTCTTGGCATGATCAAGGTTGCGGGTCACTTTATGAATTTTAGCCCTTTTTACAAAAATGATAAAAAAAACAAATTGATCTGTCGGCCCACCTCCAGTTAGATATGTCCACGTACCTATGGATAATAGAGCACAAATTTGATGGGGAAGAAAACCCCTGTCATTCCTGACTGTGGAAAAAAAATGCAAAGAATAAGAAAACTCCACCATTTTGTGCCCGATTTTCAAAATTCTTTCATGAACCAAGGGATTGAAAACAATACAAGATTTGATGATCCATTTCCATATAAATATTGAAACTTTCATTCAAATGAGGATAACGATAAAATTTTCACGTGCCCAGACAGGAAAACAGAAAATTTATCAAAACATGTAGACTGGAGAGTTTAAACAACTTCAAAGCATGAATTTCTCTATGTTTTCAGACTTCCAACTTTCCTTGAACACTTTTGGAGGGAGGGAGCTCAAAATATTCAAATTTGACTTAGAAAATGAGGGGGGGATTTTCAGGGTGACAACAAATATGAAGCAATCCCTCCAAATGGTTGCCTTGAATTTCAAAATGAAGATTCTTTAAATGAATGTAGGGGTGATCTTTTTGTAATTTTAAATGATCCCGTGTAAGAAATATTGAAATTTACAAAAGGTGCAGAAGATCCTGAGCTATGTCTCGACATCTTGACCCATGTTATGTCCATGCAAGATAGGTATGAGGTTATGTCTGATCCTTCACTCAATTTCCAAACACCTCATAATGAAATAGAACAAAAATATGAACTCAAGGCATCTGATGAAATTTTTTTCAATAATCATGAATATAGGAAAGAATAAAACTTAGTATATTCAAGAAATTCAAACAAAATCATCCTTAGGGAAATGATGATATGTTGAATGATAAATCAATAATGTGGGCAAACATGGAGGTAATTTTCACTCTAAAACTGATTTCAAATATAATAAGAGAAGTGGCCTTTCTGAGAAAATATTCTAGCATAAAAAATATCATGTAGCCTTACTCCTCCCAAGTAGACAAGAAGTTATGAAAGCACCTGAATTTCATGAGTAGTTGAGTAAAGAAGGCTACTTTCGTCGAAGCCAGTCAATGGCTTTGTGAAACATCACTCAGTGCTACCCCTTTGGAGGTAACTTCTGAAAAATAAAAGTGCTACAATGAAAGTGGTTTGTCCCCCACATGTATCATAGGTGATTTAGGTGTTATGTGTTTCCCTTTCCCCATTGTGTGTGTTTTTTTAATTTTTCAGTGTGGTGTGTTTCCCTTTTTGTAATGTGTGTGTATCCTTTATTTTAATCTATCTCTTGTTTGAAAAGTGACTCTATAAATCCCAATGGATAAGGAACTAGTCTATGATGTGTTTTAATATTGACATTTTGGATTTCATTCCTATCTTTTCCTCACTTTTTTTTATCCAAAACAATTCCCCAAGTGAGATCCATCTATTGTCATGCATTTCGAATGTCAAAATTTGAAGTAAAGAATGATAATTATCCCCCACTATGTTAAACATTTTCCAAAGTCCTCCCCGATTCATCCTTCATATCATCCTTTCTTATGTGTCGTGATACCTTTCATCCTTTGAAAATATTAATATTGTGATGTCCAACATTTCCCCAAGTGGTATCAATGTATTCACAAGGTCAACCCATCCCATTCAGTAAAATGTTGTCAAGAATGGACATTTACACTAGGCTTAGAAAGGTTTTTCCTAGCCTTTTCGAACCATGTACCTTCCAAGATGATAAAAGGTGTAAATTCATATGATAATGTTATTCAATGAGTATAAAGTATAATATACATAGGTTTATGGAATTTTTATAAATTTTTAGAGGTTTTAGAGCAAGGACAATGAAAGTGGGTTTTAGAGGCTTAAGGAGCTTCAGTGTAAAAAAACACCTGAAGCTTCAACTGAAACAATTTGGAAGATTTGGGATGATTCAAGATGAAAAAATATACCATTGGAAATATATTTCAATTCCCTACATGATGGAAAATTTTATATTCTTCTCAGGCAAGACCCAACTTCTTAAGGAAAAGTAATTTGTACATACTCACAGTGTGGGCTGCAATGAAAAAATATGTAGTTTTTGGAGAATAAGGTAGAATAAAGTATTTAAACCCACCCATTGTTCTTAAAATTTTATTTGGAGTCAAAATAATATATAATTTAAACCAAAAATACCTGGGAGCTTCTATAACTCTGATAAAGTTCGTTTCAAGATTATGCAGTTAGTCAAATTTTTCCAGTTAGAAGTCAGTATGCATTTTTGTACTATGGATTGTCCCAACTATCCCAAATGTCCTAGACAGTTGGGGATAGTGGTGAAATTAGGGGAAAAAAAATGCATCCTACCCACCTTTTTAAATCCTTTTTACCCCCATCTTCCCCTGAACCTCTCTGACAAGGTGCAAATTGATAAATTTGTAATTTTGGCTAAGTATGGAGCCTCTTAGGCCTAGAGCACATTTTTATGCCCCTAGTATTCCAACTATCCAGGAAAGTCTAGAAATTTTGGAGAGTGAAATGTGCCCCACCCTAGAACCCTTCTCTGGTTATTCACAACCTCCAACTTGTCCGTCAGAGTGCTAGAATATTTCTCCCTCTCTTCCACCATACCCTCCTATCAACTTCTGCCACAGGCTTGGGAACTCTCTCCTGAAATGATTCTGGAATTTTTTAAGAATATTTGGTCACCTCATTTTCTCCATGAACTCCATGAAAATGATAAAAAACCTCCATTCAACATGTAAATTTTCTAGACACCATGTCAAGTTTCTTTCAGAGCATCCATGGTTGCAAGAATGATGATTTTTGACTGTTAACAAACGAAGAAATCAATCATGCCAAGGGTTTGAGATGATTTCTCTTCTCTATATAATTTATTTATTTTTTCTCTTTGTTAAAGATTCAATATAATGTCCAAATGGTGTAGCAGAAATGGCATCAAGCATCATCTTCACTTCCTAAGATTCCAGTGCGTGGAATCACACAAAATTTAGAGGAAACGGTCACTAAAAAATCCTAGTTTTTGTGAACTAGATTTTGTGCCTTGAAGCCCATAATTTTTTAGGGATATGGATGTCTGTATTTTTCATCAAAATTCTATTCTCTTCAAAGAAAATATCAATTTACTAAAGATCCGAAAGGTTAAATCACCCAAGATTTAGAGCGAAGAATCTTGGAATAAAACCCAAAATTTTAAAAAATTTTCATGGAAATATGACATTTGTGGTGAATTTACTAAAAATAGGTATGTCATGCCACTTCAAATTTTAAAAGTAGTAAGTCTCTCAATTGAAATTCTTTGACCACCTAGAAGGCTCAGAAATAGTGTAGAATGGTAAGCAGGGTAAAATTGCCAATATTCCCAAAATAAAAGGCTCGTAAAAAGTAACCTACTAAAAATAGAAAGTTGTTAAAAAATAGCAATGCATCATCAATAGAAGAGGATTCGAGTGTTCTAGAAGGTTCAGGAAGGTAATATTTGAATAAAAATAGGTGATATGTCCCAAAATAGCAAGTCCCAATCCTACCTACTAAAAATAGAAAGTCTCAATTTAAGGTGCAAAAAGTTGCATATGGCTCCATTTTCACTCATATTTCTAATTTTTTGAACTTCACATGGTTATGGTATGATCTCATAGCTCAATCATAGAAATCAAACCTCCATATGGGTCTTGAAAACATCTTGTTGATCTCAGTTGTGCCCAAGAGCATGGTGAAGCATAACAGAAGAAATTCCATATCACCAAGCAACTGGAAATGATTCAAGTGGTGTCAAGCAATTAATTAATTCATCAGAAATAATGCATCATGATTATAATATATGATTTAAAATATTCTCACTCATCAATATGATCTTGTCAAAATAAAAAGGTTGAGCTGATGTCCTCAACTAAGCTAGGTGAGCTGGGTAAGCGGGTTAGCTGGATGTAGTTGGTTTCCACGAGATGGTTGGCCTAGTGCATTGGTTAATTGAGGTAAGTTGAGTTGAGATAAGCTGGAAGTAGTGATTTTTAGTTGGGCTAGTTGTGGCAATGAGATATTCAAGAGGAATTTTTCATGAATAACCTATGCAAGTGAGCCAGGTAAGCAAGTTGGGTTAGCTAGTTGAATTGTAGACATATGAGTTGGTAAATCGAATGAGATTTGGAAAGCTCAATGAAATGGTTAGAATGAGATCATTGATATAATGTAGTTGATCAACAAAGAATCAAAGGGATCATCATGAGCATTTCTTGTGGTCATCTTGAGCTCACATCAAGGTATCTCTCAATAGAGTTTCTAAACAATCTTTCAGTGTCCTGAGGTGTATGTGCATCATGCAAAATCAGGATATTGTGATCATCATTCTTAAGGGAGATATATTCATTTGAGCATCCCCATCCATGCTTTATAGCATTCCTCCTCTCTTCCCACTCCTCCCTCTCTTCCTTCACATTTTCTAATCCTCTGTGGGAGGGTGCACATTTTTTTTCATTCATTAAATGTATATAACTAATGTAATAACCCTTAATTAATAAAAGGGACTTAATGTTATTTATCCTAGGAATATCAAGAGTCACAAGTTGAAAAGGAAAGTGAAAAGACATGTGGGGGTAGGTGAAGAGTCTATTCTGAAGTATATAAATTGTAATGACTTCTCCATTCTTAAGGGTTGTCAATTTTGTACATTCAAGAGTAGATAACTACTTGTGATAAGAAAAAGAGATAGTTATTTTCTTCCATTATACTTCTCATATGTTCTTCAATTCCTCTCTTTGTACAAATTTTTGAGAATGTCAATAAATAAGAAATGATTTTCATTTTTTCTCGATGAGGGAATTAATGAGACTTTTTGCTGGTAATTCTATCGCGTCTTGGTGTTAGTAACAAGGTTGTTTTCTTTCTGAATATGTGTGTTGAATTGCTCTGATTAATCTTTACAGGCATCTGAGTTTCTACCGATGATATTAATCCCCCTCCTTAATTTCCCACTCCCTTTCCCACCTACCTACAAATTCCTCCCTTGCAAGAAATTACAATCCTTTACTGCATATTCAGTGGAGTGTTCCTATTGGATCCCCGACCTCTAGGCCAAACAAATTTTTTTATTTTTGTTCAAACAAAATGATAGAGCTGCCCCATTCAAGAAGAGGGACCTAGTCCCAGAGTGTGGGTGGAAATCCACCAATTTGTCCAACCAGAAATTTTTTTCAACAACAATGTTATAATATAAGAATGTACAAGATCATTGAAAGTGCAAATGTAAAACTGGATAATGTCATATATAAAAATAATAAGGTACAAGAACTTGATTACTAAAAGGAATAAAGTTGTAAAGAAGAGAAATATTAAGAATAATATGTTTACATTGAACAATCGTAATGTTTCTTATTATCATATGACAAGGATGTGTGAAAAATGAAGAAAAGACTTTATGGGTTGAAACAAGCCCCCATAGCCTGATACTTAAGGTTGGACAAGTATCTATAGTTGCAAGGTTTCAAAAAGGAAATTGTTGATAACAATATTTACATCAAAACATAAGGTAAGGATTAGATAATTGTTGTGGTCTATGTAGATGATATCATTTTTGGAGGTAGTAGTGACAAAATGTGTCAATAATTTTCTATGGTCCATGCCTGGTGTGTTTTCATTCTTTTTTGGTTTACAAATTTCTCAATATGAAAAAGGCATATTTATTTCATAGATTAATTATATTACAAATATGTTGAAAAATTTTAGAATGGAAGATTGCAAACTAGGTAGTACACCCATGGTCACAAGCTATAAATTGAGCAAGGATGGTGAATCTCGTGAAGTAAATCATACTCTTTATAATTAAATGATTTCTAGTTTATTATATATGAGAGCATCAAGACCATATATTATAAAAGCAATAGGTATGGTGGAAAGGTTTCAAGTTACATCAAAATAAATTCATGTGCAGGCATTCAAAAGGATACTTAAATATATAAAGGCAAAGTTGGAAAATGGTTTGTGGTATCCAAGAGGTGAATATTTCACTCTAACAACATATACAGATGTAGATTGGGTTGGTTGTCTTGATGATAGAAAGAGTACAAGTAGAGGAAATTTTTTAATGGGAAACAATTTGGTAGATGGTTAAGAAAAGAGTATTTTTTTATCTCTTTATCTATAGTACATGAAAAATACATTGCAGCAGTGTCATGTTACACACAATTTTTCTAAATGAAGTAGACATTGAAAGATATCAAGGTGGAGTTTGATTTTCTAATTTCCTTACTTTTTTATAACACTAGTGTAATAAATATTTCAAAAAGTCTTGTTATGCACTCTATAAAAAAGAACATTCCTATAAATTATCATTTCTTAAGAGAATAAGTATAAAAAAACATGTTAAGTTGGAATCAATTACTACAAAAGATTAGATTATGGAATTTTTTTACAAATACCCTTCTGAAAGAAACATTTGAATATATCAGGTAAAAATTAGGTGTGATATCGTTCTCATCCATTTACTAAAAGGAGAATCATAAATTGAGGGGTATTTAATCACTACATTATCTTTAGCTCCATATTGAAGGCTACTTAGAAAAATATCAGTTGATGAATCATTTATTTTTTTGACAGTTATGATTGTCCATTTTTTATTGATGTCAAAGGGGGAGAGTTACAGAAGGGAGAGAATTATAGAAAGGGGTAGTATTATGGTAATCAATATGCAAGGTTGTGGAAATTTTCCATTAATGACAAAGGGGGATATTGTTTGAAATATTTTCATTGATGTCGAAGGAGTGATGATGGCAAAGAAATTTGTATATACTCATTGATGTATGTCAAAGAAATTAGTCAAAGGAATGATAATGTCAAAAATATTATCTTACATGCTTCATATGCTAGAAATACTTGTAATTGAGGTTTAAGGAATTTGTCAATCAATAAAAAAATACTTTGGTTTGAATTACGCATGCCACACAACAAAGGGAAAAAAATTGTAGTGTTTCATGGGTTTGAAATCAAGGTATAGTGTTTCGCGGGTTTGGATTATTTGGTAGTGCTTCGAAGATTTGGAGGATCAACTTGAAGTGTTTCATGGGCTTTGAAGGAAATTCAATACCACGTAACAAAGGGGGAAAATTTTAGTGTCCTATGGGTTCATGAAGGAGAGAATGACATGGATCAAAGGAAGAGATGTATAGTGTTTTGTGGGTAGCAATAAGACTAAAAAATAGTGTAACAAAGGATTTGGAATGCTGTGAAATTTAAAGAAGGGCCAAAAAATTCAAGGGATGCCATGGAAGTCAAAAATGTTTACAAAGGTCATAAAATGTAGTGGAACAAAGAGAAAAAAGTGAAAGTTTGAGGAAGCCTAAAAATATATCAAAAATTCAAATATCATTCTTAAAAAAAGGCCAACCCATGTCTTGCATCTAAAATTAATGCTATTGGGTTGAACACTGGAAATAAATCACACCCTCTCAAGAGAAAAAAATGGTATAAAAGGACATAGAGTTGGAAATATTTTTAAAAAGTGTGAATCGTAGAGAATATGGTGAACTGCTAAGGAAGATGAAAGTGTGAATTAAGGAGGAGAAGATATATTTCTACAAGTGAGGGAACAAGAAATCATTAGAATAATATTTATGAGTATGAGAGGAGTAAAATAGAAGTTATACAAGACATTGAAAGGGTGGAAAGAAGTAGAATATCATTCAAGCATAGTGTGTGAAGAAGAGTTAATTATTTCAAAGGCATATTTTTGAAGGTGGAATTCAAAGAATATTTTTCTAGAGAAGTTTATGATATTTTTATTCATTGTAGAAGATTATTTTGAAGTTAGTGCTTCCTAAGAAAGTGATTGGTGTCTCTTACTAAGTTGTTGCTTATATGTGGGGATTGGTGTCTCCGGTTTGTTGGTGCCTATAAACTGTGAGGGATTTATGTCTCCTATAGGTTGGTGCATATAATATTTTTAAAAATACTTCCATTATTTTGTTACTAGATTTGGACAATATCTCCAAGTAGTATTTTCTATGTGGTTTTCTCATGAAAAGGTTGCCACATAAATCTTGTGTTCTATGATTATTGTATCTTGTGTGATTACTAATTTTGTGAACTTTAAAATTTTAAATAACTAAAATATGGTATTATATTGATTCATCCCCCTCTCAGTATAATATTTATACTAATATATCATACACTTGAGAGGGAGCACTAATATTAGCTAAAGGAGTTATAAGTGGTGGAGGAAAATGTGGGTTACCCACGATTGGTGTTTATTATGTCTTGTTGTGACAACATTAATTGTAGGAACTAAGGTAACAACATCAAATCATGGAAGAAACTATGTGGTGACATGAATGATCTCATATTATATATTCATATAGGTAGGAGTCATATAAGTAATGTGACAATAAATTTCAACTTAAGGTCCCACATCCATATGTGGACTATGAGTATGAATCTGGTAAGAGAGATAGTAGCTCGTACGAACATAGGTGAATGTACCCTTAGGATTGAATTGAAGATCATAAAATATTGGAGGTAGAGTCATGATGATATGAAATAACAAGATAAAGATAACACTAAGAATGAAGAATATGATCATAAATAAGAAATAAGGGAATCTTAGGGAAACTAGGGTTTGAGAAAAAATATATGATTCAAGATTCAGAATCACCAAATATACACACCCTAATTAGATTAATAATGTTACTATTGCACTAAAAGAGATGTTAGGTTTGTTACAGGGGGTACCTCTTGAGTTCCAACATTAATTATGAGATATCATAACAATATATGAATAGGGGGTACCTCTTGACTTACAACATTAATTATGAAATATCATAACAATATATTAATATTTTCAACTAGTGATAATGATATGCTATTAGTTCAAAAACACAAGAGGAGAGATGCACTTATCTACATAGAGTGACACATGATAATATATATATATATATATATGGGTGTGGATACTAGAGAATCTGAGAGTAATAAACCTAAATATTCTTTTTTATTGATATTGTAGCTAGAAAATGCCTTGGTATGGAACCATACAAATATTAAAAAAATGTTTATACGGTCTTGACTCTAGTGAATGGTTGTGAACCTGCTTAAATTGTGGATTTGTAACTTTCCTTGCCCTTCTCTTATCAAAAGTGTTTTTATCAAACCATAAGTGTCACATAGTTGCGAAACCATCTAAATAATTTTAATAAAAAATAAATCCTAACCATGGATGGAATACCCTATAAAATATTTTTTTTGGGTTGATGTGTAATCCATGCACTTCCTAGGTTAACACTATTTCAAAGAGGCCTTAAACCACATATATGTCTCCACATAACATATGATATCTACATGGATGCAGCTAGTTTGGAAACTTCAACCACTTTAACAATTCTTGAGATTATTTTTCTCTTGCTAACACATTGAATTGATATCTTTGGATGCTTATAAATAAGGGAAGTTGAACTCCTTAACTTGGTTGAGTATTTAATAATTGTAATGGTGACTTCCTTAATGAATCTACGTCAATTTTGGAAATATTTAGGGAGTATTGAGTGCTTTTAGTGTTAGTATTTGCAACGAGAGTTCATAATATTTGTAGGTAAGTAAATGAAGTGATATTAACTTGTTTATATATGGTTCTGAATGTAATTTTTTATGACAAGTCTGGCTTGAGAGGATGAAATGATCCAACAAATATAATCAAATTGAAAGAAAATTTGGAAGATGTTTCGGCCTAGGATTGTACATGTTAGACAATAATGGATTCCACATCCTCACCAAACCATATAGTTCTAGACAATGTGAAAGTGCATGCAGTCTAAAAGATGTGTCACGATAAGTAGTGGTGAAATACTAATTTTATAAGTTTGTATTAAAAACATGACAACACATCAGTGTGTTAAAAATAATTAAGTTGGGAAAGGTACAATAAGATGTACGAAATGGGAATAGAATATGGATATTTGTCTTAACAAAGGATAATTATAAAAAATAACAGGTGTAAAAGGGTAAATTACCAAACTTGATTGTTTATAGATACCTCTAACATGGATACTTTTCTAATCAAATTATAAAAGAATGTACTATAAGAGGATATGATAATAAGTGTATTGGATTATGATTTGAAAGGAGTGGAAGCAATATGGTGGGTGGTGCATAGAAATAAGAACCTTTCATATACATAAGTAGTAGGCATGATGTTTGCAAGTTTTGCATTACAATATTTCATGCAAGATAGTGTCTTTAGTTATATATTCATGAATTCATTAATGTATGGAAAGCATAGTATATTAAACCACTATGTTGGGTTCATATCTTCCTCAAAACTCTAACCCTACTACCAAAAGCATGGTACAAGCACCAAAATAAAAAAGAGAAACATACACTTGGAGGCATGTCCAAAAAGACTTTATCCAAATTTTCACTTTTGAAGACAAGAACCTTATGGCTTATATTTCCTTACAAACAACAAACAAACATTTCTCTATTATAGACTATAGACACACAATGGGGAACTGAATTTGGAGACCTGAAAAGAATAAATCCTACAAACTAACACTTATAAGTAGTAACACTTGAAAGGAACAAAGGCACCAACCAACAGATAAATATATGTCAAAGAGTTGAGACAGTAAATATGAAGATGCGGATACAAACAATAAAGAATATAGGGGCGTTAAGAATATGTTTGAACTAAATTGTATGTTGTTGATGTTATCTAAATAATCCTCCATGAATATTTTTATAACAAGTTATTCAAATTCCATACTCAGGAAAATGTGGATGGAGGTCCTAAAAACAAATAAAACTAGGAATTTCAGTGTTAGGCAGATTTGGAAGCTGGAGTGAATTTTAAAAAATTTCAAAATAAAACAAAAAAAAATGTATGGGAGAAAAGATAAGAGGCTTCCATGCATGAAAACGTAGCCGCAGAAAGTCACACAACAACAGGGGAGGAGTTATGAAAAGTTGAAGTTTCTATGCCAACGAACAAAGGATTTTCATTTTTTAGTGTTTCACGGGTTTGTTGAAGGTTTGAAGAATCATAGCACAAATTATTTTGAATTCTAGTGTTTCATGGGTAGTTTGGATTGGTGGAATTCTTGAAGAGTTTTTGGTGGGTATATAGAAGCCGCATAAGTCTATGTAGAACCACGACGGTCTAACGAAGCCGTGGGACAAAAGAAGTTGGTCGCAGTGTTCCACGGATGTGAAAAGGATGAAAATAGTCGTGGAAAAAATGAGGTTCAATTTCAATGTTCCGCAAAGGTATTCTAATGGTTCTGCGGAGGTTCGTAAAAATTCTATACGAGTCTATTTGATTCTACGGAGGTATTTTCAATGTTTCACAGATATAACATGTTTGTGGGTGGTTCGAAGGCCATGTAACAAAGGAAAGTAGAATTTCAGTGTTCTGTAGAGGTGTGAAGGAAATAAATGTCGTTTAAAAAAGTAAATGAAGCCATAGAGTTCTATGGAGGTATATAATGGTTCGCAAGTGTTGAGGAAGCTGCGGAATAGATGGTTTGATTCCTAGTGTTTCACATGTTTAACGAAGTCTGTAGAGGTATACAATTATTCTACAGGTTTGTGTAAGCTACGGAACAAAGGGGTTTCAAGTTTTAATGTTTTGGGGATGTGAAAAAATCAAGGAACGAGTCCGCAGACGTCCACACAAGTCACGAAAGTTCACAACAAGTCTGCAGAGGCTGTTTGAAAGCCACATAGGTCATAACAAATCTGCGAGAAACTGTGAGAAGTTTTTTTTAAGTATTTAAGAAGTCGTGCTGGTTTGGAAAATTACCAGAGGTTTGATGCAATTTTTAAAATCTTCCAAAGGATTGTTTGTGAAGGATATGAGATGTTATTTATATTTTCGAGAGATGCCATGAATTGTGGATCAAATCTTTTAATGGGTTAAAGGTTCATAATTGTAATTTCTTGATTGTATTCAAATACACGCATTATTTTTTCTTTCACCTTTATGGGATTCTTAAAGTGGAGTAGAGTGAGGTAGTTTGACTTGAGTGACTAAGATAGTGAAGTGGAGTGTGAGTAGATAAATATATTTATTTCTATTTAAATAGTTAATTAAATTATCTAACTCATGTGAGTGGGTGATTAACTATTTAATTAAATTAGCCAAGAGATGTTGGAGTATGATAGAATCAATTTAATTAATTTTAAAGGGGATGTGAATTACCATATTATGCAAATGATATATATATCCAAGGATAGGCTAGAAATAAGTATGTATTTTTAGGTGCCTCCATTTTAAAGATAGTAGATGTGTAGATTAGTAAAAGGATGAAAAATGAAACATGGTGAATGGTTATGATTCACCCCGGTGAAGAATTTGGATGACCCAACGAGTGTGGATGGGTGATGCAAAAAAGCAGCGGACATTCACTTGATAGGAAAAAGGAAAGGGATAGGAGGATAGGGTGGATCTTACTTGTAGCATGAGATTTCATTTAGATAGTGAAAATTAGAGTAACCTTATTGTGTTGTTGTACAATAAATTTTTCACCATGATTATTAAGGAATTGTGATGGTCAACCCATTATGTGAGTAAACATACACACATACAACAAACAAAATATGAAGACATAAAACAAACCCAATATGCATGGTAGATGTATATACCATGGCTTCAAACGAACCAAGATGTTAACATAATACGCGTAGTTGGTCCAAAGAAAAGAAACAATGCAACACAACCTTGAAAGGAAGGAAATTAACTATGCCCCTAATGTATGTAACAGTGATAAGTAAGTATATTTAAATTCCCCTAAGCAAGGACGTTGAAATTCAAGGGGATTAGGATCATACCGAAGAGCGGAGTTAAATAACGCCTCATAACACTTTTGTTGGATCAGAATTTAAGATTGATCTGAGAATAAGAAGGGTCATTTCCCCCAAGAAAGGACAATGAAATGTATGGGAGGGAATGAGAGCCAATATTTCCCCAAGTGAGGATACACATGAGGGAGATGATTGATTTGACTTACCTCAAACAAGGATATTGACATGCAAGGGGAAGATGATTTATCAATATTGTCATAAGATGATTAGAACGATCACTAGGGTATGAGTTAAAAGTTTGATTTCATTGAAATAAATTGATTTGTGGAATTCTTGTATGTGTTCGCAAATTTTTTAGGCTTTTTTGAATATTTGAATGTTTTTGGATTTTTATTATTTTTGTATTTTTTGAAAAAATTATGAGGTATTGGATATTTTTGAGTTTTAAATTTTTGATGATTTTTAATTTTTTTTGGACTGCTTGAGTTGCCCTGATGAAGCATTTAAATGACCGAACGAATCCAAATTATTTGATTAGAGTGTCATGGAAAGCAAGTGAGCATCATGAAGGAATAAAGGATGACCACGTAATAGGAGAGAGAAGAGGTCGCGGGAAAATAGGGAAGAAAAAATAGTAATTTGGTCACAATGGCCAAAAATAGAATAATTAGGGTTATAAGGGTATAAATAGATGGGTGGAAGGATTAGCAAATTAAATATGTCATTTTGGTCATATTAGACTCCCTTTTCTATATGAGTGAGAATTGAGATCTAATTGCTGAGAGAGATGGCTCGCTGATTGTATCATAAACATCGTGCTAACCATGTGTGAGAGTTTGGTTGGAATCTAGATGAGGGCGACACAGTAAGTAGTGAAAATAACTTAGTTTTCTAATGTATTTAATGATAGTTAGGTCTGTGTGGAAATTTAAATTGAATGCTAGTGCATGCACTTGAGTGTGCTAGTGTATCCTAAAAAATGTGCTAACATCAAAATACACATGCTAGTGTGTAACTAAGGGCACAAGAGTTGAACTAAAACAATTTTTTAATTTTAAACATGCTAGCGTAAAACTAAGAGAAGGAGAATCAAAGTATATGTGCTAGCATTGAAGTGTATGCACTAGAATTAAAGTGTATGTGCTAACATATTAATGGGTGCGCTAGTGTCATTAGATGTTTTTAGAATATTTTTTTAAGGATAAAATAGAAGAATGATGATTTAATAGTGTTATCAAATGATTTTCAAGAGATATTGTTATCATTAGACATGTGAGAGTGTCACGCATGATTGGAATCATTCCAGAGGAGATTCATAAATACACAACAATGACACTTGGTCACACTTATGGAGGTGATATGATTGAAATCTATAGTGCAAATTCCACACATCATGTTGTACCATTGTTTGTTGACCATGATAGCCAAGCGATGGCATAGTGAGATCCAAACATTCAAGATCCCTACTAGTGAGATGAAAACAACTTTAGAGGATGTGCATCAGATCCTTTGAGTGCTAATATAGGTTAGATTAGTGTTGTGGGGTGGTAATCCCAAGCAAATATGGGGAAACATATAGGACTTATTTTTTATGGAGGATATTCCCATAGAGGAGATGAATGTGCACTTATATGAGTGTGTGGATGATGCAATAGTGACACTACATGTCTGCTTTATAGATCTTATCAATAGATTTGTTTTTCCTAATAAGATGGGGAGTCACGTCTAGTTGGGTTTAATTGGAATCATTGTGGATCTGATGTACGTCATAGTGTTATCACGGGCTCAGTGTATTTTAGCTCACCTATACAAGGATTTGCACCTGATAGTCTTTAGAGGATAAAGGATCTTGAATCCAGTTACACTATTGCAAGTATGGTCATGGGACTACATAGAGATGGTTCAGCCAGTGTGAATCTTACATTATAGATAGGAAGATGATACCTCATCATTTGGATGGGATACAATAAGAGACGGCCAGAGAGGTCGAATGGGCGATATTATTTTCTATAGATGATATTTTGACAATTTACAGTTGTGGATGGTGATATGGAGACAATACCAGCTATACTAGTGGGTCACAGATGGAGTACATCTATCCACAATGGAGGTGGATTACTTTATTATTGGAAAATGTAGTGAGATACTAGTTATTTAAATGGAAGACAAAGTGAGGAGGTAGTTTTTTTTATGTACATGATATACCTAGTGGGGAGTAGTGATATGTGCATGTTTCACACGAGACAGTTGAATTTAGTCCATGGATCAGAGAAAGCCACAAAGACTAGTTTCTTTTTAGTTATACCTCAAGCATGGGATTCCCCAATATAAATCGTCGATCCAAGGATGGCATCGCAATATGCATCATGGTGCCTTTCCATTATGCCGATACATATTAGTATCCCTCGGGTAGTTATAACAGTGGGTATAATGGCAGTAGACATGGATGACCTACAACTGAGACAAGTTAGGGGTAGACTGGGCCATGCTAATGCCGAGGATATTCTACAAGTATAAGATATATAGGTGTATGCATAGGAACAACAATATGCACAAGGTTCCCATATTTAGGGACAGGTGTAGGCACAACCATAGGTGCATATATAGTGTCAGATGTTATAGGTTATACTACAGTTGTCAATATGTGTTATACAGGTTCTATAAGATCATATTGCATAGTTTCCTTTACATATAAGAGCACATGGTTTGTTATAGGTCACATTGTCACCACTAAGGACACTTAGTCTAGTAATGGGATAGAAATATGGAGATGGAGATAGAGTTACAAGTATTGATGATTGTTGGGGAGATGAGGTAGATGATTATTTTTGGGAGTAACATGTACTTGTACCTTCACCAAGATCATTGACCGTTGATCTATCTTTATAGGCTCAAAGGGACATAGTTTCCAGGGAGAAGGATAACATCCTTATATTGTTACATAGTCAGCCTCAATAGGTGCATAGGATTACAACAAAGAGGAATCAACTCACCATACAAATGTGTCAAGCTACAGTTGAGTGAGATATTACATGTCGCATGGCAGAGTAAGGGGGTATGGGAGAGATATGAAATTGTTGTTGTATAATAGGATATGGGGTATTATCGAGACCTATATGAGGTAGTTGTTCCAGTGTATCAGAGACCCCCGGACTATAGTTAGATAGAAGGAAACAGATTCATGAGGTCTGACAGATCACCGAGGCCATTGTGGTTAGTTAGATCAGTGTAAATGCCAACACTAAAAGGTGGGGATGAGAGACCAAATAGTCCTAGTGTGGGAGAGAGTCATCCTTGACTCATTATATGATACATTTTCTATCTTTTGTATATTTCTCATGATGAAGGGACACTTTAGTAGATTGATTCCCTTAATGGCATTTTATATGTATAAGACATTTTTTGAATATAGTGTACATGGACATTTTTTGAAGATATGGACTTTTTTGTATACATTATGCATGATATATGGACTTTCGACATGAAATATGATGATGATGAGATTTTTTATTTCTATTTGATGTAGTTATATAGATGATCATATGATGATATATATATTTTATAGTAAATGATGATGGTGATTTGATTTATTATGTATGTATGATGATCTATCACACATGTATGATTATTTGTAGGATGATTATATGTTTGTGTCTTATATTTTATGTTCATAACTTAGTTTTTATGTTCATGATGTATGAGGATTTTTTATTTTATTTATTATTACACACTTCAAATTAACATCATGATTAAAAATAAAGACAAAAGATACTACAAATAGTTTGACAAGACTACAAACAAACCCCATACACAGGATAAATGATAGACACATTGATTTTGAATAATTCAATATGGTTACAAGATACCTATAATAGGTATAAAAATGAAGACAAGATTTGAAAACAAGCCCAAAAATAAAGGTAAAATGAGCTAAGATAACAAATAAATACAAACAACTGATCAAAAAAATATAGAAAATTGATCAACACAAAAACGAGGAATGAAACACAAACCCAATATATAAAACAAAATGAATACAATAAAGCTAACAATGAGCCTAGTTATTGTTAGCCATTCCCCCCGTTTCAAAATGGATTAACCTACAGGTCTAGGAATTGATAGTTAATGGGGAGTAGTTTACAGGGGATCTCACAACGATCTTGCAAGCCACAGTGAAGGTTTGGATTTGGGTTTTATTTAATGGTCAAGTTGGAAAAATGTATCGATTATTTTCTCTTTGATGTGTGTCAACAAAAACTTCGTCACATGTCAACCACCTTCTTGATGGACGTTAACAACAAATTTTTCGCGTGTCAACCATCTTCTTAACACATGTCAACAAAAACTTCGTTGCATGTCAACCACCTTCTTAACGCTTGTCAACAAAAACTTCATCGCGCGTCAACTGCCTTCTTATCACACGTCAACATCCCCTTCCTATCCATGCATCAACACCCTTCCTTCTTAATACAACATCAACAACAAATCCTCTTGTCACGCATCAACCACCTTCCGCTGATGTGCGTCAACAAAAACTTCATCCTGCTTTAACTGCCATCATGACACACGTCAATAACCATTCCGCTATCACGCGTCAATTATCTCTTGTTGTCACGCGCAGCAACCACTGCTTCATGTCATGCATCAACTATCTTCTTGACTATGCATCAACAACAAATTCATCGTGCTTCATATCACACATCAACAGTATCTGTGTCAATAAACACGTGATCACACATCAACCGCCTTCCTGTCACGCATGTCAACAAAAACTTTTGTTGACACATGCCAACCACCTTCCTGACTATCACGTGACAGCATTCCTTGCTATCACGTGCATAATCCATCCCTCCTTGACGCATGTTAATCATTAACCTCACTTCACATGTCATGTCCCCTTTGTTTTCACGTGTTAGCATTCCTTTTTATCAGGCGTCAACCTATAATTGCTCTCGTACCGACAAGTCAGCATTTCTTCTTGTTAGGATGAAAACATCTTTCCCTTGTTGGCGTTTGACTAACCTTCCTTTCTTTTTTAGTGTCAGCTAATTGGTTCCATTGTCTGGCAAGTGCCAGCTAAGGAGTTTCCAGCTACGTGTTAGGCATTAATTGACATCGTATAAGGTAGCTCAACAACTCAGATTTAATGAGGTATGGCATTGATGTTCACCATGCAAGTAAAGTACCATTAGAAAGAAAACTAGTGTGGTTTCCCATAACTCCTTATAGGCAATTAATGAATATGTTGCTAGTTGATAGCTTTCCCTTTCTCTATATATATATGCATTTTCTCCTCATTTGTAGGGGAAATACATTCTAAAATGTAAAGGAACTATGTCCAAATTGTTCCAACACTTTTTATGAGCTGCAGGCCTCAAATTTATGGAATTTTGTAAAGGATTCTTACCTTGTGCATACTATTGTAATGGATTGTGCATCATTTTAAGAAATAAAATCTATCTCTTCTTTCCCTAGTAACACACTCACAAATTGTAATTTACCTAACACAATTAGTGTTTATCTGGCTCTTCTTTCCCTATCTTGATCTTATCATTACATTTCTTGCCTTCTATGTATATTTGTCAGGTGTGTTGTGTTCTTTTCCAGGAATCAAATTCGTTGTGCTCCATGAAATTGGAGGTTTCAACATGTTTTAGGACAGTGGCACTCTTATTATTTCCTCTTCTACCTCATTTTCCCTCTACTTTCACTCACTAGGATCTCTCTAGTCTTGTTTTGGTGTTATCACCTCCCTTAGCTTAGGATTTACATTTTATGTATTTCTTTCTCTCTCTAGTCCCTTGGAATTGATAGTTTTGGAGTAGGTTAGCATTAGAATAGGTGAGGAACCAACCTTCTCTAGAGATTTGTCTCAATTTCAAGGGTCCCACACCTTAGACAATCCCATGTTAGTGAAAAGTAGGGTTTTGTAATGTGCAAATCCTAGGGTTCTACTTTTCCAACATAACAGTTATCTTGCTACTTGGAATTGGTCAAAAAAATGTATGATAGTGTAAAACAATCCATACTCATATAGTAACACACACAAAGTTATATACAAACCAAAAATGCTAACAGTATGACCTACTGTATGACAACATACAATAATAATGCAATACAACTTATAATAATGACATCTAACTACATCCCTAATATCTTCAACACTGAAGAATGGGTAGATGTGAATGCCCCCAAGAAATGATATATGCAAGGGGATTGTGATAAGATATTAACCTACCACATGTATAGATATAAGTATGGGATAACATACAACTTATATAACATTTACACATATATTCATTTGTTACTTAGTCCTTAGGTATAAACTAATAATAATGAAAGGGTGTAACCTTTCATAATCATACCTATATATGGGTGAGTAATTCCTCCCCATAAGTGTGAAGAGGGGAGTTAGTGTCTTGTTATAATACTTAGCAGGTTTACCTCTCTAAGTGGCTTAATAATATATTATATATTCTGATATATCGACATTTATATTCTAGTAATTTCATTACATCTTGTATGAGAGCATTGATTTCGGAAATGAATATTTTTTTCACTTTATCTCAAGAAATGTTGTGAATTTTTCAAAGATTTGTTTACCACATTTGGGGATATATATTATAAATCTTCACTAAAAAATTGAGAATTTTTCTATGTTTTGTTAAATTTATTGCACATATACATTTTTTCATCAAATCAATCTACAAGCCACATTTTTCGGGATTTTTTTTAAATTGTTATATTTTTGGAAATATCTTAAAATTTCCATAAAATTCTATTATTTGCATTTTCAAATTTTAGGTCATCTACATTATGAAATTCATTGGTCAAATTCGGTCAAACAAGGAAAATTAAGTTGTGTAAGGACAATCCCTTGTTATGGCAAGTCCCCAAAATAGGGTTAAGAACAAGAATTATGATACTCTAGGTAAAACACCTTATAAATATGATATGGAATCAACAATGTGGTTAGAAAAATCATCTAATTTTGGGTTTTCCTCGATGGATCATAAATTTAGCTAGATCAAATATGATATGTGTAACTTACAATTGGATATTAATACTACATTTAACACTCAGATGATCTTATGAAAAAAATCATTCCACACTTGAATTTTTCTCAACCTCAACCTAATTTAACACATATTTATACACAATTGAACCATGACAGTTCTTCTACCCATGCTAATGTATATACCAATGCATAGAAGGTAAGGAACATGTTTCCAAAAGTCGAAATGTGTAAGTTTGATGGGAAGGATCCTGTAACTTGGATCAATTAAATGGACAATTTTTTTGATTTACATCAAATACCTCATAGATAGAAGGTTATAATGGTATCCTTATATCTTGAGCTAGAGAAATTCATTTGGTATAGATGGATTTGTACCCAGAAGAAAAATAAGGTTCTTACTGTCACTTGGTCAACACTCACAGATGAAATACAATTGCACTACTCTAATAATGTAACAGAAAAATACTTTATCTAGTTAGCTAAGTTATGAAAAATGGGGACAATAAAGGATTATATTCAACAATTCCATAACTTATCCTTAAGGGTGGATGATATCTCTAAAAACAAACTAAATGATTTATTCTTAGGAGGCCTAAAGGATAATATCCAATTGGATGTGTGCATGTTTAATCCAAGTTCTATAGCTAAATCCATGATATTTGCATGATGGGCTAAGGAAAGAGAGCTATTAGAAAGGTGTGTTTTCAATACTAATATAAAACATATGGGGTCATTACAATCATTCCCTTAACCTGATCGATTTATTCCTAAACAAATTGAAGAAAAACAAGAAAAAAATTATGTTTCAATTGTGATAGCAAATTGACTAGGGGACATAAATGTGCTGAAAAGAAATTCTTCTACATTTAAGGGGCCAATGAAGATGTAGGAGATGAAGAGGAAATGAAGGTAGAAGAGGTGACCAAAGATAATGATTTTCTACAACAACATCCTAAGTTGATCAACGTTGAGGGAAACGATGTTGTAAAGGGGAAGGGGGTGATAAGAGATTAACCTACCACATGCATAGATTTAAGTTTGGGATAACATATGACTTATATAAAATTTACATATATATTCATTAGTTACTTATTCATTAGGTATGAAATAATCATAATGAAGGGGTATGACCTTTCACAATCATACCTATATATGTGGCTAAGTAATTCCTCCCCATAAGTGTGAAGAGGCGAGTTAGTGTCTTGTTGAAAGATTTAGGAGGTTTCCCCCTCGAAGTGGCTTAAAAATATATTATATATTATGATATATCTGCATTTATATTTTAGTAATTTCATTACATATTGGATAGTAATAAATAGAGGAGTAATTACTCCTCACTACACTCTTATTAGATCCCATGGAAGTTTAAACTTAAATTGGATTGTGTTATCTTTCCACGCAGGGAGACATGCGATGAAAATGTTTAAAAACGTAATTTTTCCAAAGCGAGGATACATGCGAAGGGTTTCATTGATGGTCTTTCCTTGAAGAAATGATACATGTCAAGGGTAAGAGAATTAATAATTGTATGATGATTTAGAACAATCATTAGGATTCTAGTCAAATAATGATATTGTAAATTGTGTTGACATTTACAGAAAACTTTTGAAGCATTTTCTGAATTTTTTTGTGGATTTTGATTGTTTTGATTTTGAATTTTTTATACTATTTGTTATTTTTTTATTTATATAATTTTTTTATTTTATACACGCACGAATGAAAAAGAAAATTTGTCCTAAAATTGTATCAAGCATGGAATAATGAATAAGCCCAGTGAATAGCAAAACTTGGAATAAAATAGAAGTAGGCCAACATGGTTGGCAGATTATGAGATTCATATCCTAACTAGGAGGAACACATGACACAAGGAGATTTTGGATGAAGGAGAAAGTGGTACAGAATGAAGGAATAAGACAAATAATTACGTTGATATGCCCCCAGTACTAGGGATACTCTTAAAGGAGTTAGAAGTAGAACTTCTTCAGATGAAACACATTCATGATATCTTTAATTTCATTTCCATACTATTTGAATAGTTTATATGATTTGAATCCAAATTTAGTGGTGATAATATAAGGCCCTAAATAATTAGGTTTCCAACTTTCCTTGTTTTTCATGCTCTTTGGTAGTATTATTATAATTTTTTCTAAACAAAATTTATCCGATCTTAAACTATCTTGGTTTGATTTTATTGTTATAGGTTGGGCAGATTCGATTCTGATATAATTTCAGGTGATCCAAGGCATGGACGTGCCTCTCATCTACAATCTCTATTTCTATAAGATGTGTTTGGTGGTTTTCATGCACTAGTTGTTGTAATTATACATGAAGGAAAGGGAACTCAACTTCTATGGGTAATATGGATTCATAACCATATACGAGGGAGAAGGGGGTGGCTCTAGTTTGAGTTTGCAAAAGGAAGCTTTGATAAGCCCAAAGGGTGGGATATAATTGCATGTGTGCCAATTGCGACCGTGCTTATCAACGAGTATTTTACAATATTGATTTTATCATTCTTATTGGAAGCTTTAAATTGGCCATTGCATTTTGGGTAGTAAGGAGGTTCCCATTTGAGATGGATATGGAAATTTTTAGCTAACTGTTTTAACATTCTTATTTTTGAAAGGATGTACCATTTTCTGTGACAAAGGATGTACCATTTTCTATGACAAGAGATGTAGGGATCCCAAAGTAGACAGATGATGTGGCTAAAGATGAGTTTAGAAATATTTTATCTATGTGACATGTAGGTAAAAGGCATGACCTTTATCCACTTGGTGAAATATTCAGTGGTCGTAATTATGAAGGTGTGGCACTCAAAGGATGTAGGTTTTATTTTTCTGTACTAAGTCGAGCACCCATATGGAAAAAGGCCAGGGTGAAGTAGATAGGTTGGAGGGCTTGCAAGGGTGTGTGAATAATATTACCATGTCATTAACATAATGGGAATTTCTTCGACAAAGATATATGTGTTTGATTCCATAGTGGGCTAATAGTAAGCCATACATGCACGATCTTTTTAGCTAAGACCATGCCACTCATGTGTGCGCCACAAATTCTTGCTACATGAAATTTGGCTAGAGTCTCTGATTATCTTGATCCTGCTTGAGACGTCTTAAGAGAGTGCCATCATATCCTCTTCTATACAAGGTGTTTCAACGAGGATATGTATAGCATGCAAAGTATGTTGTTGCTAAGGCTCAGTTTATTATGCGGAATTGCATGTTTTGGGGATATGTTTTATCTTAGAATGAAGGTATGTATATATGTCAAGGTACCAAGGGGTTATTAGGACCAAAAATTTCACAAACCATGGTGAAATCTAATAAATCATATGTGAGCACCAATAGATGTTTGACGAGAAAATCACTGTATTATGTTTGATTTATATCAAATTCAAGAAGGGACGCGATAGTTTCCATGACGTCTGCTGCCTTGTTCTGTGCACGAGGAACTTGTTCAAATGTAATTATCCAAAAGTAGCCTTTAATATTGTCAACCCTGTCATTTATAAGGAACATAGCATATAATCCTTTCCCTAATATTATCTGTTTACTTTCTTTATGATTAAAAGGGATTTCCCTAAAGACTGTAAGCTCTTGGAGCCACCAAGATATAAAAAATTGTAAAGGCCTACTATTAGAAATTCATACTTTGATGATGTTGTTAATGCATGGGAAATCTAATGTGGTAGGATTTGGAAGTATAACATCACCATCTTGTGTGTGCATAGCATAATGCTAGCTCATAGATCTATGAATTTTGTAATAGCCATTGAGAAACAAATAGAGTCCACGAATGGACTACATCAATATATAAAAAGATATTCATCTAGGGAGCTCAAAATGAAGTGGTTGAGAGCCATGAAAATGCCAGTTGTGGCTGGCTTCATTTGCTAGAGCTTTCTCTTTTATGTATTTTTGATTGAAAAATTCTATGTCATAACTCACTTAGGAGTACCACCCAGCTAGACATTCGGCGTATTAGGACATGGGTCTTGAGTAGTAGATATTTTAAATGATTTACCTTGGAAATAATCTTTGTTGTATGGTTGAGCAGGTAATGTCGCAACTTATGGAAGGTGAACACTACAACCAAGACATAATTTTTTGACTTTAGATATTATCTGAGTTCATGATCAATCAATGTCCTACTGAGATACTAAACAACATGCTCTTGTCCTTTTATCGTTATGTTGTCAAAAACAATGCCCTCAATGGCATGTTCTATTGAAAAATGTGTATAGTAGCATAGACCTCTCTTGAATGGATGGACTATAGCACCATCCTAGATGATAGGTATTATTTTAACTTAGTAAAGTAATCTTGAAATTATTGTGTCCATTTGAAATGGACATCACTTCTTTGTGAAGTTGGTTAAAAGGATGACACTTATTTGCAAGTTGAGATATGAATCACCGAATAAATTGAATCTTTCCCTGGAGACCTTATATCTAACGTAGGTTTTGTAGTAGAGCCATATACATGATTTATTTTACCTTAGGAGGGTAAAATTCAATTCCCCTCTGTGAGACTATGAATTCTTGGAGATTCCCTAAAATAACAGTAAATAAACATTTATTTGGATTAAGGCGCACCGTATATTCTCTCAATCATTCAAATACACATCACAGGATGGCTGAATGATTGACTCTAGTTTTGGATTTGGTAATAATTTCACCCACATTGTCCTTTATGATGTCATGAAGTAGATCATGGAAAATGATATTAATTGCACAATGATAGGTTTCCCCTGCGTTCTTAAGGCCAAAAGGCATCACCTTGTAACAAAATATACCCCATGGTGTTGTGAAAAATTTCTTGTGTTGTTCTTCCTCTGTAATTTGAATCCGGTTATAACATGAAAATCTATCCATTAAATATAACATTTCATGTCATGTTGTAGAATCAACAATCATGTCAATGGTTGGCAAGGGAAAGTAGTCCTTCAGAGAAGCCTTGTTGATATCCTGGAAATCAGTGTTGATCTAGATCCCAAGTGTCTTCTTGGAAATAGGAACCATGTTAGATATCCACTCAGATTAGTCTATAGACATAATGAAGATATATTTGACTCATTTCTAAAAAAATTCCTTGATCAACAATGTAACCTTAGGATGCATGTTCCTTAATTTTTTTTTACCAATTTTGCATTTGGGTGAACCAAAATATTATGCATGACTAGAGAAGGATCTAAATCAGGCATATATGCATACAACCATGTGAATACATCCTAAAATTAAATTAGTAGTGTCTTGAATATTGATATTTTTTTCTTATAATAGTACACCAAGTTGTAATAATTTAGAATTATCACATGTTCTAATATCGATTGTTATGGTCTATTCTACCAATAATTTGGATGTATCATTATCTTGAAATGATGTTGTAGCTTTTTACAAGTCATATGTTTGATCCAGAATTGAGTTTCCTCTCTTTGGTGCCTCAAAAATATTTTCACCAAGAGATATGTCTATTTATTTTTTATTATTTTTTGTTTCTCAAATAACATCACAGTGAGGTTTTCACTATACGAGATCATATTTTTATTTTTGTGATGTTTATATTTATTGATTTTTGGTGGACTGGAGCACTGGAATTACTCTCTAAAGAAATTATAAGCATCGAGGTTTATAGGGTCCCAAGTCCCTAGGAACTCCTCGATAGCCTCATTGTTTTGAAAAAGGTCCATGCCAATATGATTTTTTTTGATCCCAATGGATAAGGGATGGATAGATGATGTCAAGGTCAATAGTACAAATGGATAGGTTTTCAAGGAAGAGGTTAGATGTCATCGATGTATTAAAAAAGGCTATGTATGGAAATTGAACTCAAATTTGGATTCAAAGTCCTATTCACTAGTCATTATGTCTAATATTATGGGCCTCTTTTCAAACGTTTCATAACCTAAACCATGACTGGTATACAATTTCTTTATATATTACGGGTTTGAGATGACCTTGTTCTTGTGGACCAAGTCCTCTACCCTTCCAATTCATATTTCTCATCATTTTGTGGGCCTTTGTTATAGTTCACTAAGATTCGTAGCAATCAACCATTCGATCCTATCACCGTATAGCCAAGAGTCTATCAGAGCCATGAATGTGTTCATCCTTCTAAGTATCCATACCATTCTCCATAAGGGTATTTCCAAGAAGATAGACGAGGAGATTATTTCAAATTGGGATGTATTGGGTCATTCTATAAGCTAGTGAGGAGAACAATGAAAGCTTGCCAACATGGAAATAAATTCTCAATATTGTAGTACACCACCATTGCCTTTATGACAAAAACTTGAGTTCAATGTGGTGAGGTAGTATGTAGATGGTTACGAGACTGGATGTAGAGGGTTAGGATTGAGAAAAGCGTGTATCAGGATCGATATGGTTGTTATCATCTAACGGGTATAGCCATGGGGTGTAGAAAGATTTGTCTACATGAAGGAAAATAACTTGCATGAGTCTACTTTACTTCTAGAGAGCTTACACTATTTAAAATTTTTTTTGCATCTATGAGTAAGGTAAACTATTTATCCATCATGTGGGAAACTTGATACATTGATGGAATGTGGAAGGCACAACTTGCATTTCATGTGTATCCAACGTTGACCAACCCAGAAGGATGTTATATGAAGTCTCTACATCAACAACATGATAGAGTGTTTTAAACATCAATGCGGCCCAACTTGTATGGACTAAGGTGATAATTCCAATAGGATTGTCGTTCATTGTTGTCATAACCCCATGGATAGTTATAGACGTTAGCTTCCTAGACTCTCTTCTAGTATGGCTCAAGACATATTAGCGTCTTCATAGAGACAAATGTTTAGAGCAGCACCATTGTCGAATAAGGAGTCATTTTAACCTTATATGATGGGTGATATAGGAATCAATATACAACAAGAGTTATCATGTTATGGGGACTGGGGTTTAGGAGGTCTTGAGGAGTGAATGAAAATATAGGGCTAGTTCGACAAAAGATTGGAAAATGAATGCTTGGAACTGCTATGAATTGAGATGTCCTCAAGGAACACATGCTTCTTGTAGAGCATGAGTAAGGATGTTCTTGGAAGAGTGGGCAAAATGTCATGAGTAACTCCATGAAGGGAGATATATGCAAGCACCATCTCCAATTGTCTTGACTAAAGGTCATAAGAACCAAGATGTGGATAGCTTTAGTAATAGTTATATGTTTTAGGATTGCTATAGAAATGTATGATTGGTGGGTACATTTGAGGCATAAAGGAGGAAATTGATGGTTGCTTTGCTATGGGCACCCAAACCTTCTTTTTTCATGTGGCCACTGTATTAGTTAGGATATTTGAAACTTAATGGTAACAATGGAATTGGGAATTTATTTGACAAATGATATGATCCAAGTTAAAGTCGACATTATTTGAGGATTGACCTATGTCTTGAGTATCTTGTCCACTTGTGCCACATGCTTGGGAAAAGGATTTAAGAACACCTTTAAATTATTGTTGGGTGTCTTACTAGATGTATGAGATTTCGACCATGTAATGTCTTCCCCTATTAATGGGGTATTGAATATAGATGGACAAAGTATCATGCAATGATTCTGTAGGATGGCCGTAAATGTGATAAAAATTACAATACTTTTTTTGAACTTTGCACCAAGACATGGTTTTGGTTTCCACTTCGACCCCAAGGGATTTGTAATATGGTAATTGACTATGTTGGACACTCACCACTTAGTTCTCATAGGACGCTTGAAAAAATCTTTCCCCTAACGATGTAAATTTTCTTTGACTTATTATCATAAGAGGGAGCATTATCTATCTTTACTTGGCACCACGAAGTTGCTTATTTTAATTTATATTGTTCATACTTGATTATTCTGAACATGTTGTGTATGTTACGGTTATTAGTTATGCCATCATTAACAACATTGTGATTCTGTTTTGATTTAAGCTTTGGGTTTTTCATGTAAATGATTATTGTTATTATCGTTGTTATTATCCTTGGAAGGAATTTTAATAAGCCCTTTTGCAATAAGAGAATTTTATATTTGGTTTCCATTCTCGATGAATTATTCAAAACATTTGATACAATGCATTTTGCATTTAAAATGATAATTCATTATTTAGGTTATGTATGAAGATACTAAAACAGATATTTATTTTGAATTGAGTAAGGAAATTGACTTGTGATCCCTCGCTGTAACTTTAAGGACCTTGTAAATATTTCATTTATTTTTTTCTTGGTATTACACAAGTCCATCATTGTAATCTCTAAATCAAGATCAAAAGAGAAGTGTTTAACAAAAACTTCTTAGATAAGTCAACAATGTTGTGATTGAACCTTTAAGGATATGTAAGAACCAAATATAGGGCTTGAACTCCTAAGATTTTTGAAAATACCCACTATATATATATATATATAGGATACCTCCTGACAATCCATAAAGAATTCTCTAAAAATTTTGTGAGGTTCGTGTTTTCTTGTATACTTGTCAAAATTTTGGAACATTCGACAAAGATTTAGGAAATAAGTGCAAAATGTCTTGATCAAATGGATAAGGTCACATTACCTCAAAGTTAAATTATTTTCTTTGATTTTTTCATTTCAAATATGGTATCCTTCATTGTTTTCCCTTCCTTTGCAAATGGTGAATCGGTTTTATAGAATATTTAAAACACCGTACATTTTTTTTTAAATGTTTTGTTGTAGTATTTTCTTTGTTATTTATGTCTTAAGTGAGTTTTGAAGCCATTAAAGTTAAATTTTTTTTAGCAATCTTACTAATTAGCATACTAATTCTTTATATTTTATGTGGTTGCGGTAGTACTAGACTTTGTTTTGTATCATTTTTTTACCTGATCTGGTTGTATTATTATTATTGGTTCAGGTTGGGTATTCTTATTTGATTCGGGTTGGCTTCATAAATTCTTCCAATTCTCATTGTCAAAATTTTGAGGTAACTTTTCTCCCATTTCAAGAGACAGAATAAATTGATATTTATTTTCCATAAATTTCCATGAAGGTTTGTTTTGTCTTCTATGGAAGCATCATTTTATTTTGTTCTTCTTCTTCATCATCAAAACTAAGTGGAAATGATTACCATCATTTTCCTCCTACATAAGTCATGAAATTTATGTTTCTTGTTCCCACTAAATTTTATGAAAAAAAGGTAATGTGGAAGCTTGTTTGATGTGTGTTTATATGTTGGCAAAGTGAATAGGAATATATAAGGGGTAATGATCAAATAGATGTGTTTAACTTTTAGCAAACTGAATGATAAAATATAATACTAAGAATTTGAATTGATTGATCAAATGATAGAAATGAGTAAAAATGTGTTTATATTTGTGATGAAGTGAATGTAAAAAATAAAAGACTTAGAGATGACAATACTTTCTCAAACTTCAAAAAAAATGAATGTTAAAATGAAAGGCTTAGAAAAAATAAATTGATTTACTCAACTCTTAACAAATTGAATGCTAAGATAGAAGAATTTAATAGTCTTGCAGATCAATTACTCAAATCTTAACAAACTGAACTGCTTAGATATAAGAGAATAGAACTGAGATTTATTTCTCATCTCTTAATAAAGATAATTCTAAGATATAAGAGTTTGGAAAATAAGATTGATTTCTCAACCTTAATAAAGTGAATGCTAAATAAAATTATTTTAACAATGAAAATCAATTTCTCAACTCTTAACAAAGTGGATGATAAGATAGAAGAGTTTAGAAAAAATGTGATTAATTTCTCCAATCCTTGGAACAAATTGAATGCTAAGATCTGAAGAGTTTAGAAAAATGTGATTGAGTGCTCACCCCTTCAAAAAGAAAGCACTTGAATGATTAATATAGAATAGTATTTTCTAAGATTAATTACTCAACTCTAAACAAGTGAATGCTAAGATAGAAGATTCGAACAATTAATGGTAATGCTAAGATAGAAGATTACTCAACTCTTAACAAAGTTAATTAATGTATACGAGACTTTAGAAATGAAAGGGAAAAATTTAACAAAGTGAATGTTAAACTATTAGACAGAATATAAAGTATGGTAGAGTTTTAAAAATTTGGATGTTAAACTAGAATATTTAGGAAAATGATAGGAAATTTCTCTTAGAGTCTAATAAAGTGAAATGTTAGACTAAAAGACTAAAATATTGATTTGTGTTTGACCTTGATAGAATTAATACCAAAGGTCGAGACTCAAATTGAAAATGAAATGCACTTAGTTGGGATGTGGGTATAAAAAAACTTAAGACTTAAATTTTAAGATTTCATGGTGTAAATGATGAAAAGTGTGGAGCACAAACTTAATACACATAATGTAGATGAGATAATGTTTGTTAAGGAAGGTCTCTAAAATTAAATTTGGCTCTATCAAGTAGGGTTTATTATAAAAGATTTCTCTCCTTAAACAAAATATTACCTGAGTGAGCACGGTCACTATTTCTAGTCGTCAATTCACTTTGGCCCCCTCGATTCAGTAAGTCGTATTTTTACCCCTCTCAAAAGATCAAATTGGGGGAGGCCGTTTAACACATGTCTGCTCCACTATCACAAGGCGAAGGAGATGTTTGCTGAGCTAGAATTGCCTCAACCTAAAGCACGCATGATTTCCAGCAGGCCTACAATTCGATCCTAGGGGCTTTTCTACCAAGGGCTAAGCTTGACCGATTTCATGCACTCAGATTGAGGATATCTACAACATTGACTTCTCCATGAGGTAGAACTCAGAAGAAAGGAGCACTCTCCTCGTCGCTCGCTTAGCATTAACGGAATCATCCATACGGAGTGGCTATTGTCTAGTTGTCCCCCAAAATGCTTTCCAAACCACCGGAAGACGAAGTAGACAAAGTTATAATGACACGAAGGGGATGATTGGCCCTTCCCGGACATTGACAGGAAGCAAGGCTCCTCAGACAATCGAGGAGAAAGGGCAAGGAGACTATGCGGAGGAACAGAGCATTGGTGCCGCCGTGGCATGACTGGGTTAATCTACTCGGTGTAGATTTTTAAAACTTCGCCTTTGGTCATATGCACCTCCAAGTCAAAGAAGCAGCTACAAAGGCAAAGCTGCGGAAGGTGAGCGATCACCATTCAGAGGAAGCCCCTGAAGTCTCTTCCTTCAGCCCTGAAACAAGTCTAACCCCTGGATTGCAGAGAAGGAATTGGGCATGGATAGTCCTATACGCCCATCCACCCCGGATGTAGGCAGTCGCTACACTACAGAGGTCCCTTCTATCCCTTTTCTTCTCCTGCTCCGCCCCTTCCTCAGATGTCGGCAACCACTCTTTGGTTTGTCTTCTCCCCCTTCTTCTACTACCCTCCTTCCCCTGCCTCTTCTCCATCTTCTCCTCGCTCCGGATTTGTCCTTTCCTCCATTTCGTCCCTCATTTCCGGCTCCCTTTCCCTCCCATGGGTCTTACACAGCTGCGGTTTCCCTTCCTCCCGTGGGCAATGTCGTCGGCTATTCTTTCAATGCCGCCGCCCGCGTGTCTCCCACGTTCTTCCCCTCTTCTACCATTGCTTGCTTCCCCCTCTGTCTCTGGTCCTTCTTCAATAGGACAGCTTTGGATCTCTCAGCAGCTAGCCAACCAAAGAGGAAGTCCCCACGCTCCCGGAGGGACTTTTCAGTCATTCGGCTAAAGGAAAAAGAAGTCACAAGCCGGTTACTACACCAACAAAACGCTTCTCCAAGAAGCGCTGTAGGTGAAGAGAGTATGGAAATTGCCTACCCACCCGATCTCACCAAAGAAAAAGAAGTCTGTCGCCGGAGATTTCACTAGTGACCCAAGTCCACAATGGGGACAATCCTCCTGAAAGTCTCCAGAGGGAAGCTCTTCCGCATTTTGATGCACGCTGCGAAAGCTTCAGGAACAAAGGAAGAAAAGAGGCTACTGACGGAGCCAGAATAATACCTGCTTCAAGCCCCCCGAAGATGGGAAGTGCACCTCCCCACAACCTGCACTGCCCGCCGATACTCCTCGACATGCTCATCAAGAAGTCAATGAATACTCCACAAAAATCGGCCGAGCAGTATGGCTGTTTCTCTTTCTTCTTCGTGGAAGGAGGCCAAATCCCTTAAGGATGTGAAAAAGGTGATCGCTGAGTTATATTAGTTTATAACTGACATCGAGAAGTGAATAGGACTCCAACATTAGCAAGTCAGTATCAGAAAGCTCGAATGGCCAGACTCCCACACGAGGCCTTCCAACAAATGTTTCTACTGTCACAGTCGAAGGATTTGGTCAAGTTTTGGAGTATTCTGGCCCAAGGACCCTCAACAAAGATCATGTCCACTCTGGACGATCGGATAGATCAGCTCGCATTTGTGTTAGAGAAGATAACAAGGTGAAGGAAGAGGCCCCTGGCTTGCTAGCCTCAATGGAGAAGAATTGTTCTATCTATTACTCCGGGTTGCTCACTAATCTGCTCCTTCCCTCCACCTTGAGATCACTGACGATACTTCCGAATTTTCAAGGAGCTAGCTTCCTCAAAGGACAGGGCAGAAGTCACTTTGACATCGAATCCATCAACAACCTACTGGCCTGTAGAGACTCGTCAATCCGGTCCTAATCGAGGGCGGTACGACTATTCTAGGGTCCCCGAAAAGCTCATTGAGGGAGCGGGAAACTTGCTATCAATTAGTAATGCACAAGGATATCCTCACAGGATCAATTTGCGCCAATGATCATCAGTCTTGGAATACCCGCGCTCATTTCTTCCACATCTCACTCTCCTGATCAAGCATCAGAAACTGCGACCCCCCTTTTAGAGGAGGCCACAGGAATGATGCTGATGAATAGCTTCTCTTCTTCTTCTTCTTCTTCTCCTTCTATTCTCCGACTTTCTCTTCGAAATAATCTAAGTGTGTTGGCACAAACGATGACATCGTCCATTTGCATCATGGTATGTGTCATCCATCCAAGTTGTAAAATTCCAACATGACTTTTGGATAGTTTGTAAATAATCTTGTGAATAATTGTTGGCTCCATTTTGCCTTCTCTCTCCCTCACTTTCTTAATACTAGAAATACTTGTTTGTATTCAAGGAGGTGAACATTTTTTCAATAGAAATAGAGGTGAGGAGAGAAAGACTTTGAGCTTTCTTGTAACATAACAAAAACACTTAATACATTATTCAGACTTTGTGCTCAATAGCTGTGTTATACATTAGATCTTCTTATGTTAGATTGCATGTGTCCTTTTCTGTTGATTCATATCTACTTTTCCGTCATTTTGTTTATAGTAATTGCTTGGTTTTATTTAATGGATTAGGTTTTTGGCTCTGTTTACTACCAAGCCAAAGCATAGATCTTCTGACCCTTCCGCTTGGAATTTCATTTCTTTCTCCTCGGATCTGTTCTTTTTTCTTTCTCCTTCTTTTATTCCTTTCTCTTTCGCAATCCTCGAAACACCTCTACTGGGATGAGATCCCACCCCCTGAAGGCATGAATCTGTGAGACTTGCATAGTTTCCTGCTAGTAGAAGTAGCAATAAACCAGTTTTCGCTTTGCTGTCATCAAAGAGGGGCTAAGCCCTGCACACTTTTGGCCCTTCGTCCTATCCATAATCTGTCCCCTGCTAAGATTTTCGTACACAACAGTTTTTGGCGACTCTCTCCGCTGGGGATCGGATTTTAAAATATATTTCCGCAGCCCTAAACAGATAAATCTGTCAGATCTTGCTGGTAGTAAAATAAAAATCAGGAAAAATCAGCAGGTTGCTGCCAGTTTGAAAAATATGAACTTTTTTTGTTGAAAATCCAAAAATTTGCAAAAGTGTCTCGAAATTGAAAATTTTCTTCTGAGACATCATATCTTGGCCTGTTTACATATCTTTAGTTCGCTGAGTGTTTAAATCGAAAATCATCATTTTCCGTAGATCTGAGTTTTTAACACATTTTTCTGAATGTCTAAACCCTCTGAAAATTAAAAACCAGATCCGGAAAATCACTTACTAGCTCCCCTGCCATCCGTTATATTCCTGCGCTGTCATTTGTCATTTAACCACATCGTTTCTGAAGAGGGAATAATTTTCAAACACAAATATCCAGAAAAGTGCATGCTTGCAGGTTTTTTTGTCAAAAAACACCATAAAAATCATCAAGTACACACAAAACTAAGTGTTAAATCTGCGCTGTAAATATTGCAGACTACGAAAGGTACACGGCGAGTTGAACCTTTTAACGCGCAGCAAAGAGCCCCGTGTGAGAGCCGATCCTACTTTCGATCTGCTTCAGAGGCACAATTTTCACGTAACACGGCAACGTTTTTCATTCAGCGCTAAGCTAGCTAGCCGGTCATCCAGAGTGTCTCGCCTTCACGAAGAAAAAAGTCATTTTTTGCAGGAGATCCACATCCCTTTGTAAGTGCTTTTGCTACTCGCGTAACTAACACTTCCAGCTCGTTTCTCTTTCCGCTTTCAGATGGCGGTACCATGGGTAAACGCTATGGGTCCGTGGGCTTTACCGACGCCAGTTCACGCACTCCCTCACGGAAATCGAAAGAATTTTCCTTCCCTAAATTCGACGGAGCGGAAATCAAAGCAACGGATTCCCACTTTCTGCTTTCAATGATGTCATCATTCTTTTGGATGTTACTCATGAATATTTTCAGTTCGCCTCTTTCTGGAAACTCGACAAGGGCTGCAGCGGAATGGTTTTCAGCATTTGCCGGCCGGATCTATCACTAGATTGGCAACTTTGCGGGACTTTTGAAGACGGTATACGCCTTCATAGGCATTCTTGTAAGCTTTATTGTCAACGGATCACTCAAAATCTGAAGAAGGAGGCAAATGATACCATGCCGATTTTTGTCGCCCGGTTCAATTGGGCGCTCTCAACCGTGTCCCTACTGCCATGCTTCAACACTGGAGAAACCAGAAGGTGTTTTTTTCGTAAATGCCAAGAGTATCCAAAAGTTAGCTTCTACCCGTCAAGAATCGATTAGCTACTCTAAACCTCTCGCTCAGGTCTGCTGCCATCCGTATAGAAACAATTGGAATAATAGCTCGAGTTAGAAAAGATCAGTAGCCTAATTCTTGGGCCCTTCGCCTCACTTCGTCTGATCCAGCATCCAAAAATGGCCGAATGACTTCTTGCCACTAAAGAAGCAACTGGCCCAGGGCCTCCTCCAGTTTCCTTCCTCGTCTCGGATAATCCCCGGATGAATTTGTTCCACAACCCGCTTCACAAAGGCCGCGCTTCCTACGCTGTCGCACGGTTTGGCGCTTGAAGCTCCTCCCTTCCGGTCACTGCTTTGGCCGAAATTGAAGAGGAAGAGAAGTAATACTAGAAGAACCTTCCGGCTCAAAGGCTAAGATTATCAAAATGTCCGGTGAAACCGACAGCTGGCGACCTACTATTGGATACATGGAATTTTGATGATGACGAATCTGATGAGAGAGGAGTACGCAAGGCTATGCAAGCTGACAATCCTAACGCTGTTTTTACCCACTCGTAGGAAAAGAAGCAGAGGTTGATGCCCCATACTTAGGAAGAAGCGCGGGTCAAACGCGCCTCCAACCATTGTGTAAAAGAGTGTAATTCCTCTTCCACTCAACCCCTTTTAATAAATCTTTGCAAAGAAAGTCTTTTCCACCTATCTCTCCTCCGATTTCAGGCCTCAATCTAATTCTATCAAGATCAGTAACCCTATTCCATCATCGGGGTAATGACTCATTTCCTTTACCTACGCAACCCTGGCCCATTTGATATCGATAGATCCGCAAAAAGACAAGAATCCAATGTTGAAGCTGAGTATCTTCATAGTCAAACCCCGAACAGCTTGTAAGATGACTAAGTATATCCAAAGTCAGCTGTATAGTTAATCAGGCTTCCCCTAAAGGAATCCTTTCCACTCCTACCTCCTGAATCCCACATACAATGTTGCCTCACATCTGCATCAGGCAGATAGATCCTTTCTATCTCTTCCCGTCCTAATCAATGCCCATAAGTTGCGCAACTGTATAATTGATTCTGGAGCTTCAGATAACTCATCCAAGCAAAGTCGCTCATATATGCTTGGGGCCTCACTCTTACCAAGCCTTTCGGTAGATGTTACTCATTGGTAAAACAAGCAGTGCTGGATTGGTCAATTCAAAGACGCGCAATTCTCGTTTTGTCACCGCTTCCCTGGAAAAAAGAGTAAAGATGACCGTCCTTGTCGCTGACTTCCGGCAGTTAGTTGAATTTTGGCTGGGAGGGAGTTTTTTGCAGCGAATTGGTGTAGAAATTCACATGTACTGGTCCAAAGCTAGAAATTCCAGTCAATGGCGTAATGCAACTTTGGAGCCGATCCCACATAAAATTACTTGGTCACTAGCTCTGAATACCCCAAAGCTCAAATCCTTTTTGGAATCATCAGGGAATGGGACCTACTTCTTATCCCCGAGGTGGGATACAAAGGAATTTTTTCATTCCAGAAAAGGACCTTATAAGGTCTGGACTTGCAGTGTTGATGGCAAGTTGCGCAACTAGCGGATGTTGGGTGCTTGGGTGTGCTAATATCATCCTGAGGAGGAGGTCATTCCTCTCTCTTTTTGAAATTGGCAGTTTTTCATACGATAATACTATCTGAGTATGAGTCTATGTTACTCGTATTCCAGCTGCAAAGGAAAGAGGAATTAAAAATCTAAAGGCACAAGGTGATGCCGAGCTAGTTTGTTAAATCAGTCAAAGATTTACAAGTGAAAAATGAAAGGCTCAGTCACTACCGTAATGCATATGGGAACAGCATCGAGAATTTGCATGCTTTTCAATAGGACATTCCAAGAGCTCAAAATGACGATGGCTGATTCGTGGCTGTTTCAATCATTCAGCAATCTCTCATGCCCCCCGCACCCGGGTTTGAAGACGAACAAGTAAAACCATTGAAGTGGTTTTTCCGCCCAGCGTGCCAGACAACTCTCACATTTGGCAGGTAGTTCAACGATGATATCACCTCAATTGCCTTCTAAAATAAGCAGAAAATTGTTGAGGAGTTGTTATTTTGAAGGAATCCCCTCTCCATGCCGTGAATCACTCACAGTCAAAACCACAAAACAAAGGAGAACGATGGCATTTTGTCGCTTAAGGGAAATAAAATTCCAAATGCTGGTGTTCCTCCTGGAGCCGCCTGTTTGACACATGACGTTTTATGAAAAGGAAAGGCGAGATGACCTAGCTCATCTCCAAGACCTACCATCAGATTTAGGTTCTGAGGCACAATCCGCATTCGTGAACCTCGGTAAATGTTGCACGCCAGAAGAAAGTGGAAATTGTTTCAAGTTGCTGAAAAGATATATGCTTATTGGCATGGTCCTATGCCGACTTCAAGTCCTTCAAATCCAAAGGACTTTCGCATATATACCACCACCGCTGAAAGAAGATCCAAGGCTTTCCGTCAAAGAAAATGTCATTATAATCCCAAGATTTCGGGCACCATTCAGGCCGAATTCAGAGATGCTGACGCAAGAATCATTTTCCCTAGTCAATCAGCACAATCCGCACTTGGGTGGCAAACATTGGTGCCGTATCGCAAGAAAAACGGTTAAATACCAGTGTCTAACCTTTCCGAAACTTTGAATCAACGTCGCTGAAGACAACTAAACCCTCTCCCCATAAAGGGCGCCAGTTCTGCAAGCAGTACTGGTCGAATGCTGTCTGATGCTTGATGGTTTTTCAGGTATAATCAGATGGAAGTCTCGCCTTAATATCAATTCAAACAGCATTCACTTTCCCTGGGGGTACATTTGCCTACAGCGGATGCCTTTCCGGCCTAACTCAATGCTGGGGCCACTTTTCAGCGGGCCATTGACTTTGCATCAAAGGCATATGGGAAAAGTCATTGAGTTTTATCTAGAATGACTTAACCGGTGCTCCACCACGACGAATGATCATTGTGACACTTGGATCAAGTATTGGCCATGTTGCCGAGAACATGGAATTTCTCCTTAACCAAAAAAGTCTGTTTTGGGGTACGGAAGGTAAATGCTAGGCCATGTGGTTTTTACAAAGAAGGACGAGATTGTGCCGAAAGATTAAGGCTATCCAAACCTTATCTGTTCCTAAAGCAAGAATGGTTTCATTCTTTCCTTTCGTACGGTGAACTTCTAGGCTTTTTGTCCCTGATTTTGCTAGAATAACCCCCACTACTGAACATGATGAAAGGAATCACCCACTTTCGATGGAGTGAAATAGGGGAAAAGTCTTTTGAAGAGTAAAAAACTTATGTTGCTCTGCACCGGTCCTGGTATTGTTCCGGGAATTGCTCCAAGAACTTCATCATGTATATTTACGCCTCCGCACCTACTGTGTCTGCACCCTAATGCAAAGAATTCAGAGGATATTGAATCCCCCCCGATTGCATTCATCGAGTTCTCGCCCTCAGCCCCACGAGTTTGAAGATACTCAATTAGAAAAGCACACGCCTTTGCCTTGTTAAAGCGGGGTGAGAATTTCAGTTATTACATTGCTGACCTCGCAATACGGTGGTGCTAGTTTTCCCGACAACTCTGCGGTGAATTCAATTCTACTCAGCATGAGTTAGGAAGCTTAAGAGGAATTGTGATCGCAAATTCCCAGAATAGACCTAGATATTAAACCCCACCAAGCTGGGGAGCGGGCAAAAGGCTGTGTCATTCTATGGCTGAAAACAAAATTTAGAATACCCTCATGAAACTGAGGACTGTAACCGACAGAGCAAGAGCCCTGCTAGAAGGAGCCCTGATCTCTACCTCTGGTTTTGTTGTTTCAACTAGTGACGAATGTACGCCGACATCGCTTGCTTCCTTAACCTATGGCGAATGCACAATGCACCTCACTGCAAAGGGAAAAGCGTACTATAAAATCTCAAGGCAGGCTAAACAGTCACATCTGGGATGAGTTTTTATAACGCGGGATAGACGGTGTCTTTCCTGTGCTATTTGTTTGACAGCCCCCATCAAGTAAAACTGCTGAAGTTTTTCACAGACTCAGCCTGTGGAGAGCCATTTTTCTTCTTCCGTGACAGCGCACCAAATCATTCGAGCCAGGTCACTACTGGCCGGGACGCTCTTTCAAGATGCGCTACCTGGGTAGCAAAATGTGAACCCTTCAGTCAAATTCGTCCGGCAAAGCCCAAGTTGGGCTGCCCTTCGCCCTAAGGCCGGTCATTATCAATGAACCATTAAGAGCAATTGGGATTGATTTTATGGTGCCTCAATCCTCAATCGATTGCTGGACATAGTCTATGTCCTCGACCGCAAACAGATTTACTACTTCACTAATGGGTGGAAGCCATACCCGTCAAGCATGCCTTCCGAGGTAGTTTGCAGTTTATCAAAGCGAAATACATTGTCAGGTTTTGGCATTCCAAATAAAATCGTTTGCTGATAATGGCTTCTAACTTCTCTTCCTTGGAAGTTATTAGCTTTTGCGATGATATGGGAATAACTTTAGCACACTGCCTCAGATATTATCCTCAGTGAATGGTCAGGCGGATCCAGTAATAAAACTTGGGACCATTTACGGAAATTTAGTAGATGAAAATCACGTATGTTGGGCACAAGGTCTTTGTACGACGCTTTGTGGGCGACCGCATTACCCCCCAAGAGTCTCAGGCGAGGGGGGGGTCTGCATGTCACCTTTCAAGTGGTTTATATGGCACTTATGGCGTAGCTTCCCTTTCAGCGGAACTTCCTGCTCTACGCTTGGCAAGATCAATCGAAGATGACTTTTTTCAAAGTTCTCGTGGAAAAGATAATCATGTCCGTTCTAACTTGAAGAAAAGAGAGTAAGGGTGGTCGACAGGATCAACTGAACATTACAGAATCAGTAAAGAGGCTTTGATAAGAAAGCCAAGCCGAGAGATTTTCAAGTGGGAGAATCTTGTCCTTCTCTTCTCTGGGACAAGCGCAGAGACCAAAGGGCATGCACGGAAAATTTGATTCCCTATGAGAGGGCCCTTCAAAAATCAAGCAACTCAATGGAAGAGAATGTTTCTATCTCTCATATGGATGACTGGGCTCCCTCTTCCCTACAGCGGGCACATCTCAAATCTTCACTCAGAAGTAGAGGCTTGCTCTCTCCTTTGTACAGTTTATTTTTGGTGTGTGGTTGCTTTTCGTCGTGTGTTTTGCTTTTTTCGGTTTTTGTTGTGTTTCCTTTGTTCTCCCTCTGGTCCCCCCTTGTTTTTTGACTTCCGTACCCAATGGATAGGCACATGTGATCTGGATCGCTCATCTAACCCCCAGTTTCACTAGGGATAGTCCCCAGAAGAGCCAGCTGTTACCGGTAAAATTGACAAGGGCAATTTTTACCTAATACCTTGACCAAAATTTTGTTTCGATCCTCGTTAGGGGATCCTCGCGTTCAAATATTGTACAAGTCCCTTTCCTCGGGCGAATTCAGTTTTTGAACTTTGTCTTTTTGAGCTTTTTTGGCTGGGCGGGCATGGTTTTGCCTGCAACATCAATTTTGGATGCGCCGCCTTAAAGCCTTTGGCGCATGGTTTTCCATGTTAGCAAGTCTTTCGGTGCACCAAAGGATGTTGAGGAGTTTTTGGTGCGCCAAAGGGCGCACGTAATATTCTTTGTTACCTCAAGTTTTGGTGCGCCAAAGGGCGCGCACATAGCTTCGTGTCGGACAACTCGTTTGATGCGCAACGGCGCGCTCATTCTCCTGTGTCATTTCCTTCCATGCGCCAAAGGGCGCAAGTTTTACCCCTGTCGAAAGCTGTTTCCATGCGCCATTTCAAAGTTGTTGGACACATTATGACCAAATTTCTATATATACCAGTGTGAGCGCCGTGTCATTTTCATTGCATTGATCAAGGCACGTGGATCTCTCTGGATGTGTCAGCCCCTGCTCGTCATTTCATCAAGTGGGGACGCTCAAAGGATTTTGGCTAATTTAAGGTTGTGAGAGGTTAATCCTCTTTAAATTAGTTCTTGTTGTGTGTTGCTGCTGGTTTTCATTCAGTTGTATTTTGCCTGGCTTGTTCCCTCCTTGAGCTTTTTGTTTGTATTTCCTCCATGCCTGGTCGTGCTTTCGTTCTCCTCTCCATCCCTCTTCTGGATTTGATGGAAAAGGGGGGATGGTTTTATTTGGCTGGGTCTGATCCTATTTTATCCAACTAAGTAATGCCAAGCAGCCTCCTTTCGAAGTGGATGGGTTGAAATGTGAAAATGCTTAAGTATTCCCCATGGTGCGTTGCGGGCCCCCCCCCCCCCCCCACGTAATGTTGCACCTTAGACATCGCGCCATCGGCGCGTTCTACCCAGGCATGCTGCAGTTGATTAAAAATAATGCGCCCCTAGGCGCACCATTTGCGGCCTGTAAACACGCTCGAAAACCGCCGCCTCCTTATATCCCTTTGGCGCCATCTTTTACCCCTTTGCATCCCTCTTCTATGCGCTAAACGGGGCCAACGCCCAGCTCATGCAACGCAAGAGTATTTGCACAGTTGTAAAACCTCCAGGGCGCGGGCCACATCCGTGGCAAAGACATGATGTGTGTAGGACCATCCATGCACCGAGCATATACATTGGGGGCCTTTTTTACATGTTTGCACAATTGCCCAGCGCCACAAAGGGAGCACCCAACCTCAAGTAACATGCATTTCCGTGCGCCCTTCTATATAATTGCAGTCTGCTTCATCCATGCGCCATGCGCGTGGCGCAACTTAACCTTGTTGCACCATTTTCCTGTGCGCCTTGACGATCATTTCCTGTATAATTTTTTCATGTGCCTGCGTCCGAAACCTTCAAAGTTTAACTCTTTCTTCTGCTAGTATCAATGGAAGATTCAAAGACTATCAAGCTTCTGGATTGGGTTTCGCTCCTTCTACGTGCAGCTCATCAGATAAGCCTTGAAGAACCAATGTCACGTCTAGCAAGAAGGAAATCAAACCAGAGGGAAGGCAAAGAAACAGAAGAAGAAATGAAATACAAATATCAGAGGGTCAGCAATGCCCGCATCACAGCAGAGTGTTGTAATATGGATGTGTCAGGGATTCTGAACTGGGCCACATTGACATAGAGGAATATGGGAAGGACTCGGAAAGTGACAAGAGTCCAGATGGGTATAAATTGATTAGGCAGCGCCCTTGCACTTTGCCGGAGGAAAGGAATCACTTTCGTCAGCGCTTGTGAATAACGAGTTCATGATGATGTTGCACAATCCATTGCAAATAAAGACACAAGATGTGGCGAGACAGCAAAGGCGAGGTAGTTTAAACCTTACTTGGCCCGTCGCTTTGAGTGATGCTTGGAATCCCTCACCACCGAAACTATGTGGCTGTTAGCCAGCAAGAATGCCTCAAGCTTGGGTAGGACAACGACGACAAGGCAT
>JAHRHJ020001234.1:0-28624 GCA_019776745.2 Taxus chinensis
ATCCTAAAATGACTTCAAGATTTTGGCAAATGCTTAATGCAGCGCTAGGAACTAAGCTAAATTTCAATTATGTGTATCATCCAGAAATAGATGGATAGACTGAAAGATTTAATCAAGTTTTAGAGGATATATTACGAATGTATTGTATGGATCAGTAGTATAAGTGGGAAGAGTACCTTCCACTAGTTGAGTTTGCATATAATAATACATATCATTCCTCTCTTAAGATGGCACCTTTTGAAGCATTATACGGAAGAAAATGCAGAACCCCTGTTAGTTGGGACAACATGGAGGATAGAGAGGTAATTGGACCTAAAATTTTTACTAAAATGGAACAACAAGTTAAATTGATTCGTGAGTGCTTGAAAAAAGCAGCAGATGGACAAAAGAGTTATGTTGATTTAAAGTGGGTAGACAAGAAATTTGAACTTGGTGAGAAAGTATTTCTTCTTGTCGAACCAAAAAAGAGCTCTATAACTTTTGCCAAGGATGCCAAGTTATCGCCTCATTTTGTGGGACCTTTTGAGATAGTTGAAGTAATCAACCCTGTAGCTTACCGCTTAGCATTACCTCCTACTTTATCACGAATGCATGATGTTTTCCATATTTCTTTGCTTAAGAAATACGTTTCAGATTTATGAGATGTGTAAAATTGAAATTCCTTACGGGTCCAAGACACAGGAATAATCATGGTTAAACCCATACAAGTGCTTGAAACTCGCCTTTTGCATTTGAGAAATTGTGAGATAAGACAAAGTAAGGTCCAGTGGGACCAGTTTAATGAAGAAAGTGCAACCTGGGAAAACCTGGATGATATGAAAACTACTTTTCCATATCTATTTCAACAGAATTGATTCTGTTGACTGATAAAAATTTGTGATATTATCTTTGTATGTCAATAAGTCTGTCGATTATGGACAAACAACTATTTTTTTGAATAAACAACTATGTGAATGTTGATTTCTAAAACTTAAAATTTGGATATTGTTATAAACATATGTTAAGAAAGTGAATAAAAATTGATTATCCTGAATGCAATGATTAAAATGAGATAATCATCGGGAAGATGATTCTTTTTAGGAGGGAAGTATGTAACACCTTTTCAAACTGTTGTTGTAGACACCAAAATTAGGTCACACTCCCCTTTGGTCCCTCGAAAAATAATTACCTTGAACACATCCACCTAGCCATGGCCCCCTTACCTCACTATAATATTAATTTAATTAAATAAAATTAATTCATTATCCTCACCGTATTTATTATTTAAATATCCTAATTTAGATAATGCCCACATATCCACCTCACCTAGACACCTCATCAATCCACCTCACCCTAAGACCTATTCTTAGATGGTTTCCATAACTAACTAAGACTTACCCAAACCCTAAAAATCAATACTTACATTCCCTCTAACCACATTCTCGCATGCTTAAAGGAATATTCCAGTCTAATCTATGGATTAATGACACGAGATCCCAAAAAATTGAGAGGATCTACCTAGTTTAGTAAACCTAGGAAATCCCACCCTAACCGACGCCTGTTACCCTTAACCACCGCTGGTTAATCCAGAACCACCGTTGATCACCTTTTAATTCCTAAAATAACCTTATTTTTGAGGTTGGCAAAAGGTTGGTGAAATTTGGAAGATTCCTGAGAGATAACACATCTTTTGAGAACAAGCTTCAATGAGAACATGCATGCAAGGAAGGAGATCAAGCATTTTATCTTGCACATACATCTAACATTCATCTAGTAACCACCCAGCATATATTTGATCCAACCAAGCAAAAGGAGTGCAAATGCAGGAGCTCTCCAACATTTGGTGATCCTTCGCAACGTTCAACCTCCTATCAACACCTTCATCCCTCACTCATAGACATTCAGAGCCAGATTCCAAGTAAGTAGAACATTTTACTTCTCTGCCTCACTTATTTCATCTTTGTGTTTTTATACTTTGTTCTCCTGGCCACCCATTGACCTCCTTTAATACTCATCCCCCCACATCCCCATTCAAACCTTATCAAATCCCATCCAAATGACTTAATACCTCACCTCAACCAGCCTAGTCCTTTGTGCAATCATAAGGGAAATCTAAAGCTCATTTTGTGGCATTCCCAATTTTCCACAGTAACCGGCACCAATTCTCCCCAATCGGTGTCAGTCACCCTTAACCGGCATCGATCACTGTATTTACCAATACAGCCTAGAACAGTAACCTAGCCACCTATTCTCACATCACCCTTAATCACTTGTGACCTACCTAAGACCTCTGTCAGACCTATTGTAGACACCTAAAATATGCTTACACTTAGCATTTCCTCTAATTCAACTGATTGATGACATTTCGTTAATCAAACCTTCTTTGCTCCATTCTCCAATGCCCATGCACGACACTCTTTTAGTCACATTCCTCCTATAATCAACTTATTTGGATAATATCTCTCTTATTATCTAAACATTCCTCCTATAATCAACTTATTTGGATAATATCTCTCTTATTAGCTAAACATTCCTCCCATAATCAGCTTATTTGGCTAATATCTCTCTTATTTTCTAATTAGCTTATTTGGCTAATATCTCTCTTATTAGCTAAACATTCCTCCTTTCAACCATTCAGAACCTCCCTATTTCTCTCTAGACCACTTTTATTGGCTTTTTAGGCTATCTATCAATCACAATTGGTTATCAAAACCCCTCCCAACTCTCAATGAGTTTCTAATCACTTACTAATCAAGTCGAACTAGCATAAACCCCATTTAATTAGCCTAAACCAAGATTAACTAAGCTCTAAAGCATGTTTGTCCTAATCTAATCCTAAAAGTGATTTTTGAGACTTTAGTCCCACATGCACCCAAAGTTCCAAAATCTCCCAAGTGAAAAACTATAAATAGAAGGGTCACCCCTCTCTCTCAACCACAGACTGTGTTTTCATAATAAATCTCTCTCACATTTGGAGATATTGGCATTAGACCTCATTTGCATTAGCTAAGCTAATTGGCATTTGATCTTGGCTATCCTCCATCGTTGAAGCTCTTCCATCTTGCATCCATAACTTCATAGTAGGTTAGTAGGAGGGTATCTAACTTGGCCTTGTAGCCATTTTTAGAGAGACCTTCTTCACCTCCATTGAAGCAAAAAGACACATCTAATTTGATTATCCATAGAATTTAACTAGGTTCAATTTATGCTATTAAGCTATTCATGGAGTAGTTAGAGTAGTATAAATGGTAGGATTTGAATGTTAGTTTCAAATTCATACATGCATATGTAGAAGTTATCTTGTTTAGCACTCTTATCTTGATGTTTATGATAGGTTTAGTAAAGCAGATCTTGTGAGGTTCTACTTAGCCTCAGTTCAATTGTTTATTAACATAACTAAGCTTCTCCATTGCATACGTATGACATGCCTGGTGGGACATTTATGTCCATCTTCCATAAATGGAGGTATTTTGAGGTTTCTTCAAAGCTTATTTGCAAGTTTTTTGGATAAAATCAGCTTTTTATTTTCTCATTTCTATTTCTAACACTAGCTAAATCACACTTCATTTACATATATTTTGTGGTTTTGATACTAGAAATAGGCCTCTTTGACTAAAAACTAACTTATTTGCTCTGTTAAAATTTTGGTTTTTCTATGTATTTTACAGGTTATACAGGGGGTGCGCGTACATGTCCAACTGGGTCGGCGCGTATGCGTCGGAACCATGCACGTTGCCCATCGATATCATGTGTGCACACACATATTTCAGAAGGTCCTCATCATTTGCAAATTTTACCTTAATAAGGATGCACACTCATGCTCCGTCCATTGAAATAGGGGCGCGTATCCGCTCATCTCTGGCCGCATGATGTATCCAGTCACTAGTTACTATGTAAAAAAGTATATCAAACCTTTACAAGGATGCGCGTGCATGTCTCCGTCGAACTAGGGCATGTATCCGCCGAAACTATCCGCACTGGTGTAAAAGGTCCGACTGTTGTAAAAATGTGTGTAGTTCTCTGTTGAAAGCTTAAACGCATGCGTCATTCTAGTAACCTAAGCGTCCTTGCCAATATAGTCACTTTTGTTTACACTAGGGTGCGTATCCGTTGAGTTGGGTATGTAGCATCTGAAACAGGTGAGTACTGTCAGTACTTGGTTGCATATGCGTCGGGCAGTGTTCATTACCAATGCGTCCAGAGGTCGTAACATGGGGCGTCCAAACTATCAGATAGGATGCACTGGTGTCAGTTTATTGTTGCGTTGGAAAGGTGTTTGAAGAGAACTAAATAATCGAATCATAAAATTATACAGTTGAATTACAAATTTATTGGTTCTGATCCATTATTAGGTAGGTTAGTCATTTTTTAACGTGTCTTAACAGTCTGGGAAACTTAGGGTTCTTTGACCATTCTTAACACATTTGAAATGTTTTGTGACACTAATAGTGATTTACAAGTTGCTTTTTCATCATTTGTTGAGTTCATGTTTTTCATATTGTAGGGGTCATTTTTGTAGAAGTGTGTATGCTCTCTCCCTCACATCTTCCAAGGTGATCTTAGAGAATAAAAAATGTTTCAAAAACCTTCTATTTTTGCTTCCAAAACACTTCAATTTAATATTTAAAATATATTAAAGTTCAAAGTTGGCTCAAAATGAGTTTTGTTCTGCATAAAAAATTTAATGTATTTTCCACTAAACTATTTTAGAGTTGATTTTTCACGATTGCGTATGCTCTTTCCTTGCATGCCTTTTTTGGATGATCTTAGGAAATCAAAAGCAACATGTGGGAACCTCTCTTTATATGATGTTTTGACAACTTGGAAAATTGCTAATCATTGTTGTGTGTAGGACCCAAACCCGCTTATCAAAGATAATCAGGATCAAAAAACAAAACCTTCTATTACACGTGTTTGATATAGGTTGTCAAATGGTGCATGAAAAAAATCACACTAAGTCTAAAAAAAGATAAAAAAACACACCACATTCAACACATTGTATATGCAAGTTTCAGAAAAGGGTACATCCCTATCCGCTTAACTGGAATGTAACCCCTTTGGCATAACACCTTAAGCTATAACAATGGGAGGTGGTTATAAGAACCCTAAAGTAGTCCACCACTGTGTAACCTCATGGATGAAACAGGAAGCACCTCACTTTACCCACTTGACTAGTAAGCATTTTGTGAGTTAGAACTAAAACATACAGTATATTCGCGACCCCAATGACGAGTACAAAGGAACACATTTGTGCTCATTGTGCTTCAAAGGGGGTAAAGTAGATACTCCAAGATACTCCAATGGTAACTCCTTGGGAAAATCGAGTGCGCATTGTGATAATTTGTAGACACCTAGTTGAGAGATCTTAATAGGAAATCCATTTCTGTCATTGAGGCCAACTTATGCTAATCCAAATTATCGATGTCAAGAGCCATTACGAAGTGACTAAATTCTTCGAAGTCAAAACCTTCTTAGATGAATAATGGAAAAGATTCCACTTGAAGTTGGGGTCTAAGGGATATTCATCATGGAAATCTTGCATGACGTATAACTTTTTCTTAGTTCTTCATTTGTCCTTAGGACAAGGTGAAAATCTACCAAAGTTATACTAGCTTAGTTTCACCACTACTTGGTCTACTCCTTTGCATTCTTGTTGCCCATTTGGAGCAAAAGGTAAGGCATGTTTTGTGAGTGTTATCAATAGATAGTGTTCACCACTTTTTTGTCCGTTTACGCTCATCCATGTTTACGACTGAGTTGTTAAACGTCTAAAGTGTGTGGGTACATATTTACATCTTTGATAGCCACTTAGATCTTGATTTCAAGATAATCATCATAGTTTCGGACTAGATTCATCATTTGATCCCCTTAGAGCGTGTTACCTTGTTCGCTTTGTCTTTACACAATTTAGATACTTATGTCACATTTCTCGTAAACATGATCTAAGTGTCCGCATTGTGGCAATACGCTACCCACATTTTAGTACTTCCTTAGTATACTTTTACTTAGTTTGACTTCAGAAACTGTCCCAAATGCGTTGCTTAATTTATTTGCGTCGTTTTGATACCACTTTGACACTAATATCTCGTTTTTTCATGAAGCTTGATCAACTTGCCCAATTGGTGTTATTATGTGGCTTACATTTGTAATCCTCACCATTTGACGTTTTTGACCTTGTTGGTTGTCAACCTCGTTGTGGTATCCTTTGATTGGGATTCACGACTACACTTTGTTAATACTTACGCCTTGTTAATTTTTGGACTTGACATAAATATTAATAGTGAGTTGATTTTATAAATTTCGAACTACCTTTGAATGATAATAGAAACATAAGGGTGTAATATACTGTATGAATACAATGAGCACATAGAACCTTGGCCCATCTTCTCGTTACCCAATCATTCTTTATCTATAACGATCCCTCAATCACAACCTCTCATTGGGTCACCACCTGGTAGCCCATCGTCTTCTTCTATATGTGGGCCACCTCCAAGTAGCCCTTCATCATCTGTTTGTGGGTCTTCTCCTAAGAGCCCATTATCTTCTATTATGGGGCAATGTCCTGGTAGCCCTCCATTTTCTACTTGTGGGTCACCTCCACGTAGTGCCTTACCTTATATTCTTGGGCCGTGTCCTAGTAGCCCTTCTTCCTCTTTTATCTATGGGACACCTCCTAGTAGATCGTTATCTTCTATACTTGGGGCACACCCTTGTATCCCCCCTTTTTTTTATATTTTTGGTTCATCTCTAGGTAGCCCTTGTTCTTCCATATTGGGGCCACATTCCTAGTAGCCTTTCATCTTCTATCTATGGATCACCTCTAGGTAATCCTTTATCTTTTATTATTGGGACACATCCTAGTAGCCCTTCATCATCTTCTATCGATGGGACACCTCTAAGTAGTCCTTTCTCTTTATTCTTGGGCCACGTCCTAGTAGCTCTTCATAATCTTTTATTTATAGGACACCTTCAGGTAGTCCTTTGTCTTCTATAGTTGGGACACACCCTTCTAGCCCCCCTTTATCTTCTATTTGTGGTTCACCTCAAGGTAGCCCTTGTTCTTCCATCTTGGGGCCACATCCTAGTATCCTTCCATCTTCTATTTGTGGCTCACCTCTTGGTAGCTCATCATCTTCAATTCTTATCTTGTATCATCTTCAATCGTCATATCATTCCTCTATCAACAAATGAGGCAATCCCATTACCATCTCTACCATTCCTATCATCAATAATAAACATCCACTTTCTTCTCCCATTTTTTTGGGATTAGAAAGGTCACATATTCAGTTATAAAAAACACAAATAGGTTCATTATCAAGCTAAGATCAAAAATCCAAAGAGATCCAAATCTCCCAACAACTCAAACAATGTCAAAATTGTAAATCAAATGCAATTCAAGAACTTACACCAATGCAACCATCAATTATGGTGCATAGTGCATAAACCTCTAGATAGGGAACTCAAGTTCCCACATACGAAAATCCATGTTTCAAGATAAATCACAGTCATTTGTTGAGTATGATCTCACCACAGTCATCGGGATTGGGGATAATATGACTCTTGATAAGCAAACATGTTTAGTCTTCCTTATCAAGGAAATCGCAAACACCATTGTTGGATCTTATCATGTAGAGTGACATTGTTGGTCCCAATATCCTAAAACCATCAAAAATCTAAAAATCAAATAAAATAATAAATGAAAAAAAAATTGAAAAACATTACAAAACAAACAAAAAAACAAGATCAACGGTACAACGATCAAATAATGCAATAAGGCATTACATACACATGGATATTCTTTCTTTGCTTTTTTCCTTCTTCTGCAAGTCCTACCATTTTCATCCCTTCAGTGATATTTTGGTTATCATGTTCTCACACATTTTGCCACATTTATCTCTATGGTATTTATTTGACATTGGTCTTTTATCACCTTGGTAAATTAAAGAATGACTGACCTCTTAGAGATCCTATCACAATATGCATCTAATAAACTTTTTGCAAAGAAATTTTGGATATATTTGTTGACACTAGCCAATGTTGTCATCGTAATCACTTCTACATACTTCCATTGAGCCATCAGTGGTTCTTAAAACCTTGTCAAAACACTTAAGAGAGCTGAAATAAGTTTTTAGAAAGTAAAATAATCAAAATCAATCAAAAAATCAAAAGCTAAAAGCTAAAACAGAAATAAAATTGATGTATTACTCTCTCTTAGGGCATTTCCAATAATCTCTATCAGGGCTATGGATGTTTGATTTATAATCATGATCTTGTATCATAAGACATAATCATTTATGGTTTCATTAGATCCTTTTCAAAATTTAGGTAGTTGTGCATACAAAATTGTGTCCCTAATGTTAATAGAAAATTGTGCAAAAAATTGATTTTCCAAAGTGGTAAAAGAGAACACAAAATGTGTGAGGAGATCATAGAACCATTGAAAATTCATAGGACTAATTCTTGCAAATGAGAAAGAAAACTCTATATGAATATATGTTGTAATTTATTGTTATCTAATATATTACTCATTTTGATAATCATGATCTTGTATCATAAGACAATCATTTATGGTTTCGTTAGATCCTTTTCAAAATTTAGGTAGTTGTGCATACAAAATTGTGTCCCTAATTTTAATAGAGAATTGTGCAAAAAATTGATTTTCCAAATTGGTAAAAGAGAACACAAAATGTGTGAGGAGATCATAGACCCATTGCAATGCAAAATCCTTAAGTATCATAGGAAATATATTAGTGAGAAAAATTTCATTAAAGGCATAATCATAACAAGCCACATGGAAGGAGCAATTTTCTCGGTGGGACCTCCTTTGCCACTATAAATAAGGAATTTAGGAGAAACAAAACCAATGGGTAAAGGGTAAGAAACCACTTCGAGTACAAGTGGATTGTGAATCACCTTAGTAGAATCCATACCATGAGTAGAAGAGGATACACCTTATTATAATTATAAGAGTTAAACTTGTAACGTATGAACAAAGCATTTCAAGGGCTTGTGTGCCAGATGAAGAAGTGTACACACCATAAGGAGTAGACATACGATGTGTAGTACCAATAGTAGTTGTAGGAAGAGGCATAAACACATTTTGTATTGAAATATTAGGTGCCCCCAATGAGGTAGGAACCATATATGTAGGAATAGAAAATGTCTCTATATGAGAAAGTGAAGCATACTTAATTTGATCTCTTAGTATAGAGGATATGATCAATAGATTATGTGAAATATAATATTTGTGAAATTAGTACACTAAAGGATGTAAGTGTTAGCTACAAGGGGGCTATTTTGATTAATTAACTATATTAGAATCTTAAAAATACCTTACTCTAGGATTTTCCCACCTCTACGATATATCTCTAGGTTTAAATTAGTTTTTTTTTTCTTTGTTATTATATTTAAGTAAATTTAGTTTTGTAAATACAAGAAAAACTCAAAAATAAGAATCTAATATAGTTATTTGCATTTGTAAACTTGCATCCAAACAGTTAGATTAGAAAAATCTCACCACAAACTAGATTAAATTTTAGTTTAGAATTCAGATCTTTGATTGTGTAATTTACATTTTTCAAATTATTTTTAAAATTAGGAACTTCCATCTAGACAAATTAGGATCACTAGATCTTCATATTATTATTCGTAAAAGTCTTAATTCTATCATTTCATTGCATCTTAGAAATCGTAACTTTTTTAGAAACATTTTTAGTTGTTGTTGTTATCTATTTCTTTTAAACATTCATTGCATGCTAAAACAACAAAAAGAAAACATTGTTCCTTTTAGAAAAAATTGAGACAAGTGAGATAAACTAGAAAATTGGTCAACAAAACACATGCAAAACAAATTTATTTTAACTTCCAACAACATATTTCCAATGAGTTTTGTTTTCTTAATTTTACATGCAAATGAATCTCAAACGTAATTCACAAAATTTCAAACAAAAAAACGTGAAAAATAGTCCGAAATTGATCTTTTGCATGTTTACAATATAGTTGTGAACACAAACATGTTTCAAAACATTCTCACTTGACCTTACAAATAAACATGATCCAAAAATGCATCATTTCAAGTGCAATAACCATCAAAAATCAAACAAGGAAACTCATTTATCCATAGGAAAACGAGTGACACTTTACATGAGAAAATTTATGAGACATTCCCAAGGCTCTAGTTCTATCCTGGGATAATTTTAGGATAACATCTCATCACAAGATCATCGCATGCTCTAGTCCCAAGCATAGCATGTGTGCTATGAAATGATTGTACCTCCTCTATCGTCGATAACTTTTCATATTCACATATTCCCAGGAAGAATTGGACACTTTCCTCATGTCAAAACCCCACTTGAACCGTAAAACCTCCAAGACAACATTTTTTCTGATCTTAGATGATAACTATTTCACTCCCCACCATTCACCTCACAAATCATCTCACAACTAATTGTCTTTGATGGTAAAGCCTCACAAGATAACAATCACATCTGAAATCCCATTAGATGTTTATTGCCATTGCAGATTTGAGTTCTCCCAAGCTCATACACCATAAATTACTTTCTTTCTACATGATCGTACCTGACAAGGGATGACTTACCTCTAGTGACTATCTTATTATGGTAGCACAATTAAATATCCCTCCATTCACTGAGTCAAGACATAGACCTAGGGATCTGTGTCACTATCATCCTCAACCACACCATACACCATGACCAAGTCTGTAGGACTATCGTCATCCTCAATAAGAAATTTTTTCTTTCCCAAGAGTACCAATAGAATCTTCTTTTTAACTTATTCATGTTTTCATCCCCCCTTCTTCATCATTTCTACAACATCCATAACCTTATACCAATGTCACCTCATCATCTACTCTGTAGACTACCTTGGCCCATATTCATGAGGATTCAAGTGCACACAAAAGGCACTCACATTATTTGGCATGTAAAGACACACCAAGATATATCGAAATACATAGTCCATACTTTAGAGTCAATTTTGTAAGTACTGAATTCATGTCAAAATTCTTTGTTGACAGGGAAGAGTTGAAGAGTGGAGCTTCGATGAGATACTCAATGGGTACTTATCCTTTAATTGATTTTTGGGAGATGAATTTGGGATTAAATTTAATTAATAGAATCACCCATTGTGTGAAATAATTAGAAATGTGTGTGTGTTAACAAACCACATGAAGGATCAAACTTGGTGATGACATGTACTTCGGTGTTTAACATATAGTGTCATAATTTTGTGACAAATGGCAAGGCTAGACAATTTTTTATAAAAGAGGTGTAATTATGCTCATAAAGGATCATAGTAAGACTAATGTAGTAAATATCCTTCTCACTATTAATATCATCATATTGTGCTAACAAGGCACTGCGGTTATGTTTAGTAGAAAATATTTATAGCAATCATTGTTTGTTGGGCACAAGTGGCACAAGAACTAGTGGGTTGAGTAGATATTGTTTGACGTTATAAAATTCTTGTTGATAAGTTGCATCCCATTCAAATGTAGTGTTTTTTAAAGATTCGTGTGAAAGGTTTGGTCTTATCAGCCAACTAGGCCACAAAATTATGAATAGATTGAATTTTTACTTGAAGGGGTCATAATTTTTTTCAATTTTGAGGTGGTGGCATGTCGATGAAGGATTGGATTTTTTAGGGTAAACCTTGATTACACGATGAAAAATGATATATCCCAGCAACTTACTAGAAGTGACATCAAATACATACTTATGTGGGTTTAAATGAACATTGGACAAGTGTAGAGGCTCAAAGATGAGTCAAATATCATATGCATGGCTATGTCAGTGTGTGCATTTTGTAAGAAAATTAACATGGTCTTTAATAATATTATGATTAGTTGTAAAATTGTGTGTCATGGTCCATTGATAAGTAGCACCAACATTATTTAACCTAAAAGGCATGAAAGTACCCCAAGGGGTTATGAATGAGGTATTCTCCTGGTCGATGGAGTTTTTTTTATTTGATTGTACTTGGAAAAATGATCCATAAAAGACATGTGATACTTGTTGGTGAAATAATTTTTCACAAGGGAAAATTAGTGGTTTTCATCAATGGTCACAGGACTAGGTCCTTCCTCTTGGGAATGGGGAGGCTCCCATTTATTGAATGTGGGAAATATCAAAATATGTGGGTGGCCATTAGTCCAGGGATCACACAATAATACTCCACTAAACCTGTGGAAAATTTCTTGTATGGATACGAAGGAGTAATTTGCTTGGAGAGAGGTAAAGGGGAGATAAGAATATAGGGAGAGAGGGTTAAGGTAGTGAGTAGGCACTTGCAAATTTCACAAACATTAACTAGAGTAGGTCCACATGCAATAGGAAGAAAAATGATTTTATAAGCAATAACAAGATTAACAAATCAAAGACACAAAGTACAATTGGTTTATTCCTCAAAGACACAAAGTTCCTTCTTGATTTTTCAAGATTGCAAAGCTTGCATTGTTGAAAGTAGGAAGTAGAAGAACATAGAATAAAAAGAGATAAAGAAATAGCTTCTTGCTTGTAGTAGGAGAACAAAATCTATCAACCCTTTGGAATGGAGAAGCCATCCCAATATATAGCTTACAAAGTGTCTCTTCTTCTCCCCCCAAGTGACTTTTCACATTCCTACCACTTGTGACCTTTCATATTTCTATAGGAATAAAAATAAGTTCTTTTCTTATTTATGAAAAGGAACTTTTACAATGAAAAATACAAAGGTAACTTAAGTGAATAAGATGAAATATCCATAAAGTACATTCCCAATGAAGAATTAGAATGTAGAGAGAGAGGGAAGAGAGAGAAAGTGATCAATCTGAAGATGAAGAAGCTTATGATGACAAAGAGATTTCTCTCAATGAACTTTTGTGGAAATGCTCCAAGGATGAAATCCTTGCCTTTGACCTCTTTGTTGAACTGAGCCACTGCGAGTGCAACCTTCTTCTCTTATGGGATACTCTTTCTCACCAAGGAGTGAGAATCAAGACAACTCATCTCAAATATCAATGGGGAAACACTATCCCAATGGTTTTTTTCTTTCTTTATCTCAACCTTTTCCATCTTCACCTTGGAAAATAATGGTGAAAAAAATTGAATAGAGAGAGGATCTCAAGTGATAGTAATTTCATTTTTTCAATGATCTTCTCCACCCATCCATCCATCATTGGCTCAAAAACTGAGTATTTGATCTTCATGATGAAAAAAGCTAGTGAAATGGATGGATATGAACAATTTGACCAAAATCCCAACACTTACTATTTTTATTAGGTCCTACCCTAGATGTCTATTTTTAGAGTTTCTATGGTCTTTTGATGACTTCTTGATAGAAATGACCAGTTTTAAAACTTACTATGAAAGAATTCCTTACCTGGTCTGAGCAATTTTTAGAAAATGTTGGGAATGAGAGAGTGGTCTCAAAAGTTTTGTTTTCATTCTGGGATGCTTTGCTCCAAATTTTAGACAATTCTCTCATCTAGATCAATGGGGAAGTGAAAAATTCATCGAAGAGGGAAAAATACTGAGAGAAAAAATTAGTCCTCCATATCTCCAAAAATAATCCACTTCATCATGCAATAAATGTCTCAAATGAAATCTGATTTTATGAGGATCATCTGCTCCAAATTTTAGGCAATTTGGCTCATTGGATCACTAGGAAAATGTAAATTTATTCCAAGAGGGAAGAATACTAAGAGAAAAATAAGTCCTCTATATCTCCAAAAATACTCCACTTCATCATGCAATAAATGTCACAAATGAAATCTAACTTTACGAGGATCATCTGATCTAAATTTTAGGAAATTTGGCTTGTTGAATCACCGAGAAAATGCAAAGACATTTTTAGTTGTTCTAGGAAAAAATGGAGTTCTTGGCTGGAAAATTATTTCTCAAATAGAAAATAAATCATGCCATGAAATCCCCAAAGTGATAGATCATCTAAAAGGCATTTTCAAATGGAGCATTTTGGCAAAGTTTCAAGGTTTTTCGACCACGGGATCACCAACAATGAGCAAAAGACCATTTTGGAAACATAGAGCATGAAGCTGGTTTTAATGGCTTCTATGGAGGAAAAATATGAAGTTTCAATGGATTTCCATGTTACACTTCATCTATTTTCATGTTGAGGTTCTCTTTTGGGGGGAAAAAACTAATTTCAAAAATGACTGAGTGTTGGATTTTTAACCCTTTTTTATTTTTAGCACTTTAACTCACCATTAACCCAACATGGCCTAACTTGAGTTATTTGAGGGTTAGAGGGTGAGTTAACCCATAATAGAAAATAGGGTAAATTTGAGGTGAGGGGACAATGGGGACACTAAGTTTCACTTTGCATGAGATTGTGACAAGTGTCACCATGTGAGAGAGAGAGAGAGATGGAGGGGCTAAGAATAGGCTCTCGAGAGTTGAGATGAGGTCCTCCATGTGTCTAGGGGATAACTCCATGATCTTGGGAAAATTTTGTGTCCCACTTTCCCCTTGGATGTTGGACAAAGGGACAAGGGACAACAAGCTCAAAAAAATGTGCCATGGGTGGAGTTTCTCATGAGGAGGGGCCAAGTTGGTCTTAACACAAGTTTGTAAATTTTCCTAGCAACCTGGGTTGTCACTTAAGTGAAAAAACATTCTTCCACAAGGGGGGCCACACTTTTGTGTCTCCCACTATCCCCTTTACCAAGGGATAAGGGACAAATGAGGTCAAAAATCCCACCACTTACTTCAAGTCAACATGAAATTAGAACATGGGAATGTTTTTTTCCATTTCGGGAGAAAAAATTAACCATTTTCAAGCCATATAATATATGATTTTGCATGGAAATAGGAAAAATAAACCAATGAGAATTTTTATAAATTCTAAAAATGAGTTCTTCATGATTTTTTTCTTATATCTCCATTTTGGTCTAGGAAGGTGCACCAGTGAGCTGAGTTATCGGGAGAGTTTGCAACAAGAATGAACCAAACCATCACTTGGGTCATGAAGGGGGTTTAAATGTTCTTTCATTTTATATTTTTTTAGGATCCCAACTCTTGCTTGAAGGTTCCTAAAACCTTCAGTGCAAAATCCTTGTCCAAAAAGGCCACCATACTTCAATGTTGTAAAGGTTTCATCTTGTTATGCTTCCAAAACTTTGTCTTACCCATTCCATTATGTAGTAGACTCCATAATATTTCCGATGACTAGATTTTTAGCTCCCAACACCACCTGAATTTCATGAAACCTTTTCCATAGATTTTTGACCTTTCAATAAAGCACACATGTCCATTTTCCCCAAAAACCACCTAGAGATAAAACTTTTCAAAGACCACTCCAATGCCCACAAAATATCTTCTAAATAATATTGTCATGGAGAAAAATCTATGATACCTTTCCATTGACTACAATTTGAGATCTTGAAATGATCCAAGGCTGTTTAAAACCTTTCCCAAAGGTTGACTTTTGAAAATAGGCAATTTGGCAATTTTTGACAAGTTTGACCGAAACGGGCAAAATTTTCAATAGGGTTGTCAAGTAAAATGCCTAAACATTTTACATGCTAATAGGATTGAAAAAAAATAGATAGCTACACATAATGAAATTAATCATTGTTATAAATTGAAATAAGCATAATTTTCAAGTTCTAACAAGAAGAGATAAATGGTTAAAAAAACAAAATGGAATGATGTTATACACAACTACTGAAGAAATACACACTTCTATAAATGGGAACATGTATGTATATATTCCAATAAGTATGAAATCTACCAACAATTAACAATTCTTTGGAAGTGACTAATTAAAGTCCTAATAAACAATGGAAGACTAGGAACTACTTTCAAATGATTGAGAATATATAAGTAGACCAATGTGGATAATCACCTCTAGCGCTATAATGAGTAAATCCAAAAAATAATAATTACCTTGATGGAAAAATTTTTTGATGGTGAATACCAACATAATAATATAGACAATGAACAAAATAAGACTCTTTTTGGATTATTTTGAAGAGACTCTTGTGAGGTTTAAGGAAAGTGTGGAGTGGATATTATAAGGAAATCTCACCCATAGTTCTCAATATCTGTTAATTTTACTAAGCAATAAATTAGTATAAAGTTGGAAATCAACTATTGTGTCTAACATGTGAGACTTTATAGAAATTAAAACAAATCAATAGAACTTCTAACCTCTTAAACTCTAGAAGAAAAACCATAAGCAATGTTGATTGTGTAAAATTCATCCTTGGGATGCATCCTTAAATTGATATCTCATGTGACACAAGGTGTTTTTAGAGAATTAGGGGATGAATAAATATTGAACTAAAACAATGGTGAAGGGAAAAACTTTGGACTATAACTAGTGATAAATAATAGTAGAGTGGGCAAAAATTAATGATTTTTCTAATTATTTTTAAGACTAATGAAGGTATAAACGAATATTTTATGTGATTGCAAGTAATTGTTCTCAAATTCAAGAGGTTGGGAAGTTATGTGAAATATATAAATGGAAAAATGACTCAAAATTATGTCTCATATGTTGCTTTAAACACATTTGTAATCACCACAAAACCACTAGTTTCATAACCTAGTGGTTGTGTAACCACCCCAATAGTTATGTGGCCACCCTTGTGGTTTTGTAACCAGTGTGAGTAAAATAACAAAAGGGGCTTAGAAATCAATATTTTGAGCATTTTGGAAATTTTATGAAAGGTATTGTTTATTGGATGTTTCGCATCCATTGTCTGACATTTTAGAATACTACACCATGAAAAATTAGGGTTTGTTTAGGGGCATGAAAAGGTAAACATAGAATTTCATAAAGTTAAGCATTATACTTGTCAAATATACCTCCAAATTTAAGATATATTAAGGTATTTGTAATAAAATTGTAAATCAATTCATGAACAACATGAATATGAATATATTTTCTTTGTTAAGGACAAGGTATGGATGTACTCAAGAAAAGGAATATTTCATGGTAACACTAAGAATCTTAAGACTCTTAGTTACACTCCATTTGTAATTACAGAAAAGGTGATAAGAATGTTTTTGGTTAGATATGTATCTTTTATTAAATAAATAAATGTTGATAACTTATGTTTCTTCTAGTTTTCCAAGTTAAAAAAAGAATAAAGTACTTTGTTGTTAATGGCTAAGAGGATTTGGACAAATATGTTGTTTTTCAAGTTAAGGAAACATCATTGAGAATGGGAAATAAGTAAAATTGGCCACTTGGGTTCATTTTTCTTATATCACTTCCAAACAAATCAAAATGGAATTTGAAAAATAAATTGGGGAAGGATTTATCTAACCTCGGAAGTTCTTAAGATTTTAGGGACCAAAAACCTTATAATTGGGGAGGTGTGATTTGAATTGGAACATGAATTATTACAAGTATAATCTAACAAAGATGATATTTTCATTTTAACTAATATTGTAAATTGAAACACTTTATTTCACTCATTTCCATCTCAAAAATTAGTTAGTTATAGCAATTGATTGTTTACAAATTTCAAGAAGTATTCGCAACAAGTTAATACTATAAACATAGATTATTTTGAAAAGGATAAAATATCATATGGAATTCATCAAAATTGTGTTTTGATTATATATTTGTATTCCCCTTGAAAAAAAAGGTATCTAATTTTAATTTCTTATGTAAAAGTTATGGACTCTAATACATCTCAGAATGATTTTATATAAGCCAAGATGTAGATTTTTAAAAAACATGTAACATTCCTTTTCTTAGGCCATGCTCTATCATAAAAGTTTGTGTCACTATTGAATTTAGTTACAAAAATATATATCAATGAATGCAGACAATGTTAATTCTTCTTATAATATTTTTGGATTTCTCTAAAAGTTTCACATGTTGTTAATTTTTATAAATGAACCTTCTAAGGGACATTGTAGGCATTCAATTCATGATGAATTAAAGTGGTTAGTAATCTTCGGGATGATTTGTTCATTTATTAATTAAAATAATTGTTTACAGCAATTATTATTCTTGATTGTATATGATTGGGATTGTTGGTGTTGTAAATGAAGTGTGAATGGGAAAGTTGTAGGTCATTTATGGGTGTTTGGACATGTTTCAAATGTAAAGAGTGTTCAAAAAGGTATTGGGAAGGTAGTATACATGTAATTATAGAATGAGATAACGCAAGAGGAGGATATTGCTCACTCTTTTGTAGTTTTTCCACCTTTATTTTCTCAAAGGTAATCTTTTGTCTCTTCTAATCATGTTCTTATGTTATTATCATAGTTTTCTTGCTCTACCTTAACTGTTTCTTTTTTCCAGTATGCATCACTTAAACTTGTATTATTCACATTTCCTTACTATTTTAAGGAAAATCCATGAGAAAACAACAATATAATCAATTGATAATTATTAGTAATAGAATATTTATTTTGGTGAATTAATAATGGAATATTTATGTTAATTTTATATCACATGACATGAATAGGATCCTCTAACACAATAGTACTCGACATAACATATCCACACAATCATAACCATAATTTAATCTATACACATAAATATGGAACAATCGTTTTAATCACCAATAAAGGCACGTGGCAATAGATATATACACATGTAATAAAACAATGTCACCATAATGTATAGTAATATACAATATCTGAAATATGAAATGATGACAGACAAACTAGTAGATCCAAGTAGATGTGTAAAACCCATTAGAAAATTTTGGACAACATCTTCAACTGAGGATGAGATTTTTTCAACTACAAATCTAAAATGGGAGGTGGATGAAATCCACACTACACACCCAAGAGATGGGTTTTGGTTCTATGGGGGAAGGAAAGATGGTTTTAGCATATCAGTAGCAATATATCTAGATTGGTTAGAAGAGTTTTCCCCTAACAACATCAAGAGGCAAGGAATTTTGAAAAAACCCATAATATATGGATCTAGAGGAAGTATACATATTTTCCAGTTCTTTTTAAAAAAATTTAATAAAAAATTAATGATATGATTGATTTCAGTTTTATTAGGGACCTCCCTGCATAGAAGAAATAAGGAAATGGAGGATTTGTATGGTTCTATGTGGGAAGCCTTAGCAATCAAAGAATTCTAAGATCAAGATGATCCTTGGTTGTATAGAAAACCCTGTAAAATCCATCTAACTTCTTTGGTAAAGTATAAAAAATCTCTAGGACATATCTCAAGTATGGTACATTATGGTGAGCAGGAAAGGAGGTTTGATGTTATGGTTGTTTCGAGACCCTGCTTGGCTAGGTCGACATATCTAAAGGATGGTCCAAATTTTGGTAGGCTAGAAGGAACCACAGTGGGTGATATTATTAAAGAGGTTGTGGTAGAAATAATTATTAGACATGTGTTGATATCCCAAGATCTAGTGGATGAGGAATGTAGGAATCTGGGGGATCTATCACTCTCGATAAAACTCTCTACAATGTCTTGTAAATGGGTTTTTATGGAATCAAGGCAACAGAAGACCTGGTCTAGGTTTCATCAAGTTAATCTTAGATATATGTTTAAAGTTCTTTTATGGTAAAATTCCAGACTTTAGAAGCTAGGAACATAATGTTATGCTAGAATTGGGTCTTTGAAGGCAGGAAGCTCTAGTTGTAGCCTAGTAAAGCCAATTTTATGAAACCAGATCCTGAGGATGGTGTGTTAGAAATTATAGGAACTCAGGGGGTGAATTAGATCTCTTTAAAATTTTGATGCAATTTACAATGATTCAATCAATGAAACTTAACTGTATTAACCATGAAAAGCATCCAACTATGAAAAATAAAGAGTAACAAACACACATGAACACATGAGGAGATGAGATTTTATGTGGGAAACCCATCAAGGGACAAAAACCCATTAAAACCAGAGAACTATCTTAGACAATTGTCTTATAAAGTTATAGTGGTTTCACCATGTGGTGAGCACCCACTCACCCTAAAGCACTAACTCTAGTTTTGAAGCACCTACTTTAATTCTATGTCAAACATCCACTTGACTGGTGTTTTGTAAGAACCTACTTACAAGGAAGCTCACTCCAAATTGTTGAGCAACAGCTCAGAATTTTATCACAATAATTTGTTTTTATCACCTTTACCACTTTTTTGCTTTTATAAACATAATGTGAACATAGTTTCAACTCACTTTCCTTATCTTCTCCTCTCTTAATTTTCCATGGCTTCAACACACTAACACTCTCCTTATTTTCTCAAGACTAGCACTCATCTCTCCTCACTTTCAACAACATTTACATGCTCAAAAATGATTTTATATAAACAAACATAAATCTTAAAGATGACCTTTGACCTTTCATGTTCAATGACTTTTCAAATGGCTCTCTTATTCTACATATAAAGGAAATAAAAAGATTTTTCATAAAGTTTCCTCTAAATTTGTCTTCTTGCATCAGATCATATCCAGTTGCTTCTTCATGATCTACAGGCTCTTCTAAATATTCTATGAGATCAAATGATGAAGAATGTAACCTCCTCAAATCTATGAAATTCTACCATACTAACAATATTCCAAGCAAATCCTTGAGCATTGTTTTTGTAACGTTTATCCAGTTCTTGTCTTATTCTCCCAACAAGGCATATTTGCATGGAAGCTCAAAAACTCATTGTCCAACATGTTTGACCTATTTGTACATTACTAAAGCCTTTAACACATATTTTATAACTCCTTCACCTTCCTATTTTTTGTCATTTTTCCTTCCACACCTCGTTTGAGCACAAAGAAGCACAATTTTGATCATGAATATGAAGTGACATTGAAAACATCTTCTCAATCGGTTGAGAATCTTAGTGCGATTGCACAACATGGAGCTTTTCCCAAGTGTGTGACCTTGCGAAATCGAAAAAGCTCTCCGGATGAAGGCCGGCTCCTATTCCTCTGTTCAGATGCACGAATAAAATGCAGAGGGTTTACCAAAACCTAATCTAACTTGCCAAGGAGACAGGGTAGAGAATGCATAAAAATAAAACCTAAACTACGGAGGTGATGCACCGAGGAATGAAGAACATATGTTTTGCCAATAAACACAAACCATAGAAATGCAATGCAATATCATGCACAGATAAACATATTCACAGTGAAAGATCAGGAGGATGCAAAATGAAACACATAGAGGGTTGAGAAACATCCACAGTCATGCATTTATTTGCTCCAAGGTTTGATACAATACACTGCAAAAATGCCAATAGGTAAAGGTTGCATTATAGTTCCAAATGGGAGGTTTGAGCTCCACAACTCCACCTGCCAAAGAGAAGAAGGGAGGGGCCAAAACAAGAATGTCCAACCTTTAGAAAAATCCCCTCCTTACAATTTATATGAGGAAAAAATGAGGGAGAAGAGAATGATTCGAATTCTGCCCCAACCACCTCCAAGACTGCACCTAACTCATCATCATTATGGCGGTAGGTGAGATCCCCAACAACCTCAAAATATGGCGAACTGTATTTTTACATTTTTAAGAACTTTTTCCCACCCAATTAAAGATATCCAGTTGTAGTTGGGTAGAGGATGCCGAGAGCTTTCTGAAAAGTCCAACCTTGTGTGAATCCGAGCTCCCTGTGAAAAGTTATGGCGATCTGAATATTTCCCGCGTCAGGGTCTGTTTCCAGTCGGGTTCGGGTTTCTCCTCTGCATCTGCATCGGGTTTGGAGGATGCCTCGACATGTGTTTGATGCTTGTGTTTTCCCGAAACCCATGCTTTTGCCAGTGATTTCTGAGACCTTTCCTTTGTTTCGGGGGCGGAAGATGAACATGCTGACATCGGGTTGCGATGCTCGACATGCTTCATTTTTCGTGTTTTCCCGACTGATTTTCCCCGACGCCGAGACCCTTCGCCTTGGAATTTCTTTTGTCGGGTTTTCCAGAAGACCCCCCGACATGCATTCTTTGATGTCATGCTTTCCTGCCTCCGAAACCCGATTTCCTTTGATGTGTTTTCCAACCCTTCCGACATTTCTTTGATGTCGGGTTTTCCGACTCCTTGACGCGCCATATTTTCTTTGCTTGTGTCGGGTTTTCCAACCCTTCCGACATGTCTTTGCTTCGGGCGCCATGTTTCTCCCCATGCTTCCTCCGAAACCTGATTTGCTTTGTTTATCTATATTTACCGGGGGGGTAAATATATACAACAATTTGGTGACTCACGGGGTTACCTGCCTGCTAGGTAGAAGATCAATGGCCTTTTAGCGATCCATTGGGCATGGAGTCATAAGCAATAACCTGAAAACCTGATATCTGATACCTGCAACTCCTTCTCTGAGAGCACGCTGAACTGTAGAAAACCAACCCAGGAGCAACAAAACCTGTGCCAAAGCACTTAGGGAAACTGAAACCTAACTACAACAAGACAATGTGCATACGCACTTAGAGGAATTGAAATCTAGGCTAATATTTACAAGGGTAAAACTTTTCTCTTTTCAGTAGCAATGTTTAAGATAGATTCCGTTGACCGGAATTGGGAGTTCTTCTCCATCCAATGTAGACAATTGGAAGGCATTGCTATTCTTACATTCCATGACCATGTAGGGGCCACTCCAAATGGCATCAAACTTGGAATGCCTTCCTGGTTTTGCCCGATCTGCATCCCATTTCAGAACTAAGCCCCCTTCCTGAGAAGGTCCTTGCTCTTGCTTTCTTATCAAACCATCTTTTCACTAAGGCCTGATCTTTCTCAATTGTTTGAACTGCATGTTCTCTAATTTCTTCCAATTCCATCAACTCTGCATACCTAGCCTCCATTGGTTCGAACTCAGCCAACTCCAACTGCTTCATGAACTCCAATGCAGGCAGTTCTAATGATATAGGCAATACTGCCTCTTTTCCATAGACCAACTTGTAAGGGGAATTGCCTGTAGACCTCTTTGGTGTTATTCTGTCAGCCCATAATGCTGATTTTAGCTTGGTATGCCATGTTCTTTGATTTTCATCCAGAGTCCTCCTGATGATTCTTAGCAAATTTTTGTTCGTGGACTCTGCCTGTCCATTACCCTGCGGGTAATAATTTGAAGAGGTGCTCAAATAGATTCCATTCTTGACAGCCCATTCTGTAATCTTGGAACCTATGAATGCCAATGCATTGTCTGATATGATAGTGGCCGGCACACCGAACCTGGTCACTATTCCTTCATAAAACTCTAGTATATTAGACTCGTTTGCCTCTTTGAGCGCTACTGCTTCAGTCCACTTGGTGAAATAGTCCGTTGCCGTGAGAATCCACTTGTGGCCTTGGCTTGAGTTTGGGTTGATGACCCCGATGAAGTCCAATCCCCATTGCAGAAATGGTTGGTCAACCAAAATTGGGTGCAATGGAAGTGCTGCTAGTCTTTCTTTGCCTGTGAAGAGTGCACATTTCTTACACTTTCTTATCCATGTATAGCAGTCATTGAACACTGTGGGCCAATAATACCCTGCCTTCATTATCTTGAGAGCTGTTACTCGTGGGGAAAAATGTCCTCCAGAATCTCCATCGTGAAAATCTCGTAACACCCTCTCAATTTGACCTGTCCCAATGCACCTCAATAGAACTCCATTGATGTCTTTTTCTTGAACAAAACACCATCAACAAGCACATATGGAATGGCTTGTAATCTAAAGTATCTCCTCTTTGCTTTGCTCATTTCTGGAGGGCATAGGCCTGTCTGTAGGAAGTGTATCATATTCTGAGTCCAACAAGGAGTAGGCACATCATCATTTTCATGTTCTTGACCATCCTGTAGTACCAAGGTAGTCTCTTTTTCATCACCTGCTTCAACTTGTTGACTCAAGGCTAGCTGTTCACATAGTCCCTTTCCACGTACTAGTTTGGTAACCTTGATCTCGATGTCATATTCCATGACACGAGTGATCCATCCTGCACGCTTCTCATTCAGATCCTTGTTTAGAAGGAAGTCCTTGACTCCCGCATGAGAGACCAACAATTGGATCTTGTTGTTTGAGACTAGGTGCTTGAATTTCTTTAAGCTCCTGATCACTGCAAGGACATGCTTTTCAATGAAAGAGTACCTAGTTTCATATTCCTCCAAGCCTTGACTGAAGAAAGCAACTGGTTGTTCTAATCCTTCTTTGTTTTGTTGTACCAGGATTGCAGAAATTGTGTCTCCACCACCGAAGGCATATAGCACGAAGTCCTTGGAGAAGTCTGGATTGACAAGAGTGGGAGCTTGAGATATAGCCTCCTTTATTGCCTCAAAACTTGCCTTGCCTTCAGATGTCCACTTAAATGCCATGCTCTTCTTTAACATCAGCGTTATTGGCTTTACGAGAGCTGCAAAGTTTGGAACAAACCTGCGGACGAAATTGATCCTTCCTAAGAAGCTTTGAAGAGCCTTCTTGTGACTTGGCAATGGCAATGCTTGAATTGCTTCAACTCTTTCTGGGTCAATCGTCAACCCCTCCTTTGAAACAATATGGCCTAGAAGTTTTCCCTCGTGAGCCAAGAATATGCATTTTTTGGGATTCAATGATACCCCAAATCTTCTACATCTCTGAAATACTTGCCTCAAATGAAAGAGGTGATCCGCTGCATTTTTTGAGAATACAGTGATGTCGTCAAGATATATTAGAACTATTTTATTGATCAACCCCTTAAATGCCATATCCATTGCCCTTTGGAAAGTGGCCCCAGCATTTGATAGCCCAAATGGCATCTTCTTGTAGGCATAGGTCCCCCATTTGGTGGTGAAAGCCGTCTTGAATTGGTCATCTTCTTTCACCATCACCTGATTATACCCTGAGTAGCCATCTAGGAGAGAGAATCTCTCTGAACCGGATACTACTTGCAATATTTGTTCCATTGAAGGAAGTGGGTAATGATCTTTGAGAGATGCCCTGTTGAGGTCTCGGAAGTCCACACATAACCTGATTTCTCCGCTCTTCTTCCTGACCGGAACCAAGTTTGCAACCCAGCTTGAGTGCTTGATCGGGAATATAATGCTTGCCTCTATTAGCTTGTTAAGCTCTTTCTTCATTAGAGGCTCAATGTGAGGGTTGACTGGTCTCTGCTTCTGCCTGATGGGCTTAGCATCTGGATCCAATTCTATTGTATGTTGTGCCAACTTCGGATTGAATCCTCTCAAGTCTTCATAGCTCCAAGCGAAGACATCTGGAAATTCTTGGCAAAGCTGTATGAAATCTGATTTCTCTTGCTCAGTGGCCACTTTACCAATTTGAAGTGTTTTGCCTTCCCCAACCAGAATTGGCTCTGAATCTTCTCTCTTGACCTGTATGTTAGCCTTTTCCTTACGAAACTGGTCGTTAGGGTTGAAGATAGACTCCAACGTTACTAAACCCTTAGGAAGCTTGTTTGTCCGTAGCTGCACTACTTGATCCCCATACTGCTGCTCTAGCCTATCCTGATTTCTAGCTGAGAATTCAGCTTCTTCTTGTAAGAAATTGACGATCTGTTGATCGTTCTCAAACACCTGCCAGCTTGTGTTATTATCTGGAACTGCTGGCCTCACAATCACATGGATATGTGGCTGTGTTTTTTCTCTTCTGATGTTGTCAACCACATCAAACGTTGCTCCAACTGCTGCGAGCCTATCTGCGGCTTCATTTTTCTTCCTGGGTATGGACACAATGTTGAAAGCTTCGAAATCCTCAATGAGGTCCCATACCCTATTCTTGTAGCTCTTTAGCAAGTCATTCTTTGTAGCATGTTGTCCCCTAACTTGGTTGACGATTAGCTCGCTATCTCCAAACACCTGCAAGTTCTTTATGCCCTTTTTCCTGGCCCAATGAAGTCCATGAATCAAGGCCTCATATTCAGCTATGTTGTTTGAACAAGAAAACTGGAAACGAAAAGCTGAATAATATTTGATGTCTTGTGGTGAAATCAACACTGCACCACCTCCAGCACCTTGTCTGCTTCTCGAACCATCGAAGAATAATTTCCAAACTTTGTTTTCATCCTTTTTGTTCAGGCTGAATGATGTCGGGAATGGGTGAATTTTCTTCGTGTACACAATACACACCCAATTCAGATTCTTCAATTTCCTTGTATGGGTCAAATTCATGACTCTTGTTTGCCCATTCATCCAAAGTTAAATCAGGAATTCCCTCGACCTTAGTACCTGCTTCTAGATCACTTGAACACTCCTCCTGATCAAAAGCTGAGCAATTTGCATTGATAGGACTTGGTACATAAGGCTCAATATGGAAATTGGCAATTGATTCTGACCTGATTGTTGCTTTGGCCCCATACCTTGTCCTGAAAATCATGTGTGACCAATCTGCAGATAAATATCCACCGATTTTTGCAGTGAAGTCCCTTGATAAACACAACGCAAAGAGTGGCGGAAGGTCAATTACAGACACATCTTGCAGAACTGTAACATTAGGACATGAATGTAGTGTTAGGCTTAACCCCTTGATGACCCCAACAGTTCCTACTGCCGTTCCATCTAGCTGCACTACTCCTTTCAACACTGGTTCATACTTCAAACCCAGTTGATCCGCTATTTGCTTCGGCATCACTGAACTACTTGCCCCTGAATCTATCATGCAGTTGTGTACCAAGTGGTTTCCAACAATCAATGAAACATAGAATGGTGGAGGCTTCAAATTTTTCCTTGTCTGGCCCCCATCATGTTGCACTGCATTAGTGAGAACTTTCTCATGTCCCTGGTTTGATACATTTGTGGCAGACCAATTAGCCATTGCAGCTTGCAATAAATCTCGTTGCCCTGGGATCGCAAGTGATTCCCACATGGAAATGTTCACATGTGTCTTCTTCATTTGATCGATGATGTTGAAGGGGGATGAATTGTCCTTTTGTTGTCCCTTACTTGGTGCAACCTTTTCTGGAGCTTGAACAGGTGCATGTGTTGCTACAACAGGTACCTTAGGCTGATTTTGCACATTTGGAGCTATGTTTGGTCTACTGACCCCTTGTTGTGTAAGAGTGGGTTGAGAAACAACTGGATTAGACGGTTGTCCCTCTTCTATGCTTCTCTTCTTTGACCGTGTGTTGGCAGCCACGCCTTGAAAAGGCTGTTGGTTAACTCCACAGAAGTCTTCCGTTTGCCAATTGGCCAATGTGGTTTCTGTCGGAGGTCCTTCTTGTTGCGTTTCTTGCTGCTGATTCCCTTCTTGGCTTGGTTCTTGAGGAACACCAATGGTTTGCACCATCAAGGCCTGATTCAGTGCACCATTGAAACATGCTGACTGATTGTGAGGTAGATTGCAAGGGTAACACCAGTTGTACTCCTGTGCCATGTTATTTTGTGTTGGGACCAAGGCTCTTGAGGACGTCGTTGCATTTGGATCATACGGTTGAAATGGCCTGGCAGCTTGAGGTTGTCCTTGGTTTTGGTTTTGATTTGCAGCCTGAGGTGGTGGTCTATTCTGTTGGTATGAGGGCCTAGCTTGGTACTGTGCTTGAGGCTGATATGGTCTAGCACTTTGAGCTTGTTGTCTTTTGATAGTCACTAGCTCATTTCCAAGGTTCTGTAGTTGTTTCATAACCTCCTGCAATTCCTTTGAAGTATTTGAAGAAGTCGATGCCTCATTATTGCTTTGATTTCTAGGAGTTGGAATGGGATTCAACTCTGGTGCTTGACTGGTTGTAGGATTTCCCATATCTGGATAGAGAGGCATTGGTGGCCTTGGTGCAAGCTTGCCAGCTTGGATCAAACAGTTCTCTGCTCTGATAGCTGTGTCGTAGGCCCCTGGCAGCGTTGTTCCTCCCATTGATTGGATCATCATGGCTATGTCTGAATTTATAGCCTTTAAGAAATAAAGGAATGCTCCTTCGGCAGTTGGTCTAACAGCTATTGGAATCCTGTCCCATGTCCATTGGAATCTGAAGTTGAAATCTGTCATTTGTTCATTAGGAGCCCTTTTGATTGTTGTCAGCTGTTCCAATAAAGACAAAATATCCGCCCTCTCCCCAAATTGGTTGCAAAGAGCTGAACAAAGTTGGTTCCAATTCGTAATGGACCCTGCTGTGAGGCTCCTAAACCATTGTAAGGCCTTGCCTTTGAAAGATGAAGCCAATAACTTGACTGCAACATCCATTTCATTTATTTCGTGGATTGCACATGCATTAGCAATATCCTGGATGTGATCAATAGGAGTAGTATGATTTTCTCCTGTGAAATAGGGTATATTCTTTAGCGCTGCAACTGGAATTTGATTCTGAGCATTTAGGGCAAGTGGACTACTGCCCATGAAATTGACAAAGGGATTCGGTGGTAGATGCACCATTATGATTGGCCTAAGAACCCTGGTTGATGCGAGAAAAGGCCTACCAAGTGGAGGTGTAGACAAAGTCCTGTTAGGCGGAGATGGTGATCTTTGTGGTCTTCTTCCTCTCCTTCCTCTGCCTGGTGAAAGTTGCAAGTGGAAAAATAGCCCTTCTTCTCGAGTATTAGACTTGGTTCGAATTCTTCTCATGTGCCTGGGCAACTTGTGCTGCTACACCACTGAATTCTATCCCTTCAGAGTCGCCAGATGTGTCAGAGAACAAGCCTCAAAAGACTAGATTTTGCCAATTTACACACCAAAACCTGACAATATTTAAACACAAAATTTTATTTTTTTTAAAAAGACCTGCACATTTGAGATTTTAGGGTTTGGAATTTGATTTGGAATGACAGTCCCGAAAACCCAAAAAACGCCAGATTTCTGAAAACCTAAAATCCGAAATTCAAAA
>JAHRHJ020001235.1:0-28518 GCA_019776745.2 Taxus chinensis
CCTATTTATATGATGTAACATCTGTACAAGCCAAACGTAAGTATTATTCATTATGATTTGTTAGTGTTTTTTGGTTATCAAAGCTTGCAAAGGTGTGTAGTAACTAATGTTAGTTTTTTATGATTGCAGGTGATGTCTATTGGTCATTAATTTTAGAATTGTAGATACACAAGTTGACTCAAAACGTTCCCCTAGATGTGCTCATGGGAGGGTAGATGCTAGAGTATTTTGATGTTATTGCAAGTCAGCATGCCCATTTGTTTGATTCGGTGGCTATAGTAGTGGCTACATGCATAGTGTTTTTGAGTGAGTGCAATGAGACTCATGCAGAGGCAGAGTGAGTGAGAGAGTTGGTATGAGGAGACCTAAATCAGGATATTTTTTTGCAATATTTGGAGATACATGGTTCATATGTAGAGTAGACAATGAATTTTGTTTTATTATGGAATTAGGTAGAGAGGCATAGAGGTCGAGAACAATGACGTACAATGAGCGGTGAATCCTCTAGTTCTAGAGCTCCCATAATTGTAGATAGTGATAGTGAGGATGATAGATGATGTATTTTAGATGATGTATCGATGCATGGGGGATTCCCCCTAGCAATTTTATTTTGAAACTTATGGTTTTCGATGATATAGGTATATATGGATGTTGATGTTGCATTTGTTGTTTATGTGCATTATATACTATGTGATGATTATGATTTTTACATGCTAGTAATTGTGTAATTTGATAGATTGTATGTGCATTGTTGAAATGATTGTTTTGATTGATGAATGTTAGAATGTAGTATGATGTGGAAAGGATAGAAAAGTAGTAAACTAGATAAAGAATGTAGGTGAATAAAAATGAGTGGTAGATTATATGATAGGTAGAAATGAATGTATGTGATGTAATGTGGTAAATAGATAAAAGTGACAATGTGACTTAGATAAGATAAGAGAGTAAAATGATGGTTTGTTGATAATAGAATAATGACAAGATGGAAAATAACGTTCATAAGCACATGTGATTAGGATGAAGGGGGGAAGATGAGTGATTTCCCCCAGTGTGATTATGAGGTTCATTTATAAATTCCCCCTTAGTAGTCAAGAATGAACCATAGAACAAGAGCGTGTCATCACGAAATGGTTTGAAAATGTGTGCTAGAAAGATATATCATGAAGCATAAATGTTTCGCTCGGAATGACTAGTCCATAGAAAACAGATAAGAGTAGTTGTAGGATAGGAGGGATACCTGTAGGAAGTCGAGATGGTGTGCGCGTACGTAGAGAGAAAAATTAGGCTGGAATGCGAATAATCCTTTTGTTTTGGAAGGACTACGCGAATAAGAACCAAGACACAAGGATTTTAATTGACAATTAATGAGGGAAACTGCCTTGGGCCCAGGAAAGATAAAACTTCTTCGAAGGTGGTCAGTTCCCCTGCTAATATGAATTAACCCACAAAAAGCTGAAAGTATCAATTAAATTGTTTAGTTTGAACTGGTGTAGGGAAAGGCTGGTTTCTGGTTTGATCAGAGGAAAACCGATGGCGGTTATGATAGCCAATGCCAGTTATGATAAACCAATGCCGGGTTATGAATAACCGATACCGGTGGGGTTCTAGGATATTCGTAATAGCTAGGTGTTTTGTAAGGTTGGTTAGGGATGATATTAGGAAAGGATGATTAGAAGTAAAAGATAACAGTTAGATGCAATGACACGTTGGGTAGTAGATTCAGAGACGGATATTTAGGAGGACTGAAAATTCACAGAGCATGAAGAAATGTTTAGAACAGAGGACATGCAAGATGGACTACTCGTTTTGACAAAGAGCAAGTTGATCTCCCTTGGTTGTAAACTTCTGGTATTTCACTCGTCTCTGCTCTGTCAACTGAACGATTTTTGGCCTCTTTTTCGCTCGCAATGCTCTTGTGATCCGAAATCCTTTGACTGATCTCCAAAAATGAAATTCAGATCCGTTGTTTTGTTTGGGAAGCCCATTACAGGGAACTGATGGCGTTATTGTAACCGACGGTGGGTCGAGTAGGGAGGAAACCGGCATCGATAAGGGAAAAAAGTAGGGGCTATTTTTTAGTAAAATAGGCCCACCTTCCCCTGCTTTTCTCCGAGAGGATCAAGTTGCAGGCTTGGTAAAGTGGCTAGAAGTCGGCTTTGGTGCGAGGTAAGGAGGCATTAGTTTGGATGTGAGTCTAGACCAAGTCATGGGTCTTAATTAGGTAGTTTAGGGGTTAGGGCTAGGGTCATGATGAAGGGTGGCACAAGTGAGGGGGTGGCAGGTTAAGGTGATGTGGATTTATCAATTATAAGGTTAATTAATTAAATAATTGTTTTGTAAAGGTTTGGTGATTGAGGTTAGATTGCGAGTTGAGATAGGGTCACAAGGGGTTGTACGACACAAATTTGGTGTCTACTTTTAGCCCCTTATGGTGTAGCTGGTTTTGTAAAGTACCACAGGACAATAATATGAAGGGTTACTCCCTTTTAAGGGTATAGGTAATCCCCCTGCAAATCTATACAGTTGAGTGAAGAGAAATCAGGGAAGGGTGATAAAGGGTAAATGGGGTAGAGGGGATGGTAAGAGGTGGGGTAGGTTCAAGGAAGCAGACGCAATATTGAAAATGCCATAGTACGGAACTAGGACAATGATTTGACGAGCAAACCAGCAGTGCCAGAGGCAAAAGGTCGATGTTTATCCAACAAGGTGATCTAATCCTGGTATCCAAGGCATAGGAAGTAGCCCCAGGTATAGTAGCCCCAGGGTATATAATAGGTTGGTACAGGAACGTTTAGGGCATGTTCGGCAGAGTAGTACCAAAAGGTTGGGGGTGAGATAAACGGTCACGGTCTTCTAGTCTGGCAAATTGGGTCGACGATCAAGTCAAGGACCCTAATATGCTAAAACACGATAGTGAGCTGTTGAAACAAAAAAAAATACGGATGGGTGGATAAAAGTGTTATGGTGTGATTTGGGTAAGGGATGGAGGGGGGCGGCTGTGGGTCGAGCCAAGTGTTGGGTGCGGCCTTGGGTCGGGGCCAGAAGGGTAAGGGAGGCCTTGGGTCGGGCACAAAAAATTAGTGAGGGCAGAAGGCTTGGGTCGGGCCCCAATTGGTAGGTTTTGAGGCCTTGCGTCGGGACAAATTGGATAGGGGCAAGGCCTTGGGTGGGACAAATGGGTAGGGCGAGGCCTTGAGGTCGGGGCCGAATAGGTAGGTTGAGGCCTTGGGTCGGGCCGGATAGGTAGGTTGAGGCCTTGGCGGGCCGGATAGGTAGTTGAGGCATTGGGCGGGCCTAATGGTTATGGGCGCAGCCTTGCGTTCGGGTGAATGGCTAGGTTGAGGCCTTGGGTCGGGCCAAATGGTTAGGGCAAAGCCTTGGGTTGGGCCGGATGGGTAGGTTGAGGCCTTGGGTCGGGCCAAATGGTTAGGGCGAGGCCTTGGCTCGGGCCGAATAGGTAGGTTGAGGCCTTAGGTCAGGCTGGACAGTGCACAATGGTGTGCAGTGCAAAGTGGATAGAGGCGATATTGGTGGAAAAAGAGGCAAGGATAAATAAGGCAAAGAATGGGGTGAATTTTGGGTAGAGAACCGATGTCGATTCGCATACCGATATCCGGTTAAGGACCGATACCGGTGTCCTTAGGGCAAATGAAACCGATATCGGTGAAATGCGAAAACTTAAAAAGAAAAATTACGCTTGTCATCACTTTTGTTATTTGGCAAACCAAATCGCTGTCTGACATGGAGAGTTGAATAGAAGGCTGATTGAGTGAGGTTGAGCTATTGTATTAGGCGGAGAGAGTTTGATAGTGGGCCCGAATTAGGAGGGCAAAGCAGTTGATTGGCCGTGACCCAGCAGATCCGGATTGGAGCCATGGCAACGGCAGGAGGAGCTGGAGGGGCTGGTCCAGCTGGACCGCTACCAACCCATCCCCCCACGATGAAAGTCTTCTTTCAGGGTAGTTTGAAACTCTTTAATTAATTTGGTAATTTGGTTTTATTAGCTAATTGGGGGGTTTTGGAAGGGATTTGTATTTGGTAGGAAATTAGAGTATATGGACGTAATTTGAAAAAGGGAGAGGGTAGATAGTAAATTATGCTAAGGCGGCTAGGAGGGTAGAAATTTAGGGGGTTTGGGTTGGGTAAATGGTAAAATAGGTAAAAAAAATGGGTTTTGGGGGCCGGCTGCGGGGTTCGGCTCCGGTAAGAAGACAGTGACCGCTGTCGGTCAACTACTAAGCGACCGGCTTGCGTTCGCAAATGAATATGGAAAGCCTACTTGGGAAGGACCGGTGTCGGTCGGTATCGGCCGGCGTCGATTTGTATGTGGGAGGTTTGTTGTTGGTTGGGATTTTTTTTGTTTTGTTTTTTTGTTTGTGGGTTTGGTTTTGGGTTGGGTGTTGTGTTAAGGTTTGTGTTGTTTTGTTTTTTGTTGTTTTGGTTTTGTGGTTTTGTGTTTGGTTTTGTGTTTTGGGGTGGGTGTTCTGTTGGGGTCGGGGTTGGGTTTTGTGTGAGGGTTGGGTTAGGGGTGGAGAAGGGTTTTGGTGGTAGGGTTGGGTTTGGGTTAGGGGTGGAGAAGGGTTTGGTGTAGGGTTGGGGGTGGTTGAGTTTGGGTTGGTGTAGGGTTGGGTTGGGTTAGGGGTGTGAAGTTTTGGTGTAGGTTGGGTTTGGAGTTTTAGGTTGGATGTGGGAGAAGGGTTTTTTGGTGTAGGGTTGGTTTTGGGTTTTTGGGTTGGGTTGCAGGTTTTTTGTTGGGTGGATGGTTTGGGTTTTAGGGTGGTAGGTTGCTAGAGGGGGGTGGTAATGAGAGTCGGGGTTTGTCGGGTATAAAAAAGGGTGTTTAGATTATAAAGTAGATGGTTGTGATAAGAGTAGGTCTAAGGATGGGGTTGGTTTTTTTTCAGGCACCGTCGCCAGTTGACCGATTCGGGATAGGATCCCCCGCGTTGGTGCCGATGATGTCCCACACGATCTGCTGTTCATTGGTTGGCCATCATGTACGAGGTGGGACCGTTGGAGCAGAGGATTACAGAGTGATATAGAGAGATCACAACAAAGCCTGATGTCTCCCTCATCAATAGATGGGATCCGCGACCAATGTGTTCCATCCCCGATTGGGGAGATGACCGTCACAGTGGAGATGTGTATCGCATCGTCGGTCCTATCGAGGGAGAGCAGCTTCAAAGGTAGATTCAACGACTACCATGGACAGCTACTATAGGTGTTTGGGGATGCAGCCGCGCTAACGTGACAACCATAGCGCGAGTAATCGGGTTTTTATATGGTGACATGTACCGTGCGCATCGACACGATGACACGACTAGCTGTGGATGATGATGGTTGGGTCACGCTTCGCCCTCCGGACTCAGAGGGAGGCCGCTTCCCAGGAGCATTGATGGGGGTATGCTTTGAGATGGTGGAGGAGCACAACTGTTAAGCCTAGGCCACCAGTATATCTGGTGTAATTACAAGGAGCTATGGGGCTATCGCCGCAGGAGGTTGATTCGTTATTGCCTACTTTTTGTTGCATTGTTGGCATACGAGAACATCGATGCAATCAGGCCAGAGCGGTTACCCGAAGACAGGGCCCCAGGTCAATACGGATATGGCTTTCAGAGGTGGTTGGGGGTCGTGGGCCAGCCACGAGCAGGGTACAGGTCGGGATGTGCATTAAAACTATAGACATTTGACTAGAGGGCTGACAGCAGTTTAGACATTGTATGAGGACCTACAGAGGTCACCACCCTGCAGGGAGCCCGCTTACAGTTGCGCCTAATCCAGTACACATTCTGGATAGCAAGACGGATGCCAGGAGAGTACGAGCGGATACCCCTGGAGAGGGTAGCAGGTTAGATGGGGCGCGACAGGACGAGCAACATCCCTTCCCTCAGTGCAGGAGGGATGATGTAAGAGGGCCCACTACGCACCACAGCCTTGGATCCAGATTGGGTAGCAGAGAGGTCAGCAGGGAAGGGTTTAGATGATGTTGGGGTGCACGGGAGAATACAGGGTGGGTGGGCTGGCAGAGGGCAGCCAAGATAGTACCACCTGCCACAGCCAGACTTTGGCTGTAGTTATAGGAGAGATGGAGATCAAATCAGGAGTCAGGTGCGCTCTTACAAGGGGCAGCAGCTACGGAACAGGCACAGGCAAGAGACCACCCACCAGCACCACAGAAATAGGTGCCAGGTACAGGTAGCAGCACAGGTACGGCACCACCGCGGCCACAGGCACCACCAGAAGCACCAGCAGGCTCAGGGGGCACTGGTTATAGGTTGAAAGGGGACCAGCCACCCAGCTCCGTCAGTGGCTCAAGGGGCGCTATCTGGAGTGAGAGCAGAGGCCCGATATTATTCAGGATATTCTTGATGGAACGGAGTCGAGTCTCAGCTTATGCAAGCGCTAGGGTAGAGGACCTCTCACAGCCAGAGATCTCAGGGAGGTGAAGCCATTAGCTGGCGTGTCCGTGATGGGCAGAGAGGCCGAGAAGCACCAAGGAACAGCGGGGGAAGAGTGCCGAGGGGCGGGGGGGAGAGCTGAGAGATCCAAGACATGGTTGTTGGTATTTTTAGAGATGGGCACTGGTTGCGAAACGGGGGTGGTATTGATAAGAGCCTGCGTGCCTATGTATTATCATCGTATTCATTCATTCATTATGTGCTTACAGCCTGAGAGCCGAGTAGGGGTTGTATAGTGGATACCGGTCTGCGAGCCGAGTTATATATAGACTATTTTTGATACGAGGGGGGACCGGCCGGCGAGCCGAAGTCGAGATGTGTTGACAGGTGATTGACGGCCTGCGTTGCAGGCTTTGTTGTATGGATGAGATCACAGAGGCCCCGATGTAGGGCACATTTATTTTTGAAAAAATTGTAATATATATATATAGAGAGATGTTTTGATCAACATGCGCAGTGTTCAAAATGTGTGTTTTTTAAATATTTGGTTCTAAGCTGTGGAATAGATAGAATGTGTGATGAGTTTAATGACATGTGGATAGATGGATTGATGCCTGAGGTTTGGGTTTTTTGTACGTAATATGAATGTCAGGGTTATGTGATGGACTTGGTGGTTTTTGTGACATTGTTTGATATATGTAACTGATGAGTGGATCCAAAATGAGTATAGATTGATAGTTTCTGATATCCGTAGGGGATGGTTTATGTTTGTATAAAAAAAGATGTTAATGAAATTGGTAATGCTATGTGGGTGGATGAACAAATGTGGCGTAAATTGTGGTGTTATGCAGGAAAAGAGGCGGGCGCGACAAAAATTTAGGTTGAGAAATTGAAAGAAAGACGCTGTTGAGAAAAGATAGGTGTGTAACCGATATCGGTTAGGAAACCGATATCGGTATAGCTGATAGACCGATACGGTTAAGGAACGATACCGGTTATTTAGGTATGAGTTTTCGTAAAAAATAGAAAAGCTAGTGGGTGGTAACTAGTTTTAATTTTAGAGCCATGAAAGAGGTAAATATGCGAACGCGACGTTTTTGACGAATGAGACGGTTGTTGTTGCATGCGGAGATTGGAAGTGATAAGGACGAAAAGAGCAAGGAAATTGAATGTTGATCGAGGATTCAGAAGGCAGAAAGACAAAGTTGGAAAAGGAGGGTGGTGTGATCATGGCCAGAACGAGGAGAGAAAGCATCCAGCAGGCAGGGACAGGGGGACAAGAGGGAAGATCAAGGACCACCTCAAGCTGTGGCAACCCAGAGGTATCAGCTTGGTTTGTGATTTAACTACTGCATGTTTTGGGAATGAGCTAGAGGAGAATAGGTAAGGAGATATGAGGAAAGACACAGATAGCCAGGGGTGGTTAGATGAGGTGAGTGTATGGGGTAGTAATTTCAGGGTTTGGGTATGTCTGTGTATATAGAAAGGAAATGAATAAACGATCAATTTATTTGCGTAGGTGGGGGTTTTTGGGAAGGGGTATGTAATTGACAGTGACGGTAGCGGGTTAGGAAAACAGGTATCGGTTACTGAACCGATACCGGTATGTATAACCGATACGGTACTGGAGGAATTTCTAGAATGTTTGAAAAAACCCTGAGGATGAATGGTGTTTGTTTGTTTGTGTAGCAAGGCAGAGGCAGGGTGAGGAGAATGTTAGTGGTGCAGCGCTGTTGTCAAGAATCCGAGCGGATGTTGAACACCAGCGGAATGGACATTGATAAATGTTTGGGGTTAAGTGGATCTGTTATTATTCAGAATCGCCCGTAACCATGGTATGTACAGGCGTTGATGAGAGATGGAATCCCGAGACAAATACCTTTTATCGCAATGGGGAGATGACAGTAACATGGAAGATGTGTTCCGTATTTTGAGACTCCATTTACAGGGAACCAGTATATCAGCACTACCTAGTGCGGCACAGGGAGGATAAGCGAAGAAGTATTTGGTCCATCGCACGAGATTTGACATAGCGAGGGTTATCATTTACGTATGGGGGAATGTTGTTAGCACAACCTAAGAACAAGGTTAGCAGTGAGTGATATTAATGCATAGCGGTAGGGTATTATGCTTACGAGGGCGGAAGGGGGAAGATTTCCAAAGGCATTGATGTGTGTATTTGGGAGATGATAGAAAGGAACGTGACTTTTGAATGGGCACCTGCATATTTTGGCGGAGCTATACAGGGGTTTATGGGCTTGTAGGTGAAATCACAGGATGATGCTTGTCCGATCCGTTGTTTTGGTTTGGGAAGCCCATTTACAGGGAACCGATGGCGGTTGCATAACCGACGGCGGTCGAGTAGGAACCGGCATCGGTTAGGAAAAAGTAGGCTATTTTTAGTAAAATAGCCCACCTTCCCTGCTTTTCTCCCGAGAGATCAGTTGCGGGCTTGGTCAAGTGGCTAGAAGGTCGGCTCTGGGTGCGAGTAAGGAGGCATTAGTTATGGATGTGAGTCTAGACTAAGTCATGGGTCTTAATTAGGTTAATTTAGGGTTAGGGCTAGGTCATGATGAGGTGGCAAAGTGAGGTGGCGGGTAAGGTGATGTGGATTTATCAATTACAAGGTAATTAATAAATAATTGTGTAAAGTTTAGGTAATGAGGTTAGGTTGCGAAATGGGATGCGGGTCACAAGGGGTCGTAAGACACAATTTTGGTGTCTACAAAATGAAATAGGGTGGAGAATGATAAATCCTTAAGGGGTTCGATGAATAATCAACTTAAGGAGTTGTATCCTTAGGTCACTCACAGAATGGATGCGCTAGATAACCTTAGCAAGTAGTTAGAAGGAATTGTATATACACTAAATGCTAAGGGTGAGAAATTGAGTTTTGAGGGGCTAAGCACTCTAGTGGGTGAGTTACTTCAGTAGGTGCGGGGGTGAGGTGGATGTCTAGGAAAATATTGAGGCAAAAAAATAAGTAAGGAATTCACACTCCTCCTACACTAGTAGAAAATTATTTCATTCTTCATTCAAAATTTCCATGTCCCACTATTCTTTATTCTTTGAAGAAGCAAGATGTTTTTGAGGATAGAGAACACACTTAGTGCAAGATGATGTTGGGCCCTGAAGTATTAGCTAAGTACCAAAGGATGCATGCGAGAAGGATCAAGAAGAAGGGAATTTAGTTGAAAGTGCGTAGGAAAAAGGAGTTTAAGAAGGGTTTAGGTGAAACCAGGGTGCGCGCGGAAGGAAGAACACGAGTTTAAAGGAATTAGCCATATTTGGCATTTTAAAGAAACTTGAGCACCCTACTAGGAATAATGAGTGGATAAAGTGCATTACTGGAACATTAGAGGTCAAGAAAAGGATATTCCACACAAGGAATATTCCCAAGAGACATAATTACAGAGAGTGGAGGGTTTGCAAAGGGATAAACATTCACGATTAGAGGACCACATCGACACTTGGCACATGATCTATTCAAAAGATATGGCATGGTGGTGGGTGTTGATCCTATAAAAAGAGAGGAAAAGAAGAGAGGAAAAAATAAAAAAGAAAGAAAAAAATAACATTCCCATTTTAAGACTTTAGAAACAAGGGAAAATATATTTTTTTACATAATGTTCTCTTTTGTAAATTAACATAATTTAGAACACACATTCCAAAGCCAATCTATCTCATAAAAAAAACCGTATGCAGCTGTAAATGACTTGGTGAAACACCGATCTCTCATTTCATGACTTAGTATCATACCGATCTCTCATGTTAACTTTATAATGTGTATACTACGTATACTTGGTTCTTTTACCCTTTTAGGGGTATCAAGTGTTCTATTTAAGAGGCCTATCTGAATATTTGTTACTGATATTCATCTGAAATCCCACTTCTTAAACTAGGTGACATAGGACAATGCAACCAACAGCTTGTGATACTTTGGCCAAAGATTTTAAACATATTATTCATGTTTATATTCCTAGACAACATACTCATCAAATGGAATAAGTCCTTCACCATACTGATCTGTTATCTAGAATGGTCTTCACTGACTTCTGTTCAGTCCACTCATTTCAAAGTTTAACCTAGCCAAGGTTAGCAACATGGCCTAGTGTGGAGGACTACTTGTGGTGACTAAGGGTACATAGACATACTCAATCAACTTATGTTGATTGGGTGTGTCTATTTATCCTAAGTCAACGTGAGTTGACCCCGACACTAGATCATGCCCCTATCTCTACCTAGGGTAGAACTATGATCAAGTCAGAATTTATGTTAGTCTAGTTGAAAAACTATGAGGGGTGTTGAGACATGTCAACTACAACATAGTATCCTCATAAAGACCCATGTCATCATGAAGGTAGTATGCTACAATTGGCATGTGTCAACATCAAACTGAGTTTTCCTCATCTGGATGAACAGACCTTAGAAATAAGGTTATATCTTATTAATTTCCTTTCTACATATTAATTATAGAAACCTTACTAAACAAATAGGTTCCTTAACCATTAGGTTTCCAAGTTAAACTGCAATAGATGTAGTTATGCAGATAAATCTTCTTCCTAACCAATTCAGATGTTATGATTTATATTAATAACATCCTGAATCATGTTTTTCATACAAAGGCCCAACACATATGGAGGTGTTATTTATTTACTCACTTATTACAGCCCTAGCTTACATAAGTTCTGAGCAAGCCCTTTTCTATATTAGACTTCATTGAATGAAGTCTAATCCCTTTTATTTTTCTTTCCCGACATCCCTATTTTGGTTAAGGAAGTCTACATGAGAAAGCACACCTTCAACTATCTACAGATAACAATCAAGATTCATTTCCAAAAGGTCTTAAGTCAAGTCTATGATTCATTTCATGGGAGTTGTCTTTCCTTTCCCTTATTAAGGGTTAATGTCCATTTATAATCCCATTGTACATTATAAATTATAATCAAAGTTTTATTCTCATACAATCATTTGATTTAAATATAGTCCTAATGATATGGTTAGATATTTTTGTAATAATGTCAACTTTATAAGTTGCATCTTCACTAGAGAGTGTAGTACAACTAACACCTCAGATCTCTAATCATTATATTCCAAACCATAAAAGTATGTTACTGTTTGTAAATAGATGAATACTTATCATTTCCATTCACTGTATGCCAAAAGGAATTACATCAAGTACAAACAAATTTCACACATATTTTATTCATCAAGGAGGAATTATACATTTACAAGTCCAAACACTTCAGACATTACTAAATGCCAAACAACAATACATAATCAACTTCTGATACAACTTTATTTCCATCAAGTACATTTCAGTAATGAAACCATATTTCATCATAATAAAGATTCAGTCTCTTTGATAAAAAAATGTAACTTTCTAAAGATCTTTCTCCTTTCATCTTTTACGAAGTCCATCTGCAAAATTGCTAGCATGGGTCAGTTCATTGAACTGAGCATGATAAGCACTAAATCATTAAAACGATGTGCTTTTAGCTAACTGTTTCATAAAAAGAACTCTGTTGTTATGAAACAGTCCTGAAGAAACTCAGAAAGACTCAGCCAAAAAGGAGATACAAATTCTAATAAAAGATAGAGAAAGAGATATACTTCAAATCAAAAGCAAGGTTAGGTCATGAGATATAACAACTTCAACCTTCCATCCTATTTTCTTTTTATCAAAAGAATTTAAACAGTAAGTTAAGATAAGTAACATTTCATCATGAATCTCACTACTACTTTCATACATTTCTTTTCATGTTTCCTCACTCAGTTAAACTTGTTTAACAGAAGAAGGTAACTATCCTAACTATCTTTTAGGCATAGCTCAACAATAGATCATTTACAAACATTACTTTCCATCCAAATATTTCATTAACCTAGATTCATCCTAAGTCAGAGATGCCAATAATTGAAATTAAAAAGCATAAGAAATAAGGTTAGGATGATCCAAAACATCATAACATTTAATGTGTCCCTGATTTGAGTATCCTAATACTCAAGCTCAGATCTAGGAACCAACTCAAGTTAAAATTCAAAACAAGCTAAATCAGACCTTATCAAAGGGTAAGATTATTTTAACAAGTAAATTAGTTAACAATCAATCCCAAAAAAGATACACCATTGCTATCATTACGTCAAGTGAGTAGAATGGAAAAGTTTATAATTTAGATCCAACTCAATACTCCATCTAAATATTTTCATACCATACATAATAATCTATACAAATATTTTCAACTTCAACTATACTGCTCTAAGAACATTTTGCATTCATTCTATCAAATAGTAAAGGAGTTGCTTAAACGTAACAGTCCAGAGAAGGGACAATAACCTTTCCAAATTTCCAAAATCTTAATTTACTAATGACTTAAACCAAACAAAAAGAAGAGGATTACTCAGGGTTTGAATTATAAGAACACTAAAATTCTAGGAGGAAGGAAGATAAACAAGAGCAACATCATTCCATTACCTGTCATCATTCAAGGAGATGGGTTTAATAGCCTAATTCCCTCCAAGATAACATGTATTCCATTTTCCAAAGACGTGGAGAGGAAGAAAGACATGAACAGAAGGATGAGTCTAAGACAAACTTCCTAAAACTCAAATCCTGGAAGGAAAAGAAGTATGCATTACGATATAACTAAGACAGGAGCCAACATTCCATTTTCACGGAGATACATTTTCCTTAGTTCATAAAAGAAATGAAACCATGATTATTTACCCAAGGGGTATAAGAATCATGCCAAAACAAAACATAAAATAAAGGTCGACAGAGCAGTCAAGACATTAAGGGTAACAACAATAAACAAGTTATAGTTAACCAATGCTCAAGAGATTTTCCCCCTTTTAGCATCAAGAGCCAAAAATTCATTGGTTACCTACAGACCTAGAATAGGAGAAACAATATTTCATACCCTCTTACTTGATTCCCAAAAAATAAGACTTCCATAAAACAATAATTCAATTTCAAGAGCTAACACAAGATATCCCTTTTTCAGATCTTCAATTAATAACCGAAAGAATTCATGCAAGTCTTACCAGTCGTTCCATCAATTTCCAAGAAAACCCACAATAAATTTATCCTTCTGTATATAGCCACAGGGTCAGAAAATTTGAAACAGGAAGAATTACTCGCAATAACCAGAATCACAAAATCACATAGACAATGATAAGAATTCATACAAGTTCTCAAATTTTGAGCCTTCCAATAGTACCCAGAAGAATATGTTTAAGACAGATTCAGAGAATTTTATCTTCTGAAATAATCATGTAAGATCCAACAACGGTCAAGATATTCCAAACATTTTTATTAACTGATTTTTTCCAACAGAGATGAAACAAGATCATTTAGAACAAGATCCTCAGATTTAAGAAAACCAAGTTACCTACAAGGTTAGAGTAATTTTAACTATGAACATTCACAGATCTGGGATTTATTCTTAAGCTTCTACAGGAAGAGTAAGAAAAACTAGCTATTCAGGAGTATGAAATCCCTCAACCTAGAATACACTTTCCATATTCCAAACAAGGTTGATAAAGCATTCCCATAACCAACACAAAAACAAGAAGCAGAAGAATCTAATCAACAAAACAAAAACCATATTATTCCCTAAGAGCAGAGTTGTTTTTATGAGCATTTAAGTAAAAGCATAAAACTTAATGGATAGAGCCTATCATGCCTGATAGTGCTTCACCTTTACTGATTCATAGAGATATCCAAGTAGAGATTCAATCCTTATTTTGAAATGAAAACAAAACACAAACTTCCTCTAACTCCTCCTTATAGCTTCACAGTGCCAACTCTTTCCCTCCATGCCATGCAAGGAAGAAAAACTCATGCACAACCACATTGCATGCAAAAATCAAACTGGAGGTTTGAAAAACAAAACAACTACATGCAGAGCTCAAGCTCCGAACCAAATGAATCAACAAAACAAAAACCCTCTATCTTCTTCCTCGGTGGTTTTACAAATTTCAAAATATTAAATGCAGAGTAGGACTATTAGTCTATCCTACCTTTCCACCACCTCCATCTCCAATTTTGGTGAAGACTTATTTCAAACAAAAACATGCATCCAAAACTTTGGAAAAAAATCCAACTCGCCCATCTAAAATTTCCAATTTTCCTTTGCAAAATTTGGTTGCATAAAGAGATAAGGACTTAATAACTCACAATTAAATCCTTGGAATCATTGCCTCCCACTTACACCTTACCATGTCGTTCCATAGGCCCCCTTAGGTTAGCCACACACACATTAGGTTAGGTTTAAACATTAATTTAGGAACCAACATAGGTCCATAGGTAAGTCTTTAGTCTTAGGTTAATTAATCACCTAAAAAAATAAACTTAGTAACTTAGGTTAGATTACCCTTTTTAGGATAAGGTTCCTAGATTTAAGGAACATAGTGTAAATAGGTCCCATGTTCTATGAAAACTTCATCATACCAAAAAGAAAAAGAGGAACCAAATTGTTAAAATTCAAATACAAAGCAGAGATCCATGGAGAGGATCATATATAGCCTTTGCACATTCAAGGTCCTGAAACCTTCCATCTGTCCAAATTGGACATCATGACAACAAGATATGAAAATTAGAAGCATACCTTGGATCAATGGAATTGATCCAAGGTAATGTTGTTTGAATCCCCATAAATTATGAAAACTGAAACTCAAATTTCTAATCCCAAGCAGTGAATTTATTCTACATAAAAGAGATGGATTGCTTCATTTTCAATTAAGAAAAAACATGACAGAATGTACCTATTTCAACAGATAACTTATTATCTACTGCAAACATGATTTCTTAAGTCATAAGAGTACACCATCTTAAGACAAAATCACCTGTCAACATTTGAACCTTCTATGGTAGAAGTCATCATAGGTACCAGTCATGCTAGAGGTGTTACATACCTCCCTCCTAAAAAGCATCATCGTCTCGATGATTAACTTAGTCAAATAACTTTAATCAATAATATAACCCAAATTATGATTATTTCATTCATAAGTTCATAACAGAACCAAATTTGAGAAATTCAAATTTTCATAATTATTCAGTATTAAAATAGGTGTTTCCTTACTAATGAATTTAGTATCTGCCCAAAACTAACAGATTTATTGATATAATAAGAACAAAATCTTCAAGTATTATCAATCAACAAAATCAATTTTGTTCAAATAAATGTGGAAAAGAAATTTTCATATCTTTGAGGTTTTCCCATGTTACACTTTCTTCATTAAACTGGTCCCATTAGACCTTGCATTGACTTATTTCATGATTTCTTAAGTGTACCTGGTGAGTTTCCAGCACTCGAATGGGTTTAACCATGATTATTCCTAGGTCTTGGACCTGCAAGGAATTCCAATTTAACACATGTGATAAATCTAAAACATATTTCTTAAGTAGAGAAATATGGAAAACATCATGCATTCATGATAAAACAGGTGGTAAAGCTAAATGATAAGCTATAGGGTTGATTATTTCACAAATTTCTAAGGGTCCCACATAATGAGGTGATAACTTGGTAGCCTTGCCAAAGGTTATAGAACTCTTTTTCAGCTTAACCCGCAAAAAGACTTTCTCACCAAGTTCAAATTTCTTGTCAACCCTTTTTAGGTCTGCATAATTTTTTTTCCTATTAGATGCTTCTTTCAAATGCTCATGAATCATTTTAACTTGTTGTTCCATTTCAGTAAGGATCTCAGGTCCAATTACCTCTCTTTCTTCTATGTTATCCCAGCTAACTGGAGTTATGCATTTCCTTCTGTATAATGCTTCAAAAGGTGCCATTTTTAGAGAGGTGTGATATGTATTATTGTAAGAAAATTTGACTAATGGGAGGTACTCTTCCCATTTGTACTACTGATCCATGCAGTACATTTGTAACATATCTTCCAAAACCTGATTAACTCTTTCAGTCTACCCATCCATTTCTAGATGTTATGCTGAACTAAAATTTAGTTTAGTTCCTAAGGTTATGTTGAGGGTTTGCCAAAATCTTGATGTCATTCTTGGATCTCTATATGATATGATCAATTCAGGTACACCATGCAATCTGAAAATTTCATGCAAAAATATTTTTGCTAAAACAGGTGAATCATCCTTAAGATTACCAACAATGAAATGTGCTACCTTTGTTAGTTTATCAAGCAAAACTAAAATAACATCATCCTTAATTCTTTACATAGGCATCCCTTGAAAAAAATCCATACTAATTACTTTCCATTTATACTGCGGTATGTTATGAGGGTATAATAAACCAACTAGATGCATATGTTCAACCTTAACAGGATAACATTCTAAGTAGTGTGTCACAAAATCAATTATGTCTTTTTTCATCCCTTTCCAAAAATATTGTTGTTTTATATCATCAAACATTTTTGTAATACTGAGATGTCCTGAATAAGGTGAATTATGAAATTCAGTTAACAACTTCATCCTTAATTTATTTCTCGAAGGTATAGATACTTGATTATCATATCTCAAGATTCCTTTGTCATTGAAGTAAAAACCTTTATATCTCATATTTTTTGGATCTGCAGCAAGTGTTATTTTCACTTTCTAAAAATAGGAATATGATTCCATGATACTTTTTACTTCATTCTAAAACTGAATTCTCAAGGTTATAAGTGCAAAAATATGTTTCCTATGACTAAGTGCATCTAACACTCTCTTTTAGTTTTCTTTTATACAACTTATGTAAAAATCATACTGATATAGAAACTTTAACCACCTTTTTTTTCTTGCATTTAGATTTGGCTGAGTGAAAATATACTTTAACCCAAGATGGTCAATATTTAATTCAAAAGGTCTCCCTAAGAGATAATGCCTCCATACTTGAAGTGCATGAACAATGGCAACAAGCTCTAGGTCATGGGGAGCATAATTCAAGTTCATGTAACTTGATTTTTCTGATTTCATATGCTATAACATGCTCATAAAATAGGTGCATGTGTTGGCAAGGAAATTTTTTGGGTGGAAAAACTTATGGATTTCTTTCCAACCCTTTAGGAATCTAAGTCCCTCTACTTAACCAGTATGCAAATGTTGTCTATGTATGCATGTGACAAGAGAAGAATGGATTTCTATGGTTGCCTTTCATGGATGGGGATCCAACAAGGGGCACTCCACTAACCCTGCAGAAAATTCTTGTAGTTATCTACAACGGGGGGAATTTTCTATGAAGGTGGGAAAGGGAGTGAGAAAAGAGGTAGGAGAACTAATGTTGCAGGTAGAAAATCAGATTCCTGCACACACTAGTTAGAAACTTCACTCACATGCATTTATGAGAAGAAACAACCTTGCAAATGGAAACAAGATGAGATAAGAATTGCATTAACTCAAAGTTTCTAAAATCTCCTCATCAAAGAGGCTACAAAATCCTTTTTCTTATATTGATGCTTAAACAGAAGTTGTACATAGTGGAGAAATGGAGGAAATTGAGAAAGGGGGGGGGGAATGGAAGAAAATGGATATATCCTTTGTTTTCTCTAAGTATAATCCACTCATAAGTTTACAAGATCAATAGTCAACCCACTTGACAATGGCATGAAGAAGCCATTAAATATCTTGTAAGAAACGGTTACAACTTCTTCTTTGTTAGCAAGAAATGGTTTACAATCTTTTCAATCATTTGTGTCCGTTTAGATTCTTGATTCATGAAGAAATGCCAATGGTGGGAGAAAAACCATAGACTTTTCATAATGCACCCATTACACTCATTTTGTAACTTTGAATTTGAACCATTCATCTTGCCTTTGAAACTTTAAACTAGAGTCATCCATGGGGGAGAGATTTACTGGAGCAGGCATGGAGGATGATTTTTGCATTTTGTCACTTTATAGAGATTTGGTATTTTTTGACATTTTGGTCCACCCTTCCACCTTTTGATATAGGTCCTGACACGTGGCTTCACTTGAGTGGAGACAGAGTCGTGGCTCACTTTTATAATTTTATCTTTTTTAATGCGATGCTCAAAAACACAAATTGTTCCACTCCGCTCTGCCCACTTTGATTTGACCTTCGATGAGGGCTTAATATTTGACTTTCTTCCTCATAGCATGATCTAGGGTTGTGGGTCACTTTATGAATTTACGCCTTTTTCTACAAAAAGGCTCAAAACCTGCAAATTGATCTACTTTGACCGGCAGGCTTCCCTGCTTTGACTTTCTAATGACGTGGGGCTCAACATTTGACTTTTTTCCTCATAGCCTGATCAGAGGCTGTCGGTCACTTTTTAACTTTAAGCCCCTTTAATGAAAATGAGGCTCAAATTCTCAAATACTCCACCAATGGCCCACTTCCCCACTTTGACTCCTTTCAACTATGGGCTCAAGATTTGACTTTTTCCTTTATAACATGATCGGGGCTGCGGGTCACTTTATTAACTTTTCAGCCTCTTTTTACAAAAAGGCTCAAAACATCAAATTTCCCCACTGACCCAATTCCAATTAGATATTTCCACTGTACCCATGGATGATGGGGCAAAAATTTTATGGGGAAGAAAACGCCCATCGTTCACTGACTGTGGGAAAAAATGTAGAGAAGAAGAAAAATCCACCATTTATACACCTGATTTTCAAAATTTCTTACGTAAGCTAAGGGATTGAAAACAATACAAGGTTCGACGATCCATGGCCATAGAAAGATTGACAATTTCATTCAAATGAGGCTCAACAATAGAATTTTCATGCACGTCCAGAATAGGCAAATTCACCAAAATTTATAAAATCAAGCATGGATTGGAGGATTTGAAACAACTCTCAGGGCATGAATTTATCTATCTCTTCGAAATTCCAACTTGTACCCTTGAATACCTTTAGGAGGGCGAGAGATCGAAATTTTTCAAATTTGACTTGGAAAATGAAAACGTCGTTTCACGAGGGTGACAAAAATTGCAGACTCTATCTTTGTGAATGAAAACTCCACCATTGAAGACATGACATGGGAATCGTGGAATCTCAGTGTTCGTATTTCCCAAGGAATTGAATTAACAAGTGCCTTATCAATTGGGCCTTGAGAGTCCATATATAACCTACATAATTCAAGAGAGAAAAAGACATAGAACATAGATGCAAAGCAATAAAGGAAAAAGGAAACATCATGGGTCATAGACATGGAAAATGGAAACATGTCTATCAAAACCTATGCAGTACATGGAGGGGGACAACCAATTTCACTAATGCATACAATTTCATGTTTTATGTTGGCCTTCTTGTAAAAATTCCAACTGGGTTGTTGAACCTATCCTATGAGAGCGTGAGCTGAAAATGGTTTTGAATTTGTCGTAACCATCATGAATCATAAGGATGGGCATTTTGAGGTGACGAATGAATGCAAACCATAATGGTTAACCTTTTGGATTTTTATCATGTTCACAGTAAGTAGGATGAACGTCTAGGATAATGAATTCTTTAGTGTTCCATTAATTCAGGCGTATTCTGATACTTTACAAGTAGTGCTCCTTAATGCGATCCACCACTTACAGTCTATTTTCTTACAAGCTTACTCATGGAGGATCCTCTTGTAAAATGTTGTAGTTGCAGTGAAAATCTTCTATTGCAAACAATTGATGAGTGTAGGAGTTGAGAGATGGAATATCAATCGTGAGAGGAGTATTATGATTATAACTTGAAGGTTCCTTAATTATAGTAAAAGTTGAATCAGTGATATAGCATTTTATAGTGTCCTTCATATGAGGTAGTGATGAGATCCGTACAAGATAGATTATTACTAAGCTACATTTTGTAATTCTAGTCCAAATCCTTGAGATATATAAAGGGATTTACAAGATTTAGTGACCAAATGTTGTCACACTGCTCTTTTGCTTAATTCAGCCTCCTCTTTTTTGATTATTACATTGTGGATAGTATGTGCATAAGAATGAAACTAGACTTGAATTTCTGAAACTAAGACTATAATGTATTTATGGCCCAGCCCTAACTTGATTAGAAATCACATGTAGGATTATAACATGCATGATATTCTGAGGCATCAGATAAAAAAAACTACTCTAAGAATTTTTTTATGAAAACCATAAATTGTTTCAGAGTTGGACCTTTACCCAAAAGTACATCAAACTGGCTCATACAACCATTTGGTGAATATTCTATTGAAATAGTACAATAAGTGAGAAAACATTGAAACCTTGAGCACAAGGGGCCAAAGACAACCAAAGACAAAAGCTAATTAAGGCCTGATCTCAAATGTTCTATAAGCAACCCAGGACAATTGATGAACAAACAACAATGTTGTAACTATGCAGCCAAAAATTTGGGACTATCGGACTCCACAAGAAACAAAGATACAATGGAACTAACTAATAGATTTTTTGTACACCTGCAAGGAAATTATGGAGTGATACTAGATATTTCATGTAGTAGTGATTGAGTCCCAGTTAGAATGCCTTAGAATCTTTGTTATCTTTTGTTCTGTCGCATGTAGATGGAAAAATGCTGTTCGATGTCACATATTTGGTGGATATGAACTTGCATGATGTCGAGAATAGCTCTGTTGGCAAGGTAGTTCTTTGAGTACTCAAGGTCTATGAGCTGAGTGACAAATATTGGTGATTTCCTTCATGTTGGGGATAAGGTTAGGAAGAGGGTCCTTAACATACACTTAAGAATCTGAAAAATACATTTTTCTCCATATCATCATCTCATCTTCAAATTAATTGGTTTAATAGTAATAGGTGGTTGCACAGTAATGGTGGAACTATACAAGTGTGACTGCACTAATGTCAGACCATCCATATTGGCTCTTATGAGTATGGTTGAAAGAATAGTGGTACTAGAACTATGCCTTCCTTCTTAATTTTGATGTTCTCACCTGCATCTAGGAAAACACTTTCCTCAGATTTCTCTGTCAAACTATGTTCCCATCCATGCTCAGTGCCAGTGATAAATGCAATGAATTTCCCCTTCCTATGCAGTGAAATATCTTCCTATAACAAATGTAGTCCATTATTTCTAGTTCTGACATAGATGCTAGATGGATGCCTTTGAGTGCCCTTTGGATCCTTTGATATGCAAGCTCTAGGTAAAACCATTAGTATGCTTAGAGTTTCCCATAGTTTTATTTTGGTCATACTAACTGCATGATCAAATATGGTCTTTTGCATGGTTGATCCTCCCATTTTGTTAATTGAAAGAAGGTTGAACCATGAAGAACATACATCCCGTAGTCCCAAAAGATAAAAGCATCCCTCTGACAAAGAAATAATACCCGTATAGAAAAGAGTCATGGAACTCGAGACCTTGCAAAGAGCTTCAAATGGACAAGGGTTATCTGGGCAATTTCAGAGTTGTGAGCTGGAATACATTCAAATGTACGAGAGTCATAAAATTCCTCACAAATCTAGAGAGGGGATTCAACTATGTTATATAGGATGTGTAAGATGACTTATAAAGTAAAAAAGACAAAAAAGGTGAAAGATAGCTATCAATTTGACTATGTTTCTAACTTCATGGGGAATCTTGAAATGCTACCATTCTTTTAAGAATTAGAAATGTAGACCCAAGCACATTATTTTATGTCTACAGTAATCTATGTTACTACTATCATTTGGTCTAAACACATGTTTGATAACATTGTTTGGATGCCATTAAACACTTAGGTCTTGTTTTAATTGGGACTCTCAAGCAATGTCCATACTCAAGATTTCCTTCACACTTTCAAATATTGTTCAAATAATAGGTTTTTTGAGTCAGATGCTCCATGATTTATAGGGCTCCAAAGATGTCTAGGGTGAGTATGATTATCGGTTTGTAGTAAAAAATGGTGACTAGCATAATGAACTGTAATTAGATGACCCTTAGGATTTCGCATGGTACCTCCTATTGTACTTTATTTAGAGGCACCATAGAAGTTCAACATAAACTAACCAAACAGAAGGGGGTTCCAATGTTCTCAAGTGACCTGATCATTGTTGGGGATTGGGTACCTATATAGTATACACCTTGAATATCAATTTTCCATTTACACTTGTATCTTTCTTCCTCCAGGACTATAAAAGTTTTTCATAGCGTCCACTGAATTTCAAATGTTTTCTTCTGGCAACTACCATGATTAGTATTATCGACATACTTTTGATGGTCATATGAGATCTAAAGATGATTGAGTACCGATCCAAATTATCCGATGGTGTGTGGGAACACCTCTATTCTTAAAAAGATTTGTGAATCATGGTACCATGTTTAAAATTGAGGCTTAACACTCCATACTGTCAAGATTGAATAATATCCTCTGGGAAAGCCATAGTTACATACAACTAATTGTTGAATAGCTTCCAGAGAATTATCAACATGACAATTCAAAAGGATATGTTGAAACTCAGGTGTTCCATTGGATTTCTTTACAGTAGATAACACTATTAGGCACGGTAGAACCTCTTTTAATAATAGTTATTAATGGTGAAAATTTATTTAGCACAAACTAGAGAAATTGGTTTATTTTAGGGATCTATCTCTTTGAACAAGTATTCATTACCATCTCAGGGGAATATTTCATTAGCAGGTTCATTAACATAGAGTTGGTACCCCAATTTCAGCGGGGAACCAGTTTCCGTCATTACCCATAGCAACCCAGGTGAATTCCATTGAGACCTGGATCATGGCTAATGGGAATATGACTCAATTGTTTTGGAGGTCTTCATTACAAGCTTCTGTTGTTAGGTGAGGTTAATAATTTTTCCCTTTAAAATGTTTTGGATTAATTGCTTACCTGTTGTCCTAAGTTGCAATGAGGACCCATTTAAACTGCTCCCAATGTTGCATTATTTGTAAGAGCCTGCTACCATTTCATGGCTTTCCTTCAAATAATTTGAATTTCTCTCCCAGCCTAGGGTCCATTTACATCTTGTGAAAGTTGTTTCCTGTTGGTACCCAAATTTGTAATCTCCTTCACACTTGAGCAGCATCATGAGATTTTATAAGAAACTCAGAGGTAGATAAATGATTTATATGTTGTTTTTTAGCCGGGGAAGCAATTTATCTGACTTGTTAGCACTCAGGATTTGAAGAAGTGGGTAGCACCTTGAAAGGATTTTGATCTAATCCTCACTATTTTAGGTTGTGCCTTTCAACCAAGGTAAGAGAACCTATATTACAGCCTCTGTTTTGTGAAGGAGGTGGAGATATCCTTATACTGTGCATATTGTATGGAGATGGCCTTGGGAAAACATGATCAATTTTCCATTATTCAAACTCAATAGAGATGTCACTACTAAATGATGGAAATTCTTTCAAGACAAGGCTGAGGCTGCTAGAGACATGGTATGATCCTGATTTGCTTTGTGCATTTTTGTAAATGGATTATATTCTTTTGTTGACACACAATGGCAATGTAGGGGTAGTATGGGGTAGGATTAGTTATTCTGAATGAAATTTTTGGTGGGAGATTTTAGACAAGACTAACTAGAATTTTCTAGATTCTTTGAGGACCTTTGCAAGAAATTTGTAACAACCATCACAACAAAATGCTTCAAAGGGGTTAAGGATACTCCTTCAACTAGGATATGTGCACCAAATGGAGGCCCAGATCTGCACTCTTCCACAAATCTTTGAGAATTGCCACAAAATATTGAAGTAGATGAACAAACAAAGCATCCAGAAATCTCTATTTTATCATGACCTAAGGTGCACCCAAAGGTTTACAAACAATCTCAGAATTCAAGGAAGGTAAAGTGATTTAAATCTATTTATCTCTTTATCAGATGAAAGGTCTTCTGAATGTGAGACTGCAGATGTGACTAAACTATCAACAAGAAATGAGATTCATGTATGGTTTAAAAAGATTTTAAACACAAGACTGCAACAAGAGCAAGAAACACAAATTGAAAACATTCTGAAACATAAGTGCATGCAAAATTTTGCCAAGAGACAACACAAAATAATCAAAAATGACCAAATTTATCAGTAGGGGAATGTTATCAAGAACAATCTCAGAGCTTGTTGATGGCTTTACAACTGAAACCAACTCAACATGATACAAATCCAATGCACAAAAGGAATTAGAAATGGTTCTTAGGTGGTTTCTCAGAGAATGGGCTTCTTCCCAGATTTTTCTCGTGAATTTTCTAAGTTTCTCCAACCTTTTGCATGTCTCAAAACATTCATTATATAACTTTCAATTACATTTGATCCTTCTTTCCCAAGAAAATAATATGCCCATCATCAATTTTGTTACAAAATTCCAACATGATTCGCAGATAGGGACATTTAACAAATTTGCAACAAGAGTTATTAGGTGTTTCTAAAATGGCAAATAATTACAAATCCTTCATCATTATCCATTGTGGAGGCAAGTTTTTCATTCTCCAAGCATGTAGAGCCCTTTCATTTCATCATTTCATCCTTATCATTCCAAAATTTGATTCTACAACTTTATAATTTGATATTTCACGTTTTGCACGGACCTGAGTAAAAATTTATTTCAAAAACACCTCAAATCTAAAAATTAATCCCTAAAACTAGTTGCATTGATCTTTACAGGCACAAAGGACACAAATTCACCAAAAATTTGATGAAAAATGATGCAAAATTCACATTTCCACACTTCCTGGAGCAAAAATGGCAACCAAAAATGAAAATGTAAAGTTACCCTTGATCTGCTCTTTCTCCTTCAATATGGGCCCTCAACATGTCAAAATACAATTGAGAATGAATTCGGGCTCAATTTTTGACCTTTTAACATTTTTGGAAAAATGGAAAAATTTGACTTTTTTCTCCACCCCTCTGCCCTTGAAATTTGGTGTTGACACGTGGCATATGGTGGGTCCCATAAAAATCGCGGCTCCATTCTGCGCATTTTGACCTTTTTTGAATTTTGGATTTTTTTTACTTTTTGTCCCGCGGGCTTACACCTCCACCTTTTCCCTTGACATGTGTTAGCCTCTCTATCGCTGAGGATTTGCGGGCTTATTTCATGTTTTAACCTCTTTTTTTTGCTAAGGGAAAATTTTCAACTTTGCCTCTATGGGCTTGCACCTCCGGTTCCTTCTTTGCCATGTGTCAATCGTTGGTTCATCGCGGAGCCACACCTCAAATTTTCATTCTAAGTCTTTTTTGCAAAAGGGAAAAATTTCCCTTTTACCTCCGCCGGCCCGCCGACCTGCTCTGCCTTCGCCATGTGTCTCCCTGTGGCTCATTCGCGGGCCAGCGACTTAATTTTTTGCCTTAACTCATTTTGACCAAAAAATGGAACAATTTCCCCTTTGCCCCCGCTGGCCTGCTTTGTCCCTTCCCTGCCACGTTTCCATCTCTCTTCCATTGTGGCCCCGCGGACCTTTCCACATCTTTTTCCCTTTTCGCCAAAAAGGGAAAAATTCTTCTAAGTCCCCCATCGGCCCACTTTCCCCTTTTCGATTTTTAAGACATGTGTCCACCTGTGATTAGCTGTGAGGTTTCAGGCCAGTTTTGAATTTTAAAAATTTTCAAAATAAAATTCAAAAATCTCCAAGGAAAATTGACTCCCTCGCTTCTCCTCGGCCAATCGAAACATGCCACGTAGGCAATTTGGAAAAAGCGGAGCCTTGTGCCCGAAAATGCCCCATTTTCCAAAAAGGAAAAAAAAAAAAGTTATAACACTTCCCCACTTCTCCTCAACTAAGAAGATGCTACCACGTACCCTCTAACTTCTCAGCAATAATTTGATGGCTAAAATACGCCTGTCTGACCGTAAAAAACACATAATTTTTCCAGTTGTGCCAGAATCCAATTTTTTCACCAAGGATGGAATTTTTTTGAAATAGAATCAGATGAAACATGATTATGAGCATTTCTCTACCACAGGGATAGATTTTCAAAGGCATATAGGTATAAAATGATCATTTTTAAGCTTCCACGGTCGGGAAAATGGAAAAACGACATAGCCCACAGATTTTAAGAATTTAGGGCAAAAATTAGGGCAAACTTGAGTATTCTTGCAAAATGGGGCATGTCAAATGATTTTAAAATGGATTAAGGCATGGGAACAAAGGCAACAACTTCATTTTACCCATTAAAACTATAGAAAATGTTTCATGAAATGTAGAGTGAAAAGAAAATTAGGGTGAAGGTGGTGTAAGATCAAAATGGACACCAACATCAGCTCTAGCTCGGGGATGGGAACTCCCTGTGAGTGCCACAAGAACAATAAGTAGATCAAGTGCCAAAATAATCCATTGGGAAAATAAGTCATGAGCCAAAAATCACCAAAAATCAGTTGAGAACCTGACAAAAATGGTTGCCACACGCCAAGGCAAACCACAAACCGACAAAATACCAAAAACAAAGTGAAAAACTAGACACTATAAACTATACAAGTGGCGCATACCTCAAATTTGAGGATTAATCCAAGAAATGCTTCAGATGTTTTCCATTAACAGGTAGTTCAAGAAATTCCCCATCTAAATCTTTGAGAAAAAAGGTATTCTCACCAATTCTGATATCAATGGAGTAAGGGCATATCCATAATGCATCAAATTTTCCATGTTGGACTTTATCTTCATTTATGTTGTCCCATAACAAAACCATATCTCCAATATTGAAGGCCCTAGGAGTGACCTTCTTGTCAAACAATCTTTTCAAATTCTCTCTAAATCTGACATGCCTCTGGTGGGATGCTCTTCTTTCTTCATCTAGCTCCACAATCTGATTAATCCTTGCTTCATATGGATTGACCTCTTGATCCTCAAGTTGTTGAACAAACTGAAATGAAGATAATTACAAATGTAAGGGCAGAAGAGCTTGAGTTCCATACACCAACTTAAATGGGATCTTACCAGTAGTTCTCTTGGTAGTGATTCTATCAGCCCAAACTGTAAATTTTAATTGTTCACCTCATTTTATTTTGTTCAACTCCAAGGTCCTCCTAATGATCTTCAATAAGTTCTTATTGCTAGACTTAGCATTTCCATTCCCTTGGGGGTTATTGTTTGAATAATAATTCAGATTGGTTCCATACTCCTTGCACATTACCATCAATGGTTTGGCTCTGAAACACATGGCATTATCAGCCACAATTTGACTGGCACACCAAATCTGCATATGATATTGTTCAACAAGAAGTCCATAAAAAATTGGTGTGTTGCTTTCTTGGTGGGGATTGCCTCTACCCACTTGGTGAAGTAATCTGTGGCTACAAGGATCCATTTATGTCTAGCACTAAAAGGTTCTGATATCTCACCAATGAAGTCCATCCCCCATTGTTTGAAAGGAGATTCAATTGATATAGGTTGTAAAGGAAGGGAGCCTAAAGCTTTCATTCTTCCAGAGAAACGTTGGAATCTTTCACATTTTCTAATTAGCATGGTTGCATCTTTAAAGAGAGTAGGCCACCAATAACTAGCTCTCAAAACCTTGTGTGATGTAACCCTTCTAGCAAAGTGTCCTCTAAAAACTCCCCATGGAAATCAACAATCACTTTGGGAGCTTCATCTTTAATTAAACACTTCAAGAGGACACCTTCAGGGTTCTTCCAAACCATCCCAAAGTCAGTGATGATGTATTTTTGAGAAGCTAACTTGAGGGCTCTTTTCTAATTTTTATTTAAATGATTAGGACATCATAGGTGTTTGAGGTAAAAGATTATATCCTTGTACCACTCAGAACTTACCAATTTCCCGAGAACATCTGCCCTTTCTTCCTCTACTTCATTCACTTCCATAGTCTGCAAGTTGCTCTCAACCATGAGCTTAGCAAGACCCAAACCTCTTACCAACTTTTTGGTTTGGATGTCCATATCATACTCTTGCAGTTTATTCACCCATCTACATCTTTTACTTGAGATCTCCATCTCTGATAAGATGTATTTTACCATGGTGTGGGGAACATAAGCAACAACTTTTGAACTTAAAATATAAGGCCAAAAAACCTTTGTTGCTTTCACCAAGGCAAATAATTGTTTTTCCATTATTGTATATTTTAACTCAACAACTTGTAAAGCCTTGCTAAAGAAGGCAATAGGCCTCTCAGTCCCATCTTCCTCCTTGTGGAGCAAAAAGATTGCATAGTATTTTAGAAGAAAAGGAGAAGATTTGGAAAGGCTTTTTTATAATTCAGAGTGTCGAGACAGGTGCATGTTTGAGTTCCTCTTTGATTCCTTCAAATCTGAATAATAGCCTCCTCCCACTTGATAACT
>JAHRHJ020001236.1:0-28498 GCA_019776745.2 Taxus chinensis
TTGGGTCGTAGGGTGTTAAGTGGTTGTGGAAGTCGAATTTGAGTGACACCTGGTCTCTTCTTTAAATCAGCTAGGTGTACATCAAACGGCTTTGGATCACCTTTGGCTACAAATACCTTTCCCAGATGTAGGAATCTTACTTCTTGAAATAGAGTGGAAGGGATTGCCTTCATGCGGTGTGTCCATGGTCGGCCGAGGATCATATTATAATTGGTTTCCCGATCTATAATATAAAACTCAGTCAGGATTGTTTTAGGTCCCAAGGTGACCGGTAGTATTATGGTTCCTATCGATGTGGCTTTAAGGCTATCGTAGCCCCTCAAGGTATTTCGTGTAGTAGAACAGTTCGTTTCTCCATATCCCAATTTTTGGAGAAAATAGAAAGGGACTATGTTAACCATAGCTCCATCGTCAACCATTGCCCGTTTTACATAATTATTATAAACCTGTACTTGCAAGTGTAGGGCTGGATCGCCTCGGCGTGCGATCTCGGCATCCGTAGGCATTTTAATTATCTCGAATATGAATTCGACATCCCTATCCGCCTGTCCCGGAGGATAAACATCAAAGTCTATATGATTTACTTGTGCTTCTGGTGGTGGAGTGATACTAATTAAATGACCCAAACCTAACGCCTCTAAAAGAGCAGCCCTGTGAGCAGGGGAATTCTTTAGTTAATCAAGGAATGAAATATGCGAGAAAGTTTTTGTTAGATCATTAATTAGATCGTAAGCACCCATAGGTTTTGCTACGGTTTGCTGGATGTTATCTGTTTCTGGTAGATGGCTTGGACTTGGTTGAGAGAAATACTCTCGTGTCCTCGTAATTGCTTCAACGGGTAATTCGGAGTCTAACTCTACTAATCCAACTACCTTAGGTCGCGGCTGACTTCCTAGTTGTGGCGCAACTAACGGATTTAGCGAAGTTGAGGCCTCGTGATCGTTGTTTCCTGTCATTGCGCCTTTGTTTGTTCCAGTTGGTTTCAACCCATTGTTATCATGATTTGGGAGTGGGTCATTAAAGATCTTGAGAGGGGCATTCTGAGGGGAAACTGCCCTTGCAAAGGTACTTTCCGTTGGTGACGTAGGATCTGCTAGGAACATAGCCATAAAAAATTGTTTTTGCTCATTTGGCAAGCGTTGCATGAATTTGTTGTAGTCACGACATGTTCTAGTGTCATGACCCCGAATTTTATGGAAACCACAATAAGAATTGGGATTATAATTCCCGTTTTGTTGGTTTGGTGTGTATTGTGGCCTAAAATTCCAATCAAACTGTTGCCTATTAGGACCAAAGTTTTGGAATTGTTGTTTTTGGTTTTGACTTTGGTTTTGGTAACCAAATGAGTTTTGGCTTGGCCCTTGCATGGGATTTCGCCGTTGTTGTTGTTGTGGATTATTAAAATCCACCGTATTGACCGTCGGGGTAAAATTGTTGTTTCTTTGGTTGTTTGTTTGTGACGGAGTATTAACGACATTTACCCTCTTGGGCTGGTCAGTTACCCCATCTGTTGTTACCCCACGATTTTTGTTAAGGATTTTGGGTCCTTGATTGACGCTTGTGGTGGTTGTATTATTTTGAGTAGAGGTGATTAACCTCCCGTTTGCTCCATACGTCTTACGGCCACTATCTATTACTGCTTGATCAATTCACAGAGCGCTCTCAAGTACTTCATCATAAGTCCTTAGTGGGAACTTCTGGACTTCTTCCTTCACTTCTTTGCTAAGAGAATGAAGGAATAAATCGCATAGCTCCATCTGATCCATGTTTGGAGCGCTTGCCAAGGAATAAAGGACTGTGCGCCACCTTTGGATGAAATGGGCGACAAACTCGTTATGTTCTTGCTTGATGTGCAAGAACTTCCTGATTCCTGTCCTTAATAGTTTGTTCATGTCGAAGGATTTGATGAACTCCGACACGAGTTATTTGAATGAATGTATGGAAGCTTCAGGTATTCTATAATACCAATCGAGAGCGATGCCTTCAAGCGTTTTGGGGAATATTTTAGCAACGACCCCATCCCATGGGAGTAATTCTCGAATGGCTGTAGCGTAAGCTTTGATATGCGCATTCGGATCTCCTTCTCCTTTGTATTAGGGCAAATCGGGAAGAGGCCTTGGAAGCATAACGCTTCTTATGGCAAAATCTAAGGGCTCCTTTAAATATTCTAAATAAGTCCCTATCGCACACGTCTCAACCATTGATGGTGCCTATTGAGGAGGCGGTGGCGGAACAAGTTGTTGATATGGCATAATGTACGCATTGGCAGGGGCATAAGGCAGTCCCTGTATTTGAGTAAACATGCTGGGGGATGATTACGTATCCCCTTGTGGTGATTTGGAATACATGTTTAAGTATGAAGGGGTACTATCCAGGAATGGATTGCTCTGTACCGGACCAGGAGGAACTGTGCTAGCGATAGTGGGTCTAGTTGGCACTTGTTGTGAATACTGAGGAGTCATACCTAACGTGCCTACTCCTGTGAGGAGATCTACTTGGATAGGATGGTGTGGAGGATTGGAACTCCCTGTTTGTATGAATTTTGAATTTTGATTTGCTTGGGCAAGTTCTAATCCTCTAACCTTTTCTATTAGCGTTTAAATGACTTCGTTTGGTGAAGTCACGATATCGTGCCTTGGTGGCATTTGTTGTATATCCTGGTGTTGTATAGGCATGTGATAGCCTGTCATGAACTGATTGCTATCTTGCCAAGTTTCTCTAAGAGTATTTTCTATACGTGATGGCATAGAGGTATTTTCTTGAGGAGAGAACTCGGGCTGTATTTGCAAAATTCCTATAGGTGGATACATGCCTTGAGAGCGTTGTTCATTCCTAGGATAACGTATTGAGTACTCGTCATCTAGAACTAAGTATGGATCTGATTGTTTGCTAATATGTGGTCTAAGTAGCACCTGAGGAGATAAAGCAGATTCTCCAGTCAATGTCATATTGTTTGAGCCTGAAGGCTCTGTTTGTGTTTGAGCGAGTTGTTGCTCCAACCCCTCTGCTTGGAAGGACGAACTATATCTAATCCTTGGCGTTTGTGTTGACAACTGATTAGTTGAATAGTTGTCGCCCCACATTGAGAGTGAGGGTGATGATTCCCTATTCTGTTAGGCATAGTATGCCTCAAGACCCAGGAGGGGTCTGCCATATGCATCGAATCCTGACATATTCGGGGGGTATATGAATACCCGCAGAATAATGGGAAGGAGCGAAGGTGATTTGTGAAGGGAAACGTGATATTTATGACTCCGAACGAGAAGGTAGGAAGTTTTACGTCAGCTTTACTAATTTCGTTTGTTTCACGTCAGGTTCACCAATTTTGTACGTCGGAAAAGCAACAGGCGAGCGTGAGAATCAACAAGTGACTCTTCCACGTACCCGACCTCCTGAGGTCGTGCCGAGACAGCCGGTGGGGGTAGAATATGCAGACAAACTAGTTGGGGAGTCTAATGTCTTCGACACGCACTAATGGTATTTGCGAATCTAAGGCAAAGAAGGCCCTTCTAACTTGGACTGGTGTGATAGATCGATCAGCGAGGATGACCACTCGAAGGCTCCAATCAATATCAAGCTCTAGCGTGATTCGATCTATGGGTTGTGGGATGCGTGGAAAATGACCCGGGATGGTTTTGTGTATTTCTCCTGATAGGGTCATATGGCGAATATAGTCAACTCTATGGACGATTCTCTGGCCTAGTCCAAAATTCTCTAGCTTTGTTAGCTGTGGTGTCTAGTAGGGACAACTGTTGAATGATGATAGGCGGAATCGGAGTAGACTGAAATACTAATGTGCGTAGGCCAGTGTCTATATCTAACTGACTTGTAGATTTGTTAGGCTGTGGGATTTGTGGATCACAACTGTAGACTCTTGGTTGTTGCGGTCCTGTTATGGTCATACGTGAGATCAAGTTCTAATCCCTAGTATCCAGTAGTCATAAGCTTTCTCAGCCTCTACGTTTAGAATCAGCAATTGTGCGATTTTCTCAGCATACCTCACAGGTGTTGTAGCAACTTGAATTCTTAAGCTGGTATCTATATCTATGAGGGTATCTCCAGCGTCTGGCTGTGGAACTAAAGGATCGCACCCGAATATTTGTTCTCTTTCAAATCCTTCTACAGTCATGCGGATGTTTTCTAGGATAACCTATAGTTTGGCTGATTTGACCAAAATGTGTGTGCTTGGTCGTCTTCGATGTTTAACCCTCTCAACTATGACCTGATCTGTTGGAAGTCTGTTGTTGTTTGGAAGACTTGTATCCTAAGGTTTTGGTCAATGTCAGTTATTGCCACTACGATATTGGGCTGGGGCACAATTGGCTCGAAAATGTATTCCCTGGGCTCCCTAGGTCCCGTAATTGTCATGCAAAAGTAGTAATGGAACAAACTATAATAAAGTAAAATCTAAGTACACTTCTAGCATATGTAATTTCTTTTTGTATTTTCTGGCAATTTATAAGAAAGCAGTTATTTAAAATATTTAGAATTGACAACTAAACTAATAACGTAAAACAAACAAAATAGCCGAGTGTAGCTATTTGTCTGTGCAATTTTGTATATCTATTCTAAACAACGAAATGACTAATCTATTTGCAAGATTCTCGATCCTACCTCAGAAGTGAGGAATGAATCATAGTTTCTCAGAAACTATCAATCCCCACAACCTCCCTGGCAATATCAAGAATGGAAATAACTGAAATAAAGCGATTGACTACTTTATTTGATAAGTTCTAACTAAAACTTTGAAAGATGGAACCTGGATTTCGCAGAGCAGTGGCGAATCCGACAATGTGTATGTTCTTGTCCCCTCAGTATGATCTCTTCGTTCTTTGTGCTCACGTGAATCCAAAAAAGCGTGGAATGCTTGCATCAACAGGAATAGATATTTGGATCAATGGACAGCCTTCAGACTGCAGACAGAATAGAATGCGGATAGGAGAGGGATAACGCAAGAGTACAGAGCTTGGCCTATGCAATTCCTAGCGGGGTCTACTGCGAATCATGCAACAAAAAGCATCCAGAACCTGAAAACTAGTCTGTATGAAGAGCAAAACCTGCAACTTTAATGGCTGCCTAAACTATTCTACTCCAAAAACAATGATATTGTTTGCACAAGTTGGATCTGTGGCTTACCAACAGCTGAGTAATGCAACCAAGCATGTGAAGGATTTAAACTATCAAACTTAAGCAAACTAGAAGACTGAACTACTGAAAATGGTGAGTTTGAAACAAGAATGAGGGGCCCAAATAATGTTTGCACTTGCACAAGTTGGATATGTGGCTTACCAGCTGCAACCCAATACTAACCAAAGCACTCAATGAGAAAACTAAGAAATCTAAACAAAGGAAAACTAAATCTGCTGTAACAAGAAATTCAAAAGCAAACTTTGGAGCAAAACTCAGAGGCCAAAGTAATGTTTGCACTTGCACAAGTTGGATATGTGGCTTACCAGCTGCAACAAAAAACTGAAACAAACCTGCAACAAACTATGCTACCAATCCTAAGCAAACTAAAAAGACCACAGCACTGACAAATAAGAAAGTTGGAGTGAAAATGGTGGCCCTTTGCATGTGCACAAACCATGCATTTATAGGAATTCCAACACTCAAAAACCAAAATCAAATTGAACTCCTAAACAATAAACAAAGGAAAAACACTGTTCCAGGGGACCAAAAACATTAATGCATGCCCAAGTCGGCAAGAAAAGCTGGTGAGTCGTGATATTTCACGCGGGTTCGCGTCAAAAGAGTGTTCTGGAAAACGCGCATAGGACCGCCGCCCTGCTCAGGGCGGCGGTTACAGGACTGCCGCCCTGTTCAGGGCGGCGGTCACGAGACCGCCGCCCTTCAAGGCGGCGGTTCCGTCACTGAAGACCAAAAAGCCAAGAAAAGAGGGAAAAATAGGGAAAACAAAGCACGCGGGGGCTAAGCGGGGCATGCGGGATGTTAACGCATATTTGTAAAGCTTCTCTGGATCCCGAACACCTTGCGAAGAGACCTGTATCATCATTGGGGCACTTGTTACACCGTTCCGCAGTACAGTACCTTACAATTTTGGGTACGTACAGTTTCTCAGTTTGTTCGTGGTAAGTTGGATCATGACTCCATTTCCCAATAGTTTATTATTGGCACTTGGTATGCTATTGGTTTTTATGACACTCACTGGGAGTTCCCATCCTCGAGTCAGAGCCAATGTTGGTGCTCATTTTGATCTCACCCCGTTTTTCCTTGAAAATGTCTCATTCCGCATGGTTTGAAGTTTTCTCTGTCCCCGTGTATTGATGCATGAAGGTTTTTTCCTTCATTTGGTTTCCATGGTCTATCCTTTCTTTTGGTCGAGGATGACATTAAGTCCAGAATTTATTTTTCATTCCTCTGTCCATGTGAAAGAATTTGTAACTTAGGTGTAAATTTGGGTTTTTTACCTTCTGTTTTTCCACAGTCATGTTTTGTTTTCCCCATCAATTTATATCTCATCATCTTCAGCTACGTGGTCTTTTCTAATTAGATGTGGCTCGGTGGGGCATTTTAAAACACTAAGGCCCACTTCAACTCAAATCTTATCCACGTGGAGGGCCGACTCTCATCTAAAAAATTCTCCTCTTGGATTGATCTTTGAAATTGAGCCAAGGAGACACGTGGAGGTTTCCACTGGCCCTACCTATACTTAAAATTTTCTTCAAGTGATCGGTGTAGCTTTTTCAGACTCAGGACACGTGGAAGGCCCGCACTTGTTTGGGGTCTCCACTCTTGGGATCCATATCAAAAGAGCGTGGAAGGGACACGTCGAGGTCTCTTCTCACTCTGTCCATACTTAGAATTATTTAGTAGTGGATGCAATTCTGTCAGGTTCTAGACATGTGTTGGACTAGTTCTTATTTAAGGATCCACCTCTGAGTCCTATCTTAGGAGTTACACCGGGGAGACACGTGGAAGCTTTTATTGGCTCCTCTCTATACTTTCTAAAGTCTAGGACATGTGGAGGGACCGTGCCTATTTTGGGACATGCCCCTGAGTTATATTTTGAAAGAGTGCTAAAAGGACATGTGGTGAGCCCATGCTTGCTTAGGGTCTCCACTTTTGGGCACCATATGAAAAGAGCACCATAGAGACATGTGGAGGCTTCCACTAACTCTGCCTTTGCTTGGAATTTTCAACGGCTGAGGAAACCTTCTTAGACTCTAGGCATGTGGCGCCTTCCGCTGGTCCCTAAAATACTTTCAACAACTATTTTGGGTTGAGACACGTGGTGAGCCTGCGCTGGTTTAAGGTCTCTACTTTTGGGCACCATATCAAAAATGCGCTAGTGAGACATGTGGAGGCTTCCACTGGTCCCTTTTATACTGAGACTTTTCAAAGGCCAAAAGGGAAAATTTTGGGCCTAGGGCACATAGAAGACCCGCACTTGTTTGGAAATTTTCCTCTGTACTTACACCTCTGTAGTTGTGCCAAGGAAACACATGGACGACTCTAATCTAAAGTTGAGAAAGGGAAAAATCAAAGGTTGCTATGCATTGTATCTGATTTACTACCATTTTTTCTCCAAGACTCCTGGAGATGTGAATATGCATTATTTTTTATTGTTTTCTAATGAAATTCCTTGTCATTTTTGTCTGCAAAGTATAATTGAATGAATCTAGAGCTTAATTTTTTATTCCAAGGATTGTAGAGGTCAATCTTTTGAAGTTGGAATTACTCGGGTAATGGCAAAAAACATGAATTACTAGACAAACTAGATGCAAAGCAAAGTTGTAGGCACAAAGGATGAAAAATGTGTTGCCATAGTAGATGACTGGGTGCCCCAGTTAAAACAATGATGGGAATATTTGTAATGATCCACGTTTTTTCCACCTGGTAGATTTTGGGTGCGAATTTGTTAAAAAATCACTTTCCGAGACAAATTGGTAACGAGAAAAGGTTCCTCAAATATTATTCTTTTTGGGTGGAAAATTTAGGATGAGTGAGCATGTCAAATGTATAAATGCAATGAGAATAATCTTGTAAATGGTTGGGTGTTAATTTTTATGAGAAAATTTGAGGAAGCCCATCTTCTGAGATACTATCTGAGAAACCTGTTAATCTCTTATGTTTTAGATTCAATCACATCAAGTTGGTTTCAAGTGTATAACCATTGACAAGCTTTGAGACTATTCAAAGAAACTTTCCCTTGCTGATGAATCTAATCAACTTGAAATTAATTTGTGTTAATCTTGGGAAAATTTGTGTTTGCCTCATGTCCGAATGTCTGGAAGTAGTTTTTTTGTTCATAGTGCAATCTTGTGTTAAAATCCCTCTGAACCAAACAAGATCTCGTCCCTTTGATAGTTTAGTGGAATTTTTTGATTTTATTATGAGAAGAGCCTTCATCTTGTAATGAAATAAACAATTAAAAATCACTTTACTGTCATTTTGTTGCTAAAGATTGTCTGTAAGCCTTTGAGTGTATCTTAGGCTAGAGAAATCAGGGGTATTTAATGTTTAATTGAGTTTTTAGCTCGAGTCTTCATTTTTAATTCTTAAAGATTGTGTGAAACCATGCAAATATGGGCCTCTATTGATGCACACTTTATGGTTGAAGGAATATTTTAGCTATTCTGAAGCATTTTTTCATTTAGTTTTCCAAATGTTGTGAAGGTTCTCAAAGCTTTGGTATAATCAACTTTATCGTGCTTAATCTCCCACCAATAAATTTCAAATAACTATGAATCCTACTTGAAGTACCCTTGTTTGCACTATGTCTCCACAAATGAATAAATTCTACTGCCAAAATATGTAGAAGAAATAATGATTCAATAATTTCTTTAGTAGCCTTAAACCTTATTTAGGAAATATCACCATTCTTTAGAAGTGAAAACTCGTGAGAGTTAAATTTTGGTGCATTGATCATATTTTCTCAAGGTTTCCTATCAAATTTTTACAAAGAAGGATATATTCATTCTCCTTCACCAACATAGGTTACAAAATGGGTCCTCTCACCCTATTCAAAAGGCATGGCCTAAAGTAGTGAGGATATATCAAATCCTTAATGAAGGTGTTATCCATTTCTCTAATGCCCGAGTGACAAAGAGTCAGAAGAATCCCCTCTTTCGCTATAAAATGACTTATAATATGATCTGTCTATCTCTCAGTGTCTTGCTAAATCTATGATGCTACTTGGTTTTCAAGGGAGAATCAATTTTGATACCAACAGGCCCTCCATCAGCTGAGGATCACAGAGGCATATATTCATAAGACAACCTTTTGTACGAGATATGGCCACTACGAGTTCACAATAGTGCCTTATGGTGTGACGAATGCCCCCACAGTATTCATGAGTTTGATGAATGGGATATTTCAGACATTTTTATATCACTTAGTGCTCATGTATTTTTGATGACATTTTTATTTTACTCACGTGACGCATGAGGATCACCTTCGCTATGTTTTGCAGTGTTTTGGAGAGCTGCAACTTTATGGGAATATGGAGAAGTTTGCATTCTTTCAAGTCAAAGGTGCAAGTACTTAGGTCACATCATTTTTGCGGAAGGATATCCTTCGATCCTTCCAAGATTAGAGCTATTATGGATTGGCATGCACCAACACTAGTGTGACCAAGGTGCGCAGTTTCATGGGGTTAACAAGTTACTATAAGAGATTTTTCAGGAATTTTCTCAGATTGCACACCCCATCACTTCCCTTCAATGGAAAGGGAAGAATTTTTTTGGTCCAATGGATGTGAGAAGGCCTTCATTACATTTAAGGTATGCCTTACGTAAACATAGATTCTTTCTGTGTCAGACAATCTGAGGGATTTATTTGTGTGTAAGGATGCTTCCTTGATAGGATTAGGTGGTGTAATGTTGCAAGATGGACATGTAGTTGAATTTGAGTCTCACAAAATCAAGGATCATGAGCTCAACTATTCGAATCATGATCTTGAGAATACAACAGTTGTGCATGCTTTGGTTCGGTGGAGACATTTCCTTCTTGGCTGGAGGTTTATTCTCAAGATAGACCATTTGATCTTAGATCACCTCTTCACGCAACCCAATCTCAATGCTTGTCAGTGGCATGTGGAATGGAATTTCTATTTGAGTATGACATGGAGATAGAGCATGTGAACGGGAAAGATAATGTTGTTGCCGATGCGCTGAGTAGATGGAGACATTTTGGTCTATGGCTACTTCAGTTGGTACAGATTTACGGAGCATGATTTTTTGACAACTTCCACATGACATTTCTACCTTGTAGCTAGATCAGAGTTGAGTCTCAGAGACCCCTTGAGGGGAATTTTGATGGTTTTACATTAGATTTAGATGGAATTCTTAGAAACGTAAAGTTGGATCTATGTACCTAGGGATGGAGGTTTGAGACAAGATATCTTGGTAGCAGAGCTCATCATGCACCTTATTTAGCCCATCCAGGGGTGAAGATGATGCATGCCACCTTGAGATAGGTTTACCATTGGAGAGGTCTTTGGAGATATGTAGCTTAGTTTGTGTCACGTTGTTTAAAGTGTCAAAGGGTGAAGGCCGAGCATCAACATCCAGCTGGCCTTCTTTACCCACATGCTATACCAGAGTGAAAATGGGACACCATTTCCATGGATTTCATAGTAGGGCTAATGATGTCGAGATACCACCGTGATGTCATCATGGTCATGGTGGATAGATTGATGAAAGTGGCTCATTTTTCTCCAATGAAGACCACCTATACAACTAGTGCAGTAATGAGAGTGTACTTGGATTAGATTGTTAGACTGCATGGGATTTCGAGGAAGGTCATATGCAACTGTGATCCCTTATATACATCATACTTATGGACTACCATGCAATAGGCCCTTGGGACGAGTATCAATTTTAGTACAACATATCATCCAGAGATAGATGGACAGAAGGAATGGGTGAATCATATTTTAGAGGAAATGCTTCAGATGTACATCATGGATCATCAGTCGAGGTGGGAGGAGTACTTGTACTTGGTTGATTTTGCATACAACAATAAAATTTCACAGATTTCTATTGGGATGGACACCATTTAAGGAAATTTATGGCACAAGGGAGTGCAAGACACCTTTGAGTTGGGATAGATTTTAGGACAGAGTATTTACTGGCCCAACTTTGTTACATGACATGGAGGAGAAGGTTGTTTTTATTCATCAGAGGTTGCAAGAGGCACATGATAGGAAGAAGAAGTATGTAGATCATAGGAGAGTTGACTGTAGTTATGAGGTGGGCACAAAGGTGTTTCTTCATGTCAAACCTCATAAGAGTCCTATCTGTTATGAGAAAAGGCTCTAAGTTATCTCCTAGATTTGTGGGTCCATTCGAGATCCTAGAGTGGATCGGTCCCTTAGCTTATCATCTAGCCTTGCCACCCATCTTGTCTCACATGCATGATGTGTTCCATGTATATGTTCTTAGGAGATATATCCAAGATCCTTCTCATGTATTGGATTGGATAACATTGCAGGTGCAGGAGTAAGGGAAGATGATGGTGGACCTCATGTATATTTTAGAGTGCAGGACCCTGGGCCTTCGAGACGGAGAGATTGATCAGGTGTGAGTTTAGTGGGATAGTATGATGAGACTGTTGCTACATGGGAGGATGCTATGTTGTGACTGAGCCAATTTTTCACACCTATTTCAGTGACTTCCAGGAGGAATTCAAGTCTAAGGGGAGGGGGATGTAGTGCCCACTCCTCTTCGACACTTATTATATTTTGATTTCGATTATTGTTGACTATAGACATGGATATTATTCATATCATTTTGGTTTAGCATGATGTTAGATGATAGAGATATTCTTACTATTAATGGATTGTGATTCATAGTATGATTTGTGTGGATGTTTAGAAACAAAGAGAGATATTTTATATTGATGGTGATGATGCATTGTTATCATATATACTACTGACATTCGTAATTCTCATCATGTTGACTATGATTAGCATTTGAACTAATCTAGTGATCTTACTGATATTGATGAAATGGTAGAATTGAGATGTTGTTGAAATTATAAACAAATGATAGCATTGTTTAGTTTAGATGATGATTTAGTTATATGAGGATGTTATTGATGGATGTGCGTATATTTTATCTTTGATATATTTGATGTGGCAATGAGGTCGAAGGAGGTATTGTGTGATTTTGCAAGTAATTATATCACAACAATCAAAAGGGGGTTAGGAGACCAACCACAACGGAATACTGGATGGATACAACGATGGTCACCATGACAACTTGTGTAATGTTTGATGTTTTGTTATTATTTTGTTAGGGGGTCCCCATGGGGGGAATGACCTCCAAATGTGACCATGGGCTTTGTGTGTAATTATTTTCCTTTTCTTTTATTTACTTTGGAGTATGTGATTTATTTTGTGATGTAATTCATTTAATCATTGTTGATTAATGTGCCTTAATTAAGTGAATTAATCATGTTTATTAAGTTAATTGGGGATGTGACAAAAAGGGTCCATTTATTAGAGTAGTTTTTTTTTTAGATCTTGTGTTTTAAGTTGAGTGTATGTGACTTTGAGTGTTGTACACCCTACCTTACTTGGAAAATTCGGATTTCGGCTCAAGGGCCATTTTGGGAGGCTTGTGTGACAAGTTAAGCTTGTCCCACACCTCTTAATTTCATATACCAAGTATACCTATGGGTATTGGGGGGTCAAAAATAGACCCCATTATGTGTTTTGTAAGGCAAAAAGTGACATTTATTGCACTTTTCTTACATGGGTTTTAAATTATGTCCTTAGGGGGTGTGGGTTTGTGTTGAGTGTGTAAAAGGCTTGTCATTTCTCTCAACCACCAATTTATTGTGCCTTGGGGTTGAGGTTTGACTTGTGATGTGGAGTTGAGGATAAGTGATGTGGCATCCTACATGGAGCCACCTCACCCTCCTCTCCTCTTTTTCTATATATGCAAGTTTATTTGTTTGTTTGGGGGTTACTTCATTTTATTGTGCTCTTGTATTTTGGGAGTTAGAGAGTTTTTGGAGTTCTTGTTGAAGTCTTGGAGATTTTGTTAGATTTGGATTGATCTTGAAGGATCTTGGAGTGTGATTCTTTGATCAAATTCTTACTATGGAAAGATAGGAACTACACTCTTGTTTTATTTGTTTTTCTTTTATATGTGTGTATTGCATGTAAGTGAATGGTTTGTGTGCTTGTTGGGATCTTGGGTAGAATTCCTAAGTATGGTGTAGGAGAAGTCTATTGGTTATTTTATATTGTAGGGAGGCATAAGAGTTTATTTCATGTTTTGGGAGGGAGTTGGGTTGGGTGCCCCACCTTTGATAAGAAAATGCTCTCTTTTCTTACTTGGTTCTTTTGAGGGAGACATAAGAGATTGTAGGGAGGCATAAGAGAATGTGGGAGGAATAAGAGGATCTTGAGGGAGGCATAAGAGTTGTGTAGGGGTTTTGAGTTGTACATTTTGGAGGGTTTTAAGGTGGGCACCTAATCCCATTGGGAGGCATAAGTGATCTCCCCATAGATTCCTTGCTCCATTGGCTTTGAGTTTACAAGCCTTATGTATTTTTAAATTTTCATTCTTGTGAATGATATCTTGTGTTTGAATGTGTGTTAAATGGTTTTCAAATTTTTTATTGTGATGTAAAAGCATTGTGTTAGTTGTCATGAGTTGTATCCATTCCTTATTATATTTCGATTGGGGATGTGGGGCCAATGAGGAGGATAGCTTCTTCTCCTTATTGGATTATTGGTTGGGTGGAGAGTGTTGGCTCTCCCAAATTTTTGTTGTTGTGATTGAAGTAAATAAATGGTGGATCTATTTTTGAAGATTTGGGACTTGGAGAATTTGTAGAAGACAGAAAGGAAATTCTTCATTATAGAAACTTTTTTTATAAGTTCCCACTTAAGGTGGAAGACTAGTAGTCTTAAATTTAAAAGAAAATTTGTATAGCATATTTTATTTATCAAGTTGTAATGTATTGTTAGAAAGAAATTTCTTTGCATTGTAAGAAATGAGTTATGCTCAAAAGAAAAGGAAAGTTCATTGTTACTTGTAGGAGTTTGCATTATTGTAAGAATAAAGGGAAAACTTTAGAAGTTGTAAATCATTAAGAATGTATTCTTAGAAAATCTTAGAATGTAATATAGTTGCTTGTGATTTCTTTGAATAAATGGTTGTAGTTATAATGGAAAAATGCACTAAGTTATAGTGAATTACATTGTTGAAGGAATTTTATTCTTGTTGTGGAAAAGAAAGCAATGATACTTAGAAATAGATGGAATTTCATTTCTTCATTTGAGCTTGAAAGTAATTTTATTGGAAAAGTATTCTTGTAGTTGTTTTCTTGTGTGCTATTGAAATATGAAAATCTTTGTAATTAGTGATTTAAGTCATGGAATGAATAAATTTTTTAACCTTTCAACTAGTGACTTTAGGCATATAAATTTAAGCTAAGGTTAAACTATAAATCACCCTAGTAAATTTTTGTTTTGGAAAAATTGTTGAATTGATGGTTCTTTTTATGAAGAACATGACCGCCACCCTATGTAAAGTGGTGGTCTATGGACCGCTAGCCTGATTAGAGTGATGGTCTCTGAACCACCACCTAGAAAGGGAGACAATTTATGAATCGTCACTCAGGTAGGGTGGCGGTCAAAGGAGCGCTGACCTGCTCAGGGAAGTGATTTCATCACTTTTGGAAGAAAACTAAAATCCACGTGACTTTGTAATTTTCAACTTGATTTAATTAAAATCTGAGCTATAAAATGTGAAAAGGAAACTACCAACAAACCATAAGGGAAAAACTCATTGTTTTAAGCTTTAAATCCTTGAATGGGCATTTAAATGTATTAAACCTCATAGATTAAATGGAAATAGGGTTTTTCCCAAATAAAGAACTCAATAATGGAAATAACTAAATAACAACTCCAAATTTAGGGTGGAAACCTCTCCAATCAACAAATAGAAGAAATTAATATAACAATCCATGAATAAACTGAACTAAACAAAGCTAGATCTAAATAAATCCCTCCATGGATTTCCTCCTTGCTTTCATGGCTTCACATCCTCCAACCTGCAAATCAAAGAAAAAAAAAAGAGACCAAATGAGGAGGCTAGGTCAAAGAGAAACGTTTAATAAAATTTTATAAGGATAGTTAGGGTTAGTATGGAACCCTAGGATCTAGTGGCCACAATTGATTTAATCCAAGGGTTAGGAATCAATGCTACAATTTTTAGGTGAGAACATATATATATATCATGGGATTTTAAATAATTTAATTGTATGTAAAAATGGGTGAATGGGACCACTTAGTGCCCTATTGTATTAAGTTAAAAGTGTAACCCTCTTAGTATGTTTTAGTAAATGATTCAGTGGAAATTAAGGCTAATAAATTAATGGAACTAAGGAAACTAAAGATAAGGGTTTAATAAATTTGGGTTCAAATGTTATCTTAAGAAGGGAAAAACTATTTAACCAAGTAACAGAATTAATGGACACTTTTCTAGTGGATTGTAATTAAATTGACATTCGAACTGGATTAAGAATATTTTATTATTAATCTAGACCTGATCCATCCATTGTAATATACAAAATTGTTGGTAGGAATCAACTAAATGTATTAGAGGGTTTGAAACCCTTGCAATCTTAAACAAAAATTGTCCACAAATTTCTAGATGATTATTTAAGGTTTAATTTGGTTTTAGAACATCAAAACATTTGGGCGTTAAACTTTATCTCTCACAAAAAATATCCATAATTCACATAAGTTTTTTCCTTATTTCAAATTGCATACAAGATCCTAATTTTCTCATTCTTATGTTAAGATTATACTACCCAAATGCTTATTCAATGTTTAAATTTTACCCTTGCTAAACAAGTGAATCTAACATAATGTCAAGAGGAAATCTTAGGATTAAGGGAAATTTAGATTCAAGATACATTTTTCCACGAACATTATTTGATCATGGTATCCTTATTTCCCTATAATAGTTTAAAAAGTTCAATAACTTGTTGAATCCATTCAACATTTCCCACATCAAGAAATTATATATATATTTTGTTTCCTCCAAGTTTGATCTCACCAAGGCAATTCATATTCATTTTAACACAAGTAAATTTCTAATTGAGTTATAAGGACTCCAAGAGTGACATTATTCCTAACCTCAAATATCATTTTTACTCTTATATGCTTTACTCTAACATTTCACTACGGTCTCATTATTGGCATTAATTTAGTAAAAAAGAGTTATCGAAGTACTTCTTTAAAATATTTAAGAAGTACATGATTAGAAGCATTTTAAACTACACAAGAACCACAAGTGATTTGTGTTCAAGGTAAGATCTCATGTGTCATCATTTCACGATTCCATATGTTAAATTTAGTTTATTCTTAATGTCATAAAAGGGTATAACAAGGGATTACAGGACCAAGTTTCCAGTTTCCTAGGTTCTCTAAATTTAACGTCTTTTAAATAAATTTCATTTGTAAGGAGTTACATACCATTTTCTACCCACTAGTTAACATCCTAATCAACTGAGTTTTAGTTTAATTCCAATTTCCATTTATGGCTCTACACCCTATTATAGACCAGATTAAGGTGTGAAAATATATTTACCCTATAAACCCTTCGTAAAAGACCGAGGCACTATATTGTCACTAGCTAAAGTAACACATTTAGCTGGGAGAAACTAAAGAGATCATTGAAAAAAGTTTAAGTCATAGTAAAAATATTTCCCTAGGTCCATTTTGTGTCATTAGGATCCCACAAGGAATTCAGTCGATGATGAAGAAAATTCTTCTATCTAACTTAATAAGACTTGGTAGTTGACTAGGATACTAAGGAGGTGTTAGTTCTACATACTCCAAATAAAATTTTTCCATGTCATTCCTAACCATCAGGTTCACGACGATACTGCTAAACATAGTGGCTAAGATGAAAACTCAAAATTGGGCTCTTATTTACTTTACTAGAAGGTGTCATAGAGAGTAAAGTTTAAGCTCATGATACAATTTCAATTTCTTCTATGCTAAGAAAGGTAAATATGCACAAGTTTTAAACTAAAGTCAACTGTTTTACTATTGGCAGTCATTTTTCCGAGGCCATCGGTCATAATTGGTCCAGTTTGACCTAGTCAAAACTACGATTGAAGGCCTATGAAATGACCTTGCCAAACTATCTAGATGATTGTTTTTCCCCAAAATGATGGTTATAAGAAATTTTGTATTACAAGTAATATAGGTTTATTAAGGTGGATATGTATTTTTTTATCCAGGATTAAAATGGCAAGCTGATACAAAACCCAACTTCTCAATTTTAATAGCTTCCTATAACTTCCAAAATGGTCTAACAGGGCTCCTAGAAGGGCGTCAAATAGATCACAGACGATCATTCGAGGTCGATTCAAGGATTGAAGTGACTCCTCACATAATAAGGTACATGAAGGAAGCTTAACAACTCCTTTCCAGAGTTATGAAGGTTATTTTACATGACTTTGAAAAATCGTGACTTATCTTTTTGAAGAAAGGAGCAGTCTACATATATTGTAGTATAGTAATCTGGTTTGGTTGGGAAGTTTGCTAGATCATCATGGAGTGAGGGTTCAAGTCCATTATCTACAAAGGAATATTTGATCCTGTAAGATATGTTATAACGTTTTATTGTTTTAAACCAAGTTTATTTAATACAATCAAATATATGAAAATCCTTTGGTTTAAAATTTAATACCATTTACAAAAGAAAAACTAAAGAACATAAATTATGAGAGATGAACCATTGCACTTCAAATTTTGGTGAAACACTTGCTAGATGTAATTTAACTCTATATTCCTATTTATTTTCAAAACTCCACTTTGGGAGCATCTTGTCTCCAACACAAACCATGAGATCATGTCTCTTTGAGGCTTCTAGTCGAACGGTAGTGAAGTGCCTTACCAAATACCCTTTCTGTAGTGCCCACTTCCCTTTGACACCTTTTATTATTGATCATGATATTGTAGACTATATGATGGACATTATTATGGTTTTGATTTAGTATGATGTTAGATGTTGGACCATGGATTATCATTGATCTTGATTTAATTATGATGCATGACGATTATTAGAGACACTTCATATGTGGATGATGATATACTATTTGACATGGATATATTATGAATTTTGTTTGAACATGTGATATTTGATATTTTGAGTAAACCTAGAAAATGGAAATTATTTGATGATGATATAGTTGTTACTTTTATGATGTTGTGATTCATTTATATAGATGATTTTGGAATTATATTTATATTCATTTTGGATGTTCTGATATGGCCATGAGACTGAAGGAGGTATTTGTGTTTTACAGGTTAAAACATCACAACAAACATCGGGGATTGGAGACCAACCACATTGGAACTCTAGATGAATTCAACAAGGTCACCATGGCAACATGTTTTGTTTGTGTGTGTGTTTGTTAGTGTTAGGGATTCCCATGGGGAGATCACCTTTGAATGTGACCAAGGGGCTTTGTGTATTTTATTATGTGGTTTCTTTTTATTATTGTTTGCAAGTATTTATTTTTGTGATGCATTTCCCCTTTCATTAATCTTTTAATTGTGGAGAATTAATGTGAGTAATAATATTATTAAAATAAATAAATAAATCAATTTTGGATGTAAGAAAGTAATTATAGAAGTTGTTTCCTTTTGTATTAAATATGTAAGTGATGTGTAAGTATGTGTAAGTTTTGTGTAAGTCAAATTTTGGAGTATGAAACACTCCACCTTCTTGGAAACTCGAATTTTTCCTTGGAGGCTGTTTTTGGAGGCTTGTGGGACAAGTAAAACTTGTCCCATACCTCTTAATTTTATTTACCAACCATACCTATGGTTGGAGGGTTGATTTTAGACCTTTTTAATACATTTTTATAAATCATATTGTAAGTTTTAATTGCACTCTTCTTACATTTTATTAAATTCAGTCCTTTGGGGTGTGGGCTTTTTGGAGTGTGTAAGTTTATTGTCATATTATTCACCCACATATTTATTGTGCATTGGAGAATGAATTTGAATTTTGTGTTGGAGTTGAGGATGTGTGATGTGGTATCCTACATGGATCCAGCTCATCCTCTTCTCTCCCCTCTTTTATAAAATTAGAACTCCTTGCTTTGTTTTCAGTTGTTGAAATTTTGGGAATGCTTCCTTGGGGTGAATTTTCTTGTTGATTGGAGCTTTTGATTTGGAGGAAATTTTGGGAAGATTGGTACATGTTTGTGCTTGGCTGTTAGATCGATTGCATTGGGATAGAGCTTGCTGATTTTGGAACTGTATTTTGGCATTGAAAGTTGTTGTTTTAGAACAAACTCCATCATGGAGAGGTAAGAGCTTGGATCTTGGAAATACTATTCTTTTCCCTTTTATGAATATGTAAATTCTGGTATGTTGTTATTATTGTGGGCTATGGGTAGACTACCTAGGAGTGGTGTAGGAGAAGGCTATGGGGAATCCATGTGGGGGGGCATAAGGGAATGCCAGTGGCATCATAATTCTTTTGGAGGGAGTTTGGGATTGGGATCCACCATGGAAAAGAAATAGCTTGCATTTCTTACTTGTGGGGGGCATAAGGAAATATGTGGGGGGCATAAGGAGGGATTTTGGGGGGCATAAGGATACGTGTGATGTTTTATATTGATGGTTTGTTACAAGTGGATGCCCAATTCCCATTGAGAGGCATAAACAGCTTCCCCCATAGCTCTTTCTTCTTTGGCTTGCAATGAAGAAGCCTGAGTTTTGTTTGTTGTCTTTCATGTGGTTGCAAAACTATTGTTTTGTTTTGGACTATGTTTTAATTTGAATGTGCATGTTGAAAGATTGTTGTTTGTATATTTTTTGGAAGCCTGTTGTTGTCATGAGTTGGATCACATTTCTTATTGCATTCTGGTTGGGGCTCGGGGGCCAATGATGAAGGATGGCTTCTCTTTTCATTATATGTCTTGGTTGGGTGGAGAGTGTTTCCCTTCCCCCACTTTTTTTGTGATAAAATTGGAAGAAAAGGGAACTTTTCATGTTGTGGTTCTGGAGTAGAGGAGAAAGACATTTTGAAAATCCCTTGTGAAATAAATTCTTTTGTAACCTTTCCCACTTTGAAGTGGATGAAATTGTAAATGTTTTGGAATGGAAAAATGTTGTATGGATTATGAAATTTGTAAGTGAAATGAAAAGAAAAAGACCATGTTTTTGCTTTGAAGGAATGTGAAGGAAATGAAATCTGTATGATGAAATTTGGAAGGAAAAAAAGAACAAAGTTGTAAAATTTCCTTTGTAAATCAATGAATGAATCAAATGCTTTTTCCAAATTGTATTGTAAATTGAAACTGATTAAATCAATGTTTTGGAAACTCTGTTTGAAAGGAAGAAATGTGTGTGAGAAAAATACAATATTTTGTCTCTTTCAGAAATGTGTAAAAGTGGAATCAGAATTGCATTTTAGGTTTAGAATAGTTTAATTTGAATCCAATAAATGTATTAGACTAGAAGAGAAATGAATTTTCATATTTGGAAGATGAAAACAATGATAACCAGATCCATTAGAAAATTGATCTTTGTTTTAAATTGTAGAATTGTCAATTAATTTCTCTAAAATGCACAATTTGAACCTAAAAATAATAATCAACATTGAAAAATTAAAATTTAGCATACTATGATATCCATGAACTCAATTTGACAAAAAAACTCTTAAGGAAATAATTAAAAATATTACAAAATTGGGCCCAAGCCTTTCACAATTGTTTTGCAGTCTTTTTCTGTCAATTGTTAGAAAATTCGAATTGGAAAATCAATCAAGTAAAATTACCTTCCTAGAACATCCTAAATCCTTCTTAGAACAATCCCCCATGTCTATTTGGCATCTGGAGTGAAGGAGAAGATCAAATTGAATAAAATTTATAAGTTAAAATTTACTAGTTTACTTTTAAAAATATTGCAGGCCGTTTTCTTAAAATTGACCCCTTAAACTTTATCAAAATCTAAAATTAATGATTCTTGTGCAAAGATGGCATCGAGAGATTTCCAGAAATTCCTCGTTTTCCCAAAACTGAACTTTCTATCAAAAGTTATGGCCCTCTGAATTTTTCCTTCCCTAGGTGGAAAATTTTGGGAAAATTTTCCTTGGGAAAATTTTCCTTGGCAGGCCCACGACCCAAACTTTCCCTTGAAAAAACTTAGGAAATTTTATTAGAAAACAAAAAATTTGGGGGAAATTTCTTAAAATTTCCCCCAGTGGCCCACAGCCAATCAAAGGCTACCACGTGGCATGGTGAAGGGGTGGAACCCTCACAACCTTATCCTTTTTGGATTTTTTTTGTGGAAAACCTTGTGAAAACCTGGCCCCACACTCCCACCCCTACTTTGGAGAAATCTATTCTAAGAATGCGTGGACCCATGCATCAAACTCATCCCTTCCCCCTCCTTGGTGAATTTTCCTCAAAACCTCCGTTGCCCTGTCGTTCCCTCGTTTCCTCCCCGCTTTGGCTTGGAGCTGGACACGTGTCCATGGCGGCATAGCGAAGGTGCAAGGAGAAAAATTTATTTTCACCCCCACGTAAAGGAAAAAATTTCTAAGTTACCGCATGACTTGCCAACTCGCCCTTTTGGGCAATTTTTCATCCCTGTGCCCATGGGCCCGCTCTTGGGGGAAAATTTTCACCCCAAGGCCCGCTGGCCCATAACTTGAGTTTTATAAGGAGTTAGGAGGACTTCTTTATATCATTGGAAAGGTGAGAAAATTTCCTATCCAATGGGAATGATTTATGGAAATTTAAAATGCATTAATTGTGAGAATAATTAAGTTGAAACTCTAAGTTTGTTAGAGAGTGGGTATGGTGATAATTTACCCTCTGAACCTAATTGAAAAATTCTAACCCTAAATTTTGGACCTTGTGACCTCTAATAATTTTTAATAAAATAAAATTATGTTCTAGTAAACTTGAATTATTCTGGAGCCTGGTTGTAGACACTCTTAACTGAGTTCTCGGAGTGGGTAAGTAAGACTTTACTCTGATGATTTTAAATATGTATTCCTTTCCCCACTGTAATCAAACCCTGCTCTTGTCTTAGATCTTGTAGAATTAAATACCTTGAGTATTTAATTGTTTTAGTCCCTTAACCCTAAAATTTTAATCAGGGAATATTTAGCTTAATGTCAATGTACTCAGTGATTAAATTAATCCCTAAGGAAATTTGAGCTAGGTTTGGACTTATTACACTTGTTGCTTTATAATGTGGAATTAGTAATTATTATAATGGGAAAAGTTATCAGTTGAATTTAATTGTCCTTGAGACTTTGGTTGTTAAGACCTTACAAAAAAAAATTAATCCATAATTTTTTAACTAAACCTAGGTTGTTCTTGGGTCTCAAGTGGGTTGTTTTTGTGGGCATTACACTTTCCTTAAAGATCTCATTTTCACATAAGAAGAGAGTGTGTAGGCAAAGGGTTTTGAGTCTTTCTTTACACCTTCTAATGACATTTGATTCAAAGCTTTGAAGACCTTTTGAATAGAACCATCTTTCACACAACGACCCTCTTTAAGATATCTTAATAAGATGGGACTAAAAGGAGTGGGAAGAGTTAATTTTATCCAATTTCACTCCCAGAAAAAATTGAATAAACAATCCTTGCACATTGAGAAATTGAAGGGACCATTCAGCCATGGGAGCTCACGTTTTTTATTCCAAAAAACTAGGTTACAAGTAGGCTCGATAGTCGCAATATAAGGTCGGAAAAAGAATGGACAAGAGCCAACTTGGCCAACAGAATGAAAAAGGAGACCGGAGCTCAAGAAAGAAAGGATTAGATCAACTCAGCCGAGCTCAGAAGAATTTTGGGCTAAGTGCAGACAAGTAACTTTCTTAGTGAGTTGAGAAAATAATGGAGGCCTAAGCCCAAAATTTTTGGACTTCAGGCATTCGGCATTTGGAAGACAAGCCAGGGGAAAATTGAAAAAGCAAGAGAAAAGTTCTGAAAGCCCAAAACTATGAAGTTTGAAAGGTTTTTGGGGTTAACTCCCCTTTCAGGATCAATGTCATAATGGATAGTGAATTTCAGAGTCCGAACTCTAAATTCTGAAATTTAGGACTTTTGGAGGTTTGGGGTTCAGAGGTTCAGAGTCTTTGCCAAGCAAAATGGGAAAAACATCAACAATGTCTGAAAGACCAAAACTTTGAAGTCTGAAAGGGTTCAGGTTTCGGGATCAAACTTGACTTTAGGGTCAACGCAAAAAAATGTACAAAAAGTGTAAAGTTTCAAAACTCCATAGACCAAATTTTGGACTTCAAGATTTCAGAGATCTCGACAGGGGTTTGGCAGATGAATAGTGATAGTGACCCTTGAAAATGCAAAGGTACAAAACCCAAAGTATGAATTCTAGATTTTAAGGTTTCAGAATTTTAGAACTTTTGAGCCTTAAAACATAAAAATCAACATAAAGTCTGAAATCCGAAGTATGAATTTTAGACTTCGGGGTTTTAGAGGTTTGACGTCGATTTGAAGATGAATAGTAACCTAATCTCCAAAATGGAAAGGTCCAAAGTTCTAAATTTTGAATGTCTGAAATTTCATATTTCGGAGGTTGTAAGGCATTGTGGATTCCAAAGAAAAAAATCCAACCACTTACCATTAATGTAGTATGGTACCCTGATCTTCTGATGGCCATAAATTTTGACTGGGAGCTACTATTTGCATGAGAAAGGAATTTTTTGAAAGCTCACAGTTATTAAAAATGAAGGAATATTGTTTTCCATTTTAGGGTGTGTTTCCAGATTTCTCACCTACCCAAATGATGAAGGTATGGGCTTCCTTTTTCTCTCAACAAGGAAAATTACATGGAGGCATGAGTTTTCTAGTGGCACCCATCATTGTTATAGAGGAGTTTAATGCATTTTTGGGTGGTTGAAGCAATAATTTGAATTTCTTCCCTCTCCCCCTTCTTGTATTATTCATATATATTGTAAGGAGGGGAATTTTTCTAATGTTGGATAATTTTGTTTTGCACCCTCCCTTCTTCTCTTGTCTGTAAGTCTATTTGTGGATTTCAAACCTCTCATTCAAGTTATAATGCAAGTTTATGCCTCTTGGCCATTGTAATGCAATATATCAAATCTTTGTAGAAATAATACAAGTATGTGGATGAATTTCAACCCTCTCTTGTGTTCATTTCTTTGTTTTGATCTCTCACTGCAATCTTGGTTATCTATGCATGGTTATTGTATTAAATGTTTAATGGTTTCTGTTTAAGGGGTAGCAGATTCTAATCAGTGAATTGATCTTTGGTGTATTTTCATTATTCTTATTTTGATTGTGGTTTCCATCTCCATGTAAATTAGGTGTTCAACATTCTTGTTGGTGCATCACCTCTGTTAGATTAGGTTTAATTTCTTGTAATCTTCTTAACTCTATCTCCTTGGCAAGTTAGAATATATTTTAGGATAGATCCTCTACAATTTGGATGTCTGCATCAGAATAGAGAAATAGGAACTGACCTTCATCCAGAGAGCTTTCCCATTTGTGAAGTCCCACACTTTGGTAAAAGATTCATGTTATGCACTCACATTGACAACTTCAATCTATCAAGTTGTAAACAATCAAGGGTGTTGTGATTACTTATAAACAGTTAATTTCTAGTCTTAAAGGTTGTCTTAGAGATAAATTTGGTTGAATTATGGAAGTCAACACATACACAGAGGTTCTTAACAACTCCATTGGTTGTCCCAGGGCATGACTTAACAATCCAAATGTAATTTCCAAATTCTTACTATAGAGGTAGAGGATTAATTCCTTTTATACCTCATCGATTTCCTTACCATTATAGCCTCACCTGACCTGTGCACTTATGCATATATGTTTGACAGAAGAACATAAGTTGCATCATTTTGATGATCCATATCAAAAGAAGAGTTTCTATAAATTATTTTAACTTCTTATGTGCTCTACAGGGGTACCAAACAAACATGACCACACAACCACCACAGGTTCAATAGGTGTGTTGATGATAAAGTTTAGATTTTCCTTAAGATAGCCAGCACAACAAGGAATGTCAACCAAGTAGGAATAATACTCAATTCTAGGTGCAATGCTATAAGAAACACTTATGCCATTGAAGTATTTGTGACCCTTTTCCACTAAACCTGCAACTTTACATTTTAAATTAAAAAAGGAAGCTTAAATGGTCAAGGTGTGTTCAATTAAACCACATATCCTTGATGCATTTTTCCAAATAGTTGACTTGCCTTGTGTAAGCTTCCCTATTTTGCATACATGACTACAATGAACTTGCAACTAAACATCTAAAAAATCCTCATTTTGGCGTAGGTTGGAAGGACATTAAAAAAGGCCATGGAGGTTGACTTTACACATGCCATTAGAATTTTCCTTGACGTTTCTAAACCTTTTCAACAAACCCCTTTCGGGCATATCCTGCAGTCAAATCTATTTACAAGCCATGTTTTTTGACATTCTGTCAAACAATTCATTCACATGTCTATGCTTCTACATTTACGTACATGTCAACCAAGATTTTACAACTACAACATTTGAAAAAATTCCTCTATCTTTATGCTTTGATGGATGTCCATACTCTGTTCAAGCACTCATATTTTTGGCACAGGTTGGGAGTGTGCAATAATGTAAACTATTCAGGTTGGAAAATTGTTTGTGCATGGATGAAATAGTGTGATTGTCTTGTAAGGAACCCCATTTCTTCTGAACCCTACCCAAAAATGTATTCATAAGATAAGCTTCCTTGTTATTTCATTCGGTCAAACACTACAATAACTTGAATGTCAATGCCATCAACCACCAATCTCCTTCTCACATCATTATGACATGTTACCAGATGGAGGAGGTGCAAGAAGTTTTGTCTTCACCTTCAACTATCCAATTACTATTGGATTTACAATGTAACTTGGGTTTCATGGTGGTTAATGTGTGGGATCCCAACTAAAGAACTTGTATTATTGTGTAAGGAAAATACAATTCTAACAAAGGATGCAAAGGATATGTCAGTCTCCATCCCTGTTACATGTAACTCCTCCTGGCATCACCAAAATCCATCACGTCTCCAAAAAATTAATCCATCTCCCATCCATTCACCATTACCAACTCACCAAATCCACTGTCCAACCATTGCCAAAATTCAATTTCAATCCTTTATTTTATTATCATGATTTTATTTTATTATTTTTAAATTTATCTACTCTTTGATTACTTCATTTTATTTTATTTTGTTTCTAAATCATCGCCAAAATCTACTCCATTCACCACGCATCCTACACCCACTCCTCCTACCACCACTAACTGTCCCCCTCTTTTATTTAATTTACTTTTAATTTTTTTTGAAAGGTTCCATGCACTACAAAACTATATATATGAATTAAATTTACTTGTGAAATAACAATAAATTTCTAATGTAATCATAGTCTAAGTTCATGTTCAATAACATCGAATACGTTTGAACAATAAATTATAAGGATAAATTACATATAATTTATAATTCAATAAGTCTAAACAAATCATCATAAAGATAAAATATAATATTGAAAAACTACAATAAAGAAGTGATACACACAATATCTTAGTATGAATGATAAAAAAATGTAAATCCTAGTCATGATTAACCTAAAAAAATAGAGTCATCATCAATGTCAGTTGCATCCTACAGAACATTAGCATGATATACCAAACCATAAGTTCTCTAAGAATCATCTCTAAAACCCTCAAATAATGTGACCTCATCATTAGTATCCCAAATATCAACATTTCTAAAACTGTCATAGAAGTTTCCATTCTCAAACATAAAGTTTGTAGTGCTAACTCATTGTGATTCAAGCCCGATCTCTTGCATCAATTACATAAATACAACAAAATAATGATTGAAAACCTAATAAAATAAAAGTGCAAATCATATGTATGTGTATATGTATGTCTATATGTATATGTGTATGTGTGTGTACATACATACATGCATACATACATATATATACATATACATATAATATAATTCCCACAATTTACACACAAAAATACAACGACAAAAATACCAGAACAATGTTTTATTTATTTTGACTTACATTGTTATTTACAACAAACCACCTGAAAACAGAAGGTATCTCTTAGGATAACACATAACACATGAGATCCTTGCACAACCCTTATCCCATATAGATAACATGAATAGTAATGATGAACATCAAGGCCACATTTTCCTAAACAAAAAGACACAACACAATGATTCAACTACATTATGACTCCCATATAGGCACCATCCATGACAACACTTTCTTCATTTACATCTTTATTATATTTATAATTTGATATTGACCATATTTTCTTAGAAGTCACATATAATTTATTCTAAAACTAGACTGCATTATCTTTACTTTATTTAGCATTTCACTTGTAGTTATCACACCTAATTTTTCTTGTTTCCCTCATCACACAACAATGATGTATCCCAATTTTTGGTATACATATATGCACGTACATGATCCTTTTAGTATTTATTCTAATGATTCATTTTTTAAGTTGCATGTTTGATTGCATTTTCCATTTATCTCATTTCCAGCAAGGGAGGTTCTCATTATGAGGAGGAAATCGAGGAGATTAATTAGAGATTGACTATCTCTTAATCATTCTATTAAACAATGGAGCCACGTACAATAATTATAGGTATGTGAATAAACAAGACTCCTCGGAATATGTGGAGTAGTTACAAACTATACGAGCGAATAATGGAATTAATAATAACAACTAACCTAATATAAAAATATGTGTTGTTTATGCTAACATTCCACCCCTTATTACATTATTCTTGCAAATGTGACCCTTGAAAGGTTCAAATTTCACTTTTCCAAGATATTTTGTGAGAATTTCAGCAACTTGTGCTTATGTAGGACACAGTGGGGCTGAATGTTTTGGTTTAAGATGTGCTTTCAAATGAAATGACAATCAATGTCAATATGCTTTGTTTTTTCATGAAAGACTAGATTCTTCAGGAGCTTCATCACATTTGATTATTGCAATAGAGATTAGGTGACTATTTTTCAAGAATTCCCAGGTCATCCAAAATGAGACATAACCATATCACTTTGTTCACTTCTCCTCATGTGGCACAATATTCTGTGTCTGTGGATGAAATAGAAACAATATTATGATTTTTACTTATCCATGAGATAGGTCTAGATCCAAGATGAAAAATGTATCTAGTGGTTGACTTCATGTCATTAATAGATCCGGCATGGCCCGAGTCGACATATCTCTGTAAGAATAATTGATCATTCTTCTTATATTCCAGACCATAATAAGTTTTTCCTCGGACATATCTCAAAACATGCTTTGCTACAGTCTAGTGACATTTCCTCGACTCCTACATGAACCTGGAAATATAGCTGACAACATAGCATAGATATGGTCTGGTATATGTCAAGTAAATGATCCCTCCAACAAATTTCCTAAAGTGAGTAGCATCTACTTGATGTGAGTCCTTGAATCTTTACAGTTTCAATCC
>JAHRHJ020001237.1:0-28413 GCA_019776745.2 Taxus chinensis
GTACTTGTAAACTCTTATATTTAACTAGGTAAGTAAATGACATGTATTCAAACCAAAGATGGTGTTGCTCGTTTCCAGTATAATACTTCTCAAATCAATCCTAACCACATTTGAGTCCTACTCTCCTACTATCCCTCGAAAAAGCATATTAAATTGTATGTAGTGCTATGCTCTATTGTGGCATCACTCATCACTCAAGATATCACTGATGAGTAGGCCACTTCCTCTTGACACTTACGATAGCCTTCTATTCATAATCTACTTCTCGCAACATGTGGTTGCACATATTCATGATAATCCTGAATGGTCACTCAAATATACAAATTCCTCTATCAAACCAAACATTCCTGGTGATCTTACACCATCACTGATCAGTATTTAATGGATCATTTGATGGGCACTTTCTGTGATTGCTTAGGACTCGACAACATCCACCATGACTATCTATCAGTTCATGCTAGTTGGGTGGTTGGTCACTTCTCAAGCAAAGCCTATGTCTCGCAAGCTCATATGCAGAGCTACACCAGCCCACAATGAAATGGAACAAGACTATTTAGAATATTCCAACGTTGTGATAGTGTCAAAAACATAGCAATCTTAAGCATGCACCTCCATATGATCTTCAACACTATTTTTCATCATTTGGCCCTTTTCTTATGGGTTTTGATCTCGTTGGCAAAATTAATCACAAAATTAGCTAAGTTTTGAAGTGCATAATTGCTGATAGATAATACTTTAATAAATGGGTCAAAAAGTTTCACCTTTACAAAACTACCCTAGTCTCGATATATGTCATTTTATTAGACTCACATTATTACACGCTTTGGCCATTCCCTCTTCCATGATCAACGATACTGGGCCCTCCTTTAAAAAATAAGGAGTTAAGTGAATGTGTTAATTCAAAGAATCAAGAAAAACATTTTACACTCCTTATTATCCATAGGGAAATGGCCAAGAAAAAGCCAGAAATGAGACATTGTCATAATATTACACAGGAATGTTGATACTAGTGGAGAGGATTGAAACAATAAAAATCCGATCTGATCTGTAAATTACCATGCACTGTGGAACCACACTCCCCCAACAATGCTACCACCAGTCGTCGCCTTCCTTGTTTATCAACACGAAGGTAGTGATCCTTAGATTCTAAGAAAATCCCGCTCTTTGTGGGTATCCTTAAAGGCATTCTTAAAGAGTCACAAATTGCATGATCACTCAAAATATACATGAGCTTGGATGCTTGATTTTTTCCCAGTGCAAGATCTCAAACATTTCCAACTATAGTAGATCGCATTACACCCGACACAAAAGAATAAATAAAAACGTTGCCCACGTGAAGTTCAAGTCGGTGACTTGTATTAAAAAAAAAAAAATCAAAAAAAAAACAATAGCGGACACTCGGCTCAAAGGACATTCAAACCTAATTGGCTCAGACCTAGGGTGGACGTCTAGCATTCTCGCCACTCTCCGTGGGCATAGACACGTAAACCCTATAACATGATACATCCTAAATGCTACTATGCTTAAGCAATATTTATTTCCCTATTGCACCCTTAGTTCCTCCACGGTTCATACTCTTGGATAGGGTCTAGAAGCTGAAAAGAATTCACAAATGCACCTTTTATGCTCTATGATAGCATGATCTTTTCTTTCGAGTGCCCATTATCAACCATTTCCCTATTATGCACTCTTGTGCTAAACGTGTTTCACACTTGACTATGAGCATACTACAATCCTGTAGTGAACCTCCACACTATTCACTCTTCACACTGCTTTTATTTCATGTTATATTGTCTACTAACATTTTTTCTTTCAAACCATCACCCGATGACACACGCTAGGGCCACGTTTCATACTACCGCGCCTCTCGCCTGCTGAGTATCTAAATCAGAAACGAACCTCACCTCGTCTAACACTTTAAGTTTACACTTAATCATTTGCTTTCTAGCATTTATTTCCAACCCATTTCCTTATGAACACACTTTTTTTTATATGGTTCATTCTTGATTATGCGGGGTAGTGTATAAAATGAACCTCAGCTCATAATCATACACATCCATTGGGGGGATTGTGTTCTTTCTCCTATCCCATTCACAGGCATACCAGTTCCATCTCCACTTATACACACATCCTACATTATATCTTGTGTGTCACTGATTCGTGCTTGATGACACTTACATGTACACTTTATTCTTAGGCTAGAATGATACGTAGGATTGTTCAATATCTTTCGATAGACCAACATGTGTGTACTCACTTGGTCTTTATGTGTGGAATGGATACTCCTACACTATCTTACATGTAACTCATGATGTGGCATTGTAACTATTATTACCATTCCCACTGAGGATATTGGTGGCAATCTCCATTTTACTAATCTTACACTCACAGGCACAGGGGGTGTGATTATTTCAGTATCACTCTTCTACGTTCTGGCATACCCTAATTTCCATTGATCCAACACACTCTTGACATTTTTTATCCTGTCAACATGCTATGGGTAGTGTGTGAAACATTTGTGTTGCAAAGATATTGCACACCATGGTTGTTTAGACAGTCGTTCTGCCATTGTCTTCGAGGGATGGTATTGTTGGGTGGAGCTCTACCCTTGGGTCTGGGCGGCACACGATATGCTTTTGGCCACGTTTGGGACCTGATTTTCTTTCTTGTGACAATTGGACCAGGTCCCAGTCGGAATCTGAAACCCGAATCTTCTGGTCCCAACTTGTCTTCTTTCTTGCGATTTCAATTGGTTGTCTTCTTGCTTGCTGGATGGCACTTGTCTTCTCTGCCGACTAGAGTTGAGTTGCACGAACGCATGTTACGTAGCCATTTGATGTTGTATGTCCCTTGGTTGTTACCATGTTCATCCCCAGGGAGAGTAGCCACTTAAGATTCAGTTTCACAGGCTCTCCATCCCTTGGAATGCATGCTCATATCACAATCACTGCAACCCCAAATGAAGGGGCGTATATGTGGTGGGTGAATCAGTCACCATAGACAACAACTCAGAGCGACATATAGCCTACATATACATGAACAAAATAGGCATTTGGTCATATACTGACCCACATATAATCTGATCCCCCAACAAAACTCAAACAACACACTGGGGTTTAACAGACACCTGGGTGCTTTGTCCTCTCCTGGGCCCACTAATGTCTATGGCACCATAACCTCTTATCAGATTCACATAGTCATACAATCGTTTCACATAGTAGTGTTTTTATAGTATAGGCATGTGCCTCCATCAAAAGACATGAATTGTAATCTCATCTCCATTGCAAAGTCAGTACAACTTTAGAAAAAAATAGGTACACACCATCTGGCAGTGGTGTTTGTTTTAGGCAGTCTGAGGAAATAACACAGATCTCTCTCCCTACACTCACTCTTTGGCGGGAGATTTTCAAACATTACACTTGGCATGAGGAAGGTCTCCTAGAAAAACAACACTCCTATGTGGAGATACACCCAAAACTCACTCCACAAGGTTCTAGACTGCTTTCGATCCTTTTATTACACTCTTTCATCAGCATCATCATCAGTGCACACTTTCCGTTTACTATTTTTACCACTGGGATTAACTTGTGCGGGAGATTTCAGAAACATGACATTGACGACTCTTTTTGCTCTCTTTTGTAGGTTCATCCTTAATATGGAATAAGCTCATACCTACAAAATTACAACCGGGTACAACACACGAAATCGCTCACCCGTAGGGTCGCGTTATCTTCCTCGTCTGCCACACGCTTCATTTTTACCACTTTCACACTCACTTGTCTCGTTACACAGTATCACTATCCAACCATCAACCTCTCTATAAAAACTTGCACATATTATAACTGGGTTAGGTTATCAAGTTGCATTCAATACCGTAAAGTGGGGAAAGGTAGACACAAATAACCCCCAAACCCAAACTTGGATACATTTGCTAGGTGCCCCTAAAAAGTATACTAGCATTCAATAATTAATTCCTAAGTGAGAAACCTATAATTGGAAACGATCTTGTGGGCATCGATCGATCTCTTATTTGCCTATTTGTATTACATACACCACCCTACATCCTGGTGAGAACTTTAAGATCTTTAATTGCTATAGTTTATGAATGCATACATCAATGCCCCCGGATGCCAACACCCAAGAGTCCACGTCCCATCTTGGCGTATCTGACCTCGTTTCCCCCTTACTCACTCTGTTTGGTTTGTGCCGCTTTTATCTTTTTAGGCCGCTTATCTTTTGTTATGGGTTCACCGTCCAATTTAATAAAATCAACTAAGGGAATCAGATAAATAGATAGCTATGTGGATCAAAATAAGGGTCAAGCTCTAACATACTTAACTACCACCTAAACTTGCATCCAAAAGGCATCCATCTTAGTAGCCATTCGTCAAAAGCCATTCAAGGGACAGGGACTTCATTTTCTATATACACTATGAGGAAGGGGGAATGTATTCATTTCATCGCAAACATTTGCATTTATCTCCAAAGCTTAAAGCCCGTTTATCTACTGATCTTTGGCAAAAGGCATTCTAGGGCACGATTAGGTGCACACACGCACAATAACTACATTGAGTCTGAGATGGTAAGTGCGGCGCTCACCATCATAAAGTGCACTCTTTGGGTGCCCTATGCATGGTCAGTATGACTCCCAATATTGCCATCTTTCAGTGTGGTTACATTGGATGTGGGTTTGTGGTGTGCAGTGAAACGCTAGTTTGCAAGTTTAAGGAAAAGTCAGTGTCAAGGTGTATAGATATGTGACCAAAATTATATCAACGACACTTGTGTGACACAGTAAAAACCCAGGTTCTGATCATTCTAGTCATGGGCATCAATAGCAGACTATGGTACCCAAGTGCCCCTCAACTTAATCCAACGTACCCCTGTCCGACCCTATGGTGAGACCTACCATTTATATGAGCACTGACAATCGATATATAACCTCAACCTCATTTTAACACTTGTTCTTTCTATAAGATCCTCCTGGATCAAGTGCAAATAATATAAGTCCTCTCTCTCTCTCTCATACCTAGTGGTTTCAGGTTTATTTACTTATTCTTGGTCATAGTACAATTAACATTTGTATATCAATTTACGTTCAGACTTTGTATTTTAGGGGTTACAGAAAAAACCCATTTTGTTAAATCAAAGTGACCATAAATAATTTTGGGTACTTCTTCCTATTTTGAACTATTACGCTAAGAAAGGGTGTTAATGTCCCCAATTTATTCTTGCTGATTTCCTTTTCCATGCCTTAATATCCCTGTTATTTTGGGTCTTCAATTTCAAGTAGGCAAACATTCCAAAAAAATCTCTGGAAATATACTTTCCGAAAAAACCATTCAAAATTTGTTTATAAGTAGATGACACTGTTTTAGTGGGCTCTTTTTCATAGGAATCATCCGACATAAAAAAATTAAATCATTAATAGACCGATTCGGAAATGCTATCTGCTTATCTATGAAAGAACTCGGGATAATTATAACATGGACCTATTAATAAAAGTAATTGACTATCTTGAAACTTCCTATTAAAACGGGAAAATTATTTGTCAGAATGTTTTTATATGGGAAGGTTTTCATATGCTTAAGAAATATCTTGGATTTCGATTTAATTGTAAATTAATGAAATATAATTACAAGGAAACTAATGTATGAATGCTAAAATACAATAAGTACCACAAACAATAAGCATTAAGATGTAAATCATAAACAAGAAGAAGAGGTAAGGGAAGAATTAATTTGATTTTAAATGAACATGAAGTGATCTAGTTAAGAGTGCGAGTGTTAAACATAACGTATGACAACTTCATTGCTCTTCACTTACACAGCTGCAAATGCAGGAACACCCAAACAGGGGTGCCCCCAAGTAGGGAAGAAAGACCTAGGCACTATCAGCTACATCTAGATTCTAAGGCAATGTGGCCAATGCAACACCTAGAATCTACTTTCTTCTTGTCGCAAGATTTTTTGGGTTTGGGTCCTAGTTAACGCTTATGATTCACACTATATTTTTCGAGGGTACTTCGAAAACCGAAAAACAAAATGACTACCTACAATGTCCAAAATCCAATCAAATCGCAAACAATGTAAATGTGGATTCAGACTAGATCATTTTGCGGGAATATTCGTAATATGCAAAATTTTCAAGTTTAGGAAAAGTTGGAAAATGTGAGGATTCGGAGTGGGTGGTCGTGTCCTTTTTCGCCAAATATCTGTATATTTGTTTTGGGGGGTCGCTTCGCCTTCATGTGGAAACATCTCCTATACAACCGTAGCTGATTTTTGGGTAGTATACCTCAAAGTAGCGGAACAAATTACAATACTGTGACATTTGAACTCACCTACCCTTAAAGCAACCAGAGATTCAAATGATTTGTTTAGCCTAATGATTGTTGACATGGCGGACCAGGCCTTGTTGACAACACTCAACAACAACTGGTATGACGGCACCAGAGGAAGTGTAGTGAACTGTGACGTGGGAAAAGAAAGTGTGAACGGTGACAGAGTAAGTGTTGACGCCCCCCCACGCGCGATAGAGGAAGTGTTGACGCATGACTAGCATGTTGAGCCGACAGTAAATTCAACAGGGAAGCGCGATAGGAAATGGGTGTTTAACGCGTGACAAGTGCGAGGTTGACACGACAAAGACCTGCAAATAGGGACCACGACAAGACTCATACCTGACAGAGTCGCTACTTGGTTCTTGCTGACATCAGGACTCTTTTAGAATAATGGAAGGTGCTACCTCAAAAGGATCCATACTTCCTCCACTCCACCTTCACCTCCAATCTTCACACTCCCTCTTCAAGTATTTCTGGAAACTCCTGGCAGATACACATATTGTAAATACCATAATATAATGCCACACAAGAACAGCAAAATACTGACTGTGTGGAAGGTATTATTGAGGTGGAACATGTCATTCTGCACAGTATCAAGTCCATAAATGACACCTACGATAATATGCCAGATCTTGAAGATATTGTTTCCTGTTGGGGTGCAACCAGAAGTGCAGCTATCTATCACAGATACAAACACGCAGCAAAATGGAAACAGAAAATCAATCAACTCTGGTCCAGAGAAGAAACCAGGTGATTGTGATCTGGTCACAATTTACCTCAAAAAAAGTAAGCATTGAAAACGAATCACAAGAAATGTGACTCATGGCAAAGGACATCCAGTGTGATGGGGAAAGCTAAATTTCCATTTTGGACCTGTACAATATGTCCATGAAATTGGGAAGCAACAAAAACAGTGCAACTGAAGCTAGAACACTATAGAAAAACATATGGAAACAATATTTACTTAACGGGGCGGATGGACGAAAATCAAACACATAGGGGAACACTGGAAGAATGCATGCAGGTAGATGACCAGCGGAATATGAGCAGACAGAAAAAACCAGACTGTGGAAAATGGAGGACGATCACATCGCATCGTGGAAGTTGAAAGAAACAACTCTACATTCAAAATGCATCACATTCTTACTCTTTTCAAATACAAAAAAGGAAGAGCAATTTCAGATTCCGCGGTGCAAGGTTTCTGTTCAATTTACACGGACTGGCGAAAGATACCTCAGTCCGCATTTGTCTGAAAGTAGTGGATGGGAAACTTTAAAATCCTCTCGATGTTAGAGAGGAAGATTTGAAAGAGATGTAAACAAAGGAAACTTTATCTCCTTTCACAATGGATGAAGTGACAGTATCGGAAAACAAACAAGAAACGCCTGGGTATGTATCGACATCTATACTTAGAAATCATATAATGACACCCATCTTTGGTGTTATTAAAATGGTTGAAAACTAAAGGCCAAAAACCTATAGAAATAGTGGTTCTCAGTTGAAATCTGTTTGCTAGAATGACTGATTAGGCAATTTTGCTACGAAGTTGGTAATGCGTTGGAGAAAATGGTCCATCTGTCATGCAGGGCACCGAAACGGGCATTCTGTGTTAGATTACAAACACATGGCCCATATAGGCTACCATTAATGCAACTGTATGAGCTCACAGAATGAATTTAGCGGTAATAAAATGGTTAAGCAACCACGAACCTTTGCGATTAGAAAAGACCTTATAAGAAGAACTTCATGCCTATATGCCACGCAGCCTCAAGCGTTTCTCTGAGTCCAAACATTTACAATGGAATACAGATGGAAAAAACTTTTGAAGGATGGGATACTAGATGTGATCTCCTTTTGTATGAACTGCATTTAGATTTCTGAGGCGTAGCCTTCATTGGTTGGTTTCATGCACAAAGACCGTACATAGTTAGAGGCCAAAGGGACTTGTTGTTCCATTTACTGATTTGGAGACATTCTTACATTGGTTGTATTGTTTCATGTTAAAGGAGAGCAATACACTGTGAAGCATGCACAGGGAAATTAATCTATATTGTGGATTGTATATGAAATGAGAAAAATGGTATGTCACGTCTTTGATATATGTACTATTCCCGGTAGTTTTATGCACCTGTTTTTTTGAAAATTGGCAAGATTTATAGATCTTAAAAAATCCTAACATAAACCGCCTTGTGTGAGATATTTAATATCCATGATCACCTCTTATCCGCTATTAATGGGAGGAATACATGCACATTTTTCAAACACTCACGATATTACAGTATCTGGATGAGAAGATGTTTCCTGTTGACACTTAATTTGTTTGAGCCTGTTATAGTTGAAACAGAATAAAGCGTTAAAAAATTCAGAAACCTTGTCATCAGAAATTAGGGAAAGTTTCTGTAGATACAATTCCTGTAATCCATTGGTTGTGATGATCCTAATTTTTTGGAAACTGAGGTGCCGTGCACTTTGTCAAAACACATTTCCATACAATCAAAGGGTAACATAATGGAACAATTTACAAGAGCAAAGACGTCCGAGCTCAGGGGTATGGGAATCAAGGTATACTTAATGTTGATTATTAAAGTTTCAGTCACAATTTTTGCAACACAATGAGGACCTAATATAAAGAATTTAAGATCAACCTTCTGAAAGTGGTGCTATTACAGGTGTGTGGCAGGAATAGATCAAAGTTCTATCTTAACGTACAAGAAGATATCAGGAATATTTCAAATTATATGAGTTTGCCAAACAATTATTTTGGGTCTAAGGGGGATAAATTGGTTTCATTCAGTGCATTGTCATTTATAAATCAAAACTGGAGGAACAGTGTGGATCAATCTGGAAGGTGCATGAGGTGGTTGATGTTTCTCAATACTCCATCGAAACCTTTTCCATTCACATAGCAATTGCGCATTGGAATTCCGTTGGCGAGAAGAGGTGTGAAGAAATATACTCAATTCCAAATATCCCAAATATGCCCAACCTTGAGGTGTAATTGGCTTCTTCATCACTTCTACCGAAGACAACATCGAGTTTGATTCCGATATTGATAATTGATTGTTTCATCAACTTTAAATAGGGGTATCCTTCGTGTAGCATCGTTATCGTTATATCATTAAAGAAGGACAGGTCTATATACTCAAAAAGTCGGCAATTCACCCAGCTAGTCTACTAATACCAGTTCTTCCATGCTCATGTTGGGTGTTTTTTCCAACATAGATGTGAGATCATTACCATGGCAGTGATGATTTCAACTTGAAGGAGGTATAATTTCCCCATTACTCTTAGTGTTTTGTTACTATTCATTTTTTTCGCTCTGCTTATATTCAAGATGTTAAGTCTATGTAATTTACTTATAGTTAATCAATCTTTTTTTTAATTTTGAAAAATGGGGTTGACAAGCTGTCTAGGAAGCTATGACTTCTTACTTCTCGGGACTTGACAATGTCAGGCAACTCACCCATCTATCCACTAATCCATTTGTTGTGTTGAATTTTTTTTTTAGACAAAGAGCTACACAATTACCGTGATGAGTTCAATTTGTAAATAGGTATCTTCTCAACATAATCTTATTGTTTGTTACTTTCCATTTTTTTCAGTCTTGTATCATTTACAGATGTTACAGGTCCTAATTCTATATAATTTACATTTTAGTAAATATTGTTGGTCTATATATTTAAAGATGTGCTGGCACTTCTCGGACGACAATGTCAGGCAACTCCACCCCTCTATCTACATGTCAGTCAACCAACCCCTTTCATTACGCAAATTCCAACACAATCTAATAACCCTTACACTGGATGATTTTCACTAAACAGCAATCTAATATGCAAGAGGTAAGCTAAACCCTAGCTATTTGCAATTAGGTTTTATGTCTTAACCAGTGGGATTCTTTCCTTGAGTGCTTAGAATTATATTATCATACATAAAACTTAACTTCTCATCATCCATATATATCAATCATCACCATATCATATCATTCTTGAATCCCTAACCTACAATTATTATTAACACCATTCCATTCGTTCTAATGGTCATCTATATCGATTCTAATCAGTAATGTCATCTATTATCCATTATCACCCATTGCCATTTATGTATCATCTTTATCCATTCCTAATGGAATTCAGACATATCGTTACAAGTAAGAGATAATGATCGGAAAACAATTTTCAAAAGTCGAGAGAAAAGGAATTACTATGCTGGAGGATAAATCTATGTCCACATTAAATTGATCATTGTCCACAAATATATCATTCATTATCGTCTTTCATCCTCTTTCATCATCACTATCATGAATTTATCAATATCATCAGTCATCAGCTACATACATCCCATACAAGGCCATGACAATGCAAGTAAACCAAAAACATCATATAAATGCCTGATAAATCACCATCAATGAATTAAATTAAAGATTTGTATATAATCCTATATAATTCAAATACCATACTAACATACTCAATAGTAAAAGTTTTTCAAATTCAAATTTTAACGTTTCCTTCCTTCCTCAATAATAAAAGTTTCTAGTTTCAAAACCCTCTTTTTCTTTATCCATCCGACTCCTCTGCTCTCTTCCCCAACTAAATTCTTCCACTATGGCTGAACCTCTTTGCCTCTTTGCCTCAACACCAGAAATAACCCCTTAACTTATAGATCTTCTTGAACATTTTCCCCAGATTTTTTAAAAATTATTTTCGGTCTTGATTTGTCACATTCCAGGTCGTACAGCAAATTTGGATCCAGCTACCGCGTATAAACTAATCCTGTTGCCATAAATTTTCGTACGCCTAATAATCTCATTGATAAGACCTTAGCCGCGGCTCTCCATTCCTAGTAACTGAATTGAGAGGAGGGAAGAATAGAACTCCTGCATGGATGACCAATCATCCCCAATTAATTTCTCCAAAGGAAAAGGTGGCAACTGGTTACCTTGGTAGGGTTAAATGATATCAGTTTATTCAATATTTCATTTCACCTTGCTCCCCTGGCCTAACTACCTCAAATGGTTCGAGCCAGTTTTTTTTATGGCCTCTATCTGTCTGCCTGCTACGGCCCGCTCAATTGCATCTCCATCTTTCTCATAAACCCACACAAATCTTTTTTGGGCGTGTCCGATCTATGACTACTCCTTTGCCTCTTTAAAATACTGTGTTGCCCAAACCCGGTAGGGTTCCAAGCACAAGTGATACTATCATCAAGGTGAACAAAACCAAACTTAAAAAACATATAAAGAGAAAACAACTAGCATTACTTTGGTACTTTGAGGTCAGCACTTTACGATCCACTCAAAGGTCTCTCAAGCTTCTACTCAGGAATGGTGTAAAAAGATACCATTTCCCATTTTTTGTGCGTTGCCTACATCAACATGTGCCAAAATAGACATGAGATACATAACCTCTAGAGGCTGAAAATCAATATAAGAGTCTTCAAACCCTCAACCAAATATGGGGAACATTACCCTGACAATAGGGTGATAAATCCACAACAAATGAAGGATTTTAAGAAGTGATGGCCAGTTTATTGTGTATAAATTTGATAGCAATCCTTGATTGGGAACCATCAGGTTCTTGTTGTTTGCGTGAGATTTCCAAAAAAAATTACACTTGGCATGAGGTCTCCTAGCAAACACACTCCTTATTGAGATCACCCAAAAAAACTCACTCCACATAGTTTCTAGGCTTCTTTCTTCCTTTACACTCTTTCACATTCAACAACATCAGGTGCACACTTTCCTTTACTAATTTTTACAACACTTCTATACTTTTTGCGGAATTTCATAAAATGACATTGACTACTCTTTTTCTCTCTTCTTTTTGTAGGTTCTCCTTAATATGTAATCAGATCATACCTACTACATTACCAACATGGTACAACCAATAACGCTTTCACACCCTTAGGTCTCTTATCTTCCTAGTTTCCACCTTCATTTTTACCACTTCACACTTTCAACTTGTCCTCTTTAGCACATTATCCACCATCACAACACTCTATAGGAAAAAAAGGTGCACATATTATAACTGGTTTTTGTTATCAAGTATTCATTCAATACATAAAGTGGGGGGAAAAGTGTAGACCCCAAAACCCAAACAAAAATACACACTTGGATACTTTCTTATTCCTAAAAGTATACTAGCATTCAATTATTCCTAAGTGAGAACCTAGTAATTGAACCTTATCTTTGGCATCTATCTATGATTCGTTATTTTCGATTTGTTATTTACACTCCCCTACATCCTGGGGAGAACTTTAATTGCTTATATTTTATGACTTTCCTAATGCACTGCCCTAGCCAGGATGCAACACCCCAATTTCCACTCCCCTCTTGGGCGTCTCTGACCTCTTTTTCCCACCTTACTCACTCTTTTTGGGTTGGCCTCTTTTTTATCTTTGTAGTGCCTCTTATTTTGTTATGGTCGAACCTTCCACTTGTGAATTAAAAATTCACTAAGGGAAATCATATAAATAGATAGCTATGTGATCAAAATAAGTGGTCCAAAGCCTAACATACTTACTACTAACCTACCTAAACTTGCATCCAAATGCATCCATCTAGTATCCATTCAAGGACATTGGACTTTCATTTTTCTATATAGCACTATATATGAAAGGGAAGTGTATTCTAATTTCATCCCACCATTTTCATTTAGTCTACACACATCTACTAAGCCCGTTATCTAATCTGCATCTGCAAAAAGGCATTCTATGGCCCATTTATTTCACACACCTGACCATCTCACAGAACTACATTGAGTCTGAGATGTTAGTGCGGCGCTCCTCTAAGTTCACTCTTTGGGTTGACTATCCAGGGTCAGTATGACTCCCAATATTGTCATCTATCTTTTTCATTTTTTACATTTGATGTTGTTTTGTGGGTTTTGCAGGTGAACGTCTATTTTGCAAGTTACAGGAAAAGTCAGTGATCAAGGTGTGATATATAGGTGACCAAAAATGAATATCAACGACACTTGTGTGACACAGTAAAAACACGGTTCTGATCAATTTCATAGTCATGGGCATCAAGTAGCAGACTATGGTACCCAAGTTCCCCTAACTTAATCCAAACGCCCGTGTCCAGCCTATTTTGAGACCTACCAAATTTATTATGAGCACTGACAACATATATAACCTCATGTTTAACACTTTTTCCTTTCTATATCCATCCTGGATCAAGTGCAAATAATATAAGTCCTCTCTCTCTCTCTCATACCTAGGGTTTCATGTTTATTTACTTATTTCTTGTGTCATAGTACAATTAACAGTTGTATATCATAGTTTACGTTCAATAACTTTGTAATTAGGGTTTAGCAATAAAAACCCATTTTTGTTAAATCAAGTTGCCATAAATATTTTTTGGTTACTTCTTTCCTATTTTGAACATATTACTCTAGAAAGGGTGTTAATGTCCCAATTTATTCTTGCTGATTTCCTTTTCCATGGCCTTAATCCCTATGATTTTGGTCTTCAATTTCAATAGTCAAACATTCCAAAAAATAATACTAGAAATATACTTCCGAAAAAACCATTCAAAATATATTTTAAATAATTAGACTGACACTTTTTAGTGGGCTCTTTTTCATAAGGAAAATCATCCGACATAAAAAAATTAAATATTATAGACTATTCGGAAATGCTATCTAGGAAATAACTCGGGATATTATAACATGGAGCCTCTTAATAGAAAGTAATTATAGACTATCTTGAAACATTCCTAATTAAACTTGAAAATTATTTTCAAGAAGTGTTTTATGGGAAGGTTCATATGCTTAAGAAAAATATCATTGGATTATAGATTTAATTTTAAATTAATTAAATATAATTACAAAGTAACTAATGTATGAATGCTAAAATACAATAATGACACAAACAAATAAGCATGAAAGATGTAAAATCATAAACAAGAAGAAGAGGTAGGAAGAATTATTTGATTTTAAAATGAACATGAAGTGATCTAGGTAAGTGCGAGTGTTAAACATAACGTAGACAACTTCATTGCTCTTCACTATAAAATCTGCAAATCAGGAACAAACCCAAACAGGGGTGCCCACATTAGGGAAGAAGAACCTAGGCACTATCAGCTAGATCTAGGCAATGGTGGCCATGCGAACACCTAGAATCTACTTTCTTCTGTGTCGCAAGATTTTTTTGTTGGCTCCTAGTTAACGCTTGATGTTCACACTATTATTTCCGAGGGTACTTCTAACCGAAAAAACAAAATGACTACCTACACATGTCCAAAAGCCACATCAAATCTCATGAAAAAGATGTAGAATGTGGATTTAGATGAGGGATAATTTTAGCGGCGAATATTCGTAATATGGCGAAAATTTCATTTTAGGAAAATTTGAAAAGGTGAATTATTCGGAGTGGGTCGGTGTCCTGTTCGCCTAAAATATATAGTATATTTTTTTTGGGGGGTTGGCTTCGCCTTCATTTGAAAACATCTCCTATAAAAACCTAGCTGATTCGCCGGGTAGTATACCTCAAGTAGCTTAACAAATTACCAATACTGTGAAATTTGAACTCGCATACCCTTAAGCACCAGAGATTCAGATTACTATTAGCCTGTGATTGTTGATGCGCGCAAATGCAGTGTTGTGACAAGGGCATGCAGTGTTGACGCGTGACAAGGGCATTGTGTGATGCACACGAAGTTGACGTGTGACAGAGGAAGTGTTGGCGCGCGATAGAGGAAGTGTTGACGCATGACTTGAGCAGTGTTGACGCGCGACAGTATATTCAGAAAGTGGACGCGCGATAGGAAATGGGTTGTTGACGCGCGACAAGTGCAGAGTTGACACGTGAAAAAGACCTCAGACAGGGGATGCGTGACAAGACCTCAGACACTGGACAGAGTCGCTACTTGGTTCTTTTGCTGACGCAGGACTCTTTTCAGAATAATGGAAGGTGCCAGCTCAAAGAATACAAATAACCTAAAAGTAAGTAAGAAATCTCAGAAATCACTCTTCAAGTATTTTGGAAACTCTGTACGGATACAGATATTGTAAATACCAATCATATAGATGCCACCACAAAGAATCAGAATACTGACTGTGTGGAAGGTATTATTGAGGTGGACATGCATTCTACACAGTATCAAAGTCAAACAAATGAAACCTACGATAATATGCCAGATCTTGAAGATATTGTTCCTGTTGGGGTGCAACCAGAAGTGTAGCTAGATATCACAGATACAAACACTCAGCAAAATGGAAGACAGAAATCAAAATCAAACTCCAGTCCAAGAAAGAGGAAACCAGGTGATTGTGATATTGCTCAAAATTCTACTCAAAAAAGTAAAGCATTGAAAACGAACAAGAATATGTGGACCATTGGCAGGACATACAAGTTTGATTGGGAAGCTAAATTTCCATTTATTGAACCTGTACAATCATCTAATTCTGAAGAAATCCCATCTGAATGTACATGTACAATATGTACGTGGAAATTGGGAAAGCAACAAAAAATGCAACTGAAGCTGGACACTATAGAAAAACATTGTGGAAAACAATATTTAACTGTAACGGGGGCGGATGGCCAGAAAATCAAAACACATAGGTGGAAAACTGAAAAAGAATGCATGCATGTTAGATACGCAGCAGAATATGAGGCAGAGCAGAAAAAACACAGACATCTGTTGGAAAAGGGAGGAACGATCACATCGCATATTGGTAAGATGAAAGAAACAAATCTACATGCAAAATTCATACAATTCTCTACTCTTTTTCAAATACTAAAAAAAGGAAGAGCGATTTCAGATTTCCTCGATTTCAAAGTTTTGTATCAATTTAACGGAATGCTGAATGTACCTCAGTCTCATTGGTCTGAAAGTAGTGGATGGGAAATGGCAAAATGCCTCTCGATGATAGAGAAGGAAGATTTGAAAGAGAATGTAAAAAAAGCAAACTTTATCTCTCTTTCAATTGATGAAGTGACAGCAGTCGACAACACCGCATGGGTATGTATCCACATCTATACTTTAGAAAATCATATAAGGACACCTCATCTGTTGGGTGTTATGAAAATGGTTGAAAACTGCAATGCCGAAAACCTATATAAAATAGTTGTTTCTCATTTGAAAGATGTTGCTGGAATGACTGATTATGAAATTGCTACGAAGTTGGTATGCGTTGGAGCAGATGGTGCATCTGTCATACAGGGTCACCGAACAGGGCTCTGTGTTAGATTACAAACAACAGTGGCCCCATATATGCTACCAATTCACTGTATGGCTCACAGAATGAATTTAGCGTATAAAATGGTAAGCAACCACGAAAATGTTGCTAAATTAGAAGACCTTATAAGAGAACTTCATGCCTATATGTCAAGCAGCCCAAAGCATTTTCTCGAGTTCCAAAAATTTACAATTGGAATTACAGATGGCAAAAAAATTCTGAAGGATGTGGAGACTAGATGGATCTCTTTGTATGAACCTGCATGCAGAGTTCGTGAGGAGTATCCTTCATTGGTTGGTTTCATGCACAAATACCGTCATGAAGTTGATAGGGCAAGGGACTTGTTGTTCCGTTTAACTGATTTGGAGACATTGCTTACATTGGTTGGTATTCTTCCAATGTTAAAGGAGATCAATACACTGATGAAGCATGCACAGGGTAGATTAATCTATATTGTGGATTTTATACGGATGAGAAAAATGGTATGTCAAAGTCTTGATATATTGTACTGTTCCCAGGATAGTTTTGATGCACCTGTTTTTGAAAATTGGAAAGATTTATTAGATCTTAAAAATCCTAACACCTTTTTGAGATTTAATATCCACGATCACCTCTGCATCACTGTTAATGGGAGGGAAATACCAATGCACATTTTGCAAAAACGTCAAGATATTATAGGATCAGAACGAGAAGATGTTCCCGTGACACGTAATTTGTTTGAGTCTGTTATAGTTGAAACAAGAATAAAGCTTAAAAAAATTTCAGAAACCTTGTCATCAGAAATTAGGGAACGTTTCTGTAAAGATAAAATTCTGGAAGCCATGGGTGTGATGAATCCTAATTTTTGGAATACTGAAGGTGGCCGTGCAGACTTTGTCAGAAAGCATTTCCATAAATCAATGGGTACAATAATGGAACAATTTACAAAGACGTCAGAGCTCAAGGGTATGGAAATCAAAGGTATACTGAATGCCGATTTATTAAAGTTTCAGTCAACAAATTTTGCAACAACAATGAGGAACCAATATAAGAATTTAGATCAACCTTCTGAAAGTGGTGCTATTACAAGGCTGTGGCGAGGAATCTATCAAAGTTCTATCTTACAAGAAGATATCAGTGAATATTTCAGATTATATGAGTTATGCCAAACAATGATTTTGGGGTCTGTGGAGGATGAAAGGGTTTTTAGTGCATTGTCATTTATAAAATCAAAACTGAGAAACAGGTTGGATAAAAATCTGGAAAGTTGCATGAGGTGTTATGTTTCTCGATACTCCATCGAAACCTTTCCGTTCGACAGAGAAATTGCGCACTGGAATTCCCTTTGCGAAAGAAGAGGTGTGAATAATACAGCTACAAGTACAAATATTCCCAACCTTGAGAGTGTAATTGGCTCTTCGTCACATTCTACAGAAGACAACATCGAGTTTGATGAAGCTATTGATAATGGATTGTTTCAACTTTAAATAGGTATCTTCTTTATCTATCTTTTATCTTTATCATTAAAGATGTTACAGGTCTATATACTAAAAATGTCAGGCAATTCACCCATCTATCTACTAATCCATTTCTCGTGTTGGGTTTTTTTAAAACACAGATCTAGCTCATTACCAGTGGCAGTGATGATTTCAACTTTAAGGAGGTATCTTTTTCCCCTTAATCTTATTGTTTGTTACTATTCATTTTTTTCAGCTCTGGTTATCATTAAAGATGTTACAGGTCTATGTATTTACATTTAGTTAAATACAATCTTTTTATTTTTTGAAAACGTGGGTTGACATCCGTCCGAGGAAGCTGTTACTTCTCGGGACTGACAATGTCAGGCAACTCACCCATCTATCTACTAATCCATTTTTTGTGTTGAATTTTTTTAAGACAAAGATCTAGCACATTACCGGTGATGATTTCAATTTTAAATAGGTATCTTCTTCAACATAATCTTATTGTTTGTTACTTTACATTTTTTCAGCTCTTGTTATCATTAAAGATGTTACAGGTCTAATTCTATATATTTACATTTATTTAAAGATATTGTTGGTCTATATATTTAAAGATGTTGCTGGCACTTCTCAGGACTGACAATGTCAGGCAACTCACCCCTCTATCTACAATGTCAGGTAAAACAAATCATATACGCAAGTCTAATATGATTTCATAGCTTGATGATTTCACAGCAATCTAATACGCAAGAGGTAAGCTAAACCCTATCATATTTGCAATTATGTTTAATTTCTTACCAGTGATGATTCTTTCTTGATTTCTTAGAATTATATATATCATATCATAAAATTCCTCATCATCCATATATATCATATCATCACCATATCATTATCATATCCTGAGTCCCGACACTACAATTATTATTAACACAATTCTATTAAAGTTCTAATGTCCATCTATATCCATTCTAATCATTAATGTCATCTATATCCATTATAACACATTCCATTTATTTATCATCTTTATCCATTCTAATGACATTATGATCATATCGTTACAAGTATAGAGAATAATTATCTTAAAACAAGTTCAAAAGTCTAGAGAAGAAGAATTACTGTGCTTGATGATAAATCTACGTCCACATTAAATTGATCATCGTCCATATATATCATATCATTATCGTCATTCATCGTCTTTCATCATCATCTATCATTAATTATCAATTATCATCATTCATCATCTACGTCCACATACAATTCATGACAATGCAAGTAAACAAGAAACATACATATAATTCATGATAATCACCATCTAATGCAATTAAAATTAAAGATTGTATATAAATCCATATAATTAAATTCAAATACCATAGTACATACTCAATAGTAGAAGTTTTCAAATTCAATATTTAAAGTTTTCTCAATAATAAAAGTTTCTAGTTTTCAAAACCCTCTTTTTCTTTATCCAATTCTACTCCTCTGCTCTCTTCCCCAACAATTCTTCCACTGTGGCTGTACCTCTTTCCCCAACACCAAAAATAACCCCTGAACTTATAAGATCTTCTGCAGCACTGTCCAGATTTTTTAAAATTCTTTCTTCTTGATTTGTCGCATCTCCATGCCGACAGCAAATTTGGATCAGCTGCAGCGTATAAACTATCCGTTGCCAATAATTTTCACAACGACTAATAATCTCATTGATAAGAACCTTAGCCCTTCTCTCCCATTCTATAAGCTGATTGATATGAGGAAGAATAAACTCACTGACATGGGATTGACAATCATAACCAATTAAGTTCTCCAAAGGAAAAGGTGGTAATTGTTAACTTGTTAGTGTTGAAATGAATATCATTTTAATTCAGATTTCATTTCACATTGCTCCCCTGGCCTAACTACCTCAAATTGTCTCAGCCAGTTTTTTCTGGCCTCTATCTTCTTCCTGCTGAAGGCCAGCTCAATTGCATTTCCATCTTTCTCATCAACCCACACAAAATCTTTTTTGTGCTTGTCCAGATCTATGAAATACTCCTTGCCCTCTTTAGAAGTACTTGTGCCCAAACCCTGTATGGTCCAAGCAACAAGTGATACCTAATCAGCAAGTGAACAAAACCAGAACTTAAAAACATATAAAGAGAAAACAAACTAGCATTACTTTGTAGTACTTTATGGTCCAGCCAGTTATCGATCCACTCAATGATTCTCTCCAAGCTTCATACTCAGGAATGGTGTAAAAAGATAACACATTTCCAATTTTGTGAATTGCCTACATCAACATGTGCCAAAATTAGACATGGAGATACATAACCTCTGGAGGCTTAAAAACAAATATAAAGAGTCTCAATACACTCAACCAAATACAGGGGGAACATTTACCCTGACAATAGGAGTGATAAATTCCACAACAAATGAAGGAATTTTAAGCAGTGATGGCCAGTTATGGTGTATGAAATTGATCAGCAATCCTTTGATGTGGGAACCATCATGGTCCTTTAAGAGACAAAGGACAAGTCAAAAAGGATCTCACTAGAAAGGATGTGTCAGAATTAAGCAGAAACTAAACAGCGCTAGACAAAGATCATGTACCTGGTCTGTCATTATCATCAGATGGCCATATCTTAAAGATTTAATGCTGTCATATATTTTATCTTCCTGTAGACCAAGGATTTTATCTTTATTCTCCATTTGTTGGTGAGTGGTAGCTTCCCTGACATTGAGCAGCTTACCTCTGAGAGGAAACACGCCATAATAATCTTGACCAACAACAGATATTCCTGCCACCTGATAGGATAAAGATAACTAAAATAACAAAAAATTAAATTGGAAAGTGATGTCGAAACATGTCACAATACTACCAAATTCAGTATTCACATTTCCCTGATTCAAGGAACAAACACTTACAGTAAGAGCCTTGGCTGAGTCACCCTCCGTTAATATTAAAGTACATTGATCAGAATTCTTCCCCCCTGCTTGATTTGCATCATCAAGTTTGGGAACATCAATTAATTTCTCCTTCTTGGTTCCATCAGTTTTCTTAAGATCTTTTTTTTGTTTAAACACTACCCACACCAGTATACTTTCAAGTACACACTTTTCCACTGCACTCACTAGGTCAAACAAAGTTACAAAGCTCATCTTAGACCCTAGCATTGCAAAAATTACATGTACTCATAAATGCTACATCTTAGACACCACGCCTGGATTTATTGACATGGGCTGCAAATGCGAAACAGTGAAAATTACTATAAATTTATAACAGCAAATTGTATCAGAATAAAAAATATGAATTAAAACGAATTATACTTACAATCAACATGGAAACCGAACGTTGATTCGAGAAATTTCTTGTCTTCTTCCACGAGTGTTGCCTTGGTTGTAACAATTGGTAAATTTTTGAACGGAAGGCCCGTAAACCGATGGATGTCATTTGCTTCGATACTGAATTGGAACATTCGGCCATCGTTCAGAGTCACATAAAAAATTCCGTCCTCTGAATTGTAGGATGACAGAAGGTAATTCAAAATATCCAGATCTGTTTTGAAATGGGGCATATTAACGAGCCCTATAAATTCACATGCAACCATCAAATCTTTATATTCAGAAGACATCTTTAAAACAGTATGGATGTGAGGGCATAAGGGATTCCTGTAGTTGATCTTGGAAATCGATTGAATTGGATTCTCAAGATTTTTTTGCGGGAACTTGAAGTTGGGAAGCATGTGAAGTCAACATTATAGTTGTACTTGGGCATCTTTGACAACGATTGAGACCTGCAAAAATTCAAGAGCGGGAAGGTGAAAACGAGCAAAATAGACCTAGTTGAAGGGTATTTATAGGCTAAATGATGGCGTCAATGGCTTCAATTGACGCGTGTCAAAGGTCTTAGCTGATGCGCGACAATAGTCCTAGCTGACGCGTCAATAGGATCAATAGAGGATCCAGTGACGCGCGTCAATAGGAGCAAGTGACGCGCGTCAATAGGACCTAGTGACGCGCGTCAATAAGGAGCCAGTGACACGCGTCACTAGGAGCCAGTGACGCGCGTCAGTAGGAGCCAGTGACGCGCGTCAATAGAAGCCAGTGACGCGCGCCAATAGAAGCCAGTGACGCATGTCAGTCAAGACCATTGACGTTCCATTGACGTGCGTCAAGTGATTATTGACTTCTTGTTGTCGCACGTCACATTCTATAGAAGAAAACATCGTGTTTGATGAAACTATTGACAAGAAAAAAGAAAGTGTCACATTTTGAAGATGTCATCATTGAAAATTTGAATTGAAATATTTGGGATGATTATTAATGTACAATTTATTCTCCAAAATCGTAGTTAACAACCATAAAACAAACACCCACAAGCATGTATACATGATTAATTAATGAAATCTTAAAGTAAAGACATAACACAAATTTACCGAGAGTATCATGAGTACCACAATTTTATTAAGATGTTATGGCTTGAATTCTTCATAGTAATAAAAACTCTCTTCCACAAGATTGATCACTAACACTAGCTCTCCATACTTTTATAAAAACAAGTAAAGGCTATTATTAGGCTTGGAGAGTAGTTAAATTGTAAGGAAAAATTTACTTTTCTATTAATAATGAAGATAATCAAGTCAATAAATTGGTTCATACTCTTCCTTATTAATATATGTGGATAAATGTACACTAATGGGTGAATTATCCAAATACTAAAATACAACTAATATTACGAGTGCACCTTAATTATATATAATAGTGTATGGTTATTTAAATACACTTGACATCCCCCCTTAATATGTACTTTAATAAAGGGAATGAACGAGGAACACAGAACTATCCCACCTTAATGAAAATTGCCTTCACTCCCAAAAGTTTCCTAAGATGAAAAAATTGATCCTCAAGCAAGGTATTTATGAAGTTGTCTAAAACCAAATTTTTTTGTTCGAAAAAAAAGGTTGAGAGTCTTGTGATAGATTAACTACCAAAGATGATGCATTTTTATATCAATGTTTTTTAATGTGTTGGTGCTCCATCATATTGTAATAGATGTGGATGACCCTCTAATTATTTTTCACATTTCCAATAAACTAGTCAACTTATATTTGATAGTGATCAAGAAATAATTTTCATAAGTCACCATATACATGAGTTATCCGAATAGCTCCTTTCTGGAATTACTAGAGCACATTTGATAGATCTATATTATATCCTTATCACATATCTCTATCCCTTAATTAAATACAAGTTTCTAGCAATGTTGACCAAGTTTTCAGGATAATCTTAGGGCTACACATCTGCAATATACACTAATTCTAACCTCTACCTCTTCCATGACACTTGGAGAATTACAAGTAGTTTAATCTTTTTTTAGTGTATTTGGTGCATAATTACTATTCACTCATAGGTATCGAAGGGGGAATGATTTGTTACTATTCATTTTAGAAACATTTTTTCATCTCTGGTTATCATTAAAGATGTTACAAGTCTATGTATTTACATTTAGTTAAATACAATCTTTTTATTTTTTGAAAACGTGGGTTGACATCCGTCCGAGGAAGCTGTTACTTCTCGGGACTGACAATGTCAGGCAACTCACCCACCTATCTACTAATCCATTTTTTGTGTTGAATTTTTTTAAGAAAAAGATCTAGCACATTACTGGTGATGATTTCAATTTTAAATAGGTATCTTCTTCAACATTATCTTATTGTTACAAAAAGATGGAACGTTACTTTATATTTTTTCAGCTCTTATTATCATTAAAGATGTTACAGGTCTAATTCTATATATTTGCATTTATTTAAAGATATTGTTGGTCTATATATTTAAAGATGTTGCTAGCACTTCTCAGAACTAACAATGTCAGGCAAACTCACCCCTCTATCTACAATGTCAGGTAAAACAAACCCTATCATATACGCAAGATTTCACAGCAATCTAATGCGGTCACCCTCGATGATTTCATAGCACGTTACCCTTGATGATTTCACAGCAATCTAATACGCAAGAGGTAAGCTAAACCCTATCGTATTTGCAATTATGTTTAATTTCTTGCCAATGATGATTCTTTCTTGATTTCTTAGAATTATATTTAATTTATTTTTTATGTGCAAAATCCTTTGATATATTTTTTTAACTGTGGGATAAAAAATACATTATACAATTTTAAATATAAGTCCACATAAACTTCCTCATCATCCATATATATCATATCATCACCATATCATTATCATATCCTGACTCCGTTCTAATGTCATCTATATCCATTCTAATCATTAATGTCATCTATATCCATTATAACACATTCCATTTATTTATCATCTATATCCATTATAACACATTCCATTTATTTATCATCTATATCCATTCTAGAGAAGAAGAATTACAAAAGTCTAGAGAAGAAGAATTACTGTGCTTGATGATAAATCTACGTCCACATTAAATTGATCATCGTCAATATATATCATATCATATCATATTGATCATCGTCTTTCACCATCTAATGCAATTAAAATTAAAGACTCTAAATCCATATAATTAAATTCAAATACCATAGTACATACTCAATAGTAGAACTTTTCAAATTCAATATTTAAAGTTTCCTGAATAATAAAAGTTTCTAGTTTTCAAAACCCTCTTTTTCTTTATCCAATTCTACTCCTCAGCTCTCTTCCCCAACGGCTTCTTACACTATTGTTGTACCTCTTTCCCCAACACCAGAAATAACCCCTGAACTTATAAGATCTTCTGCAATACTGTCCAGATTTTTTAAAATTCTTTCTTCTTGATTTGTCGCATCTCCATGCGACAGCAAATTTGGATCAACTGCTGCTTTAGCTTTGAATAATATGTCAGGGTCGAAACCATGCTCTTTAATTATCCGCTTTAGTGTATTGTTTTGTTTGTTAACCAAAACAATATTTTGCTTCAAATTTTTTGCTGCGGATAAGTTGTTCTTTGCTGTTTCCAAGTGAACTTGCAAAACCTTCACCTGACTCTTCAAATTTTCATATTTCAAATGCACAAAAAGAGTAATGTCAATTCAAAATATTACTAAAAAATGAAAAATTCAAATTAACAAGAATGATTGTTTGAATGTAATAGTACTTACAACCGCTCTATCTCTTTCGGCATTTGCGATTGCTACTAAATCCTTGTCCTTGGAGTATTTGTTAAAATATGCCTGGGCCCTCGGCACTAATATTTTCCAATTTTTTTAATGCCTTATCTAAAATTTCATCTTTATAGTTGTTGTTATACATGACAGTCCCACTTCTTACTTGGGTAAGTAAGGAATCCATCTTCGCAGGTTGATTTTGGACTATAGCATATAAACTATACCGTTGCCAATAATTTTCATAACGACTAATAATCTCATTGATAATAACTTTAGCCCTTCTCTCCCATTCTTTAAGTTGTTTGATATGAGGAAGAATAAACTCACTGACATGGGATTGACAATCATAACCAATTAAGTTCTCCAAAGGAAAAGGTGGCAACTATTCACTATCTGAATCAGATGAAGACGATCTTGCTAGAGAAGTATGGGGGCTTTCACCAAGATCAAGTGCTACTTGTTTCTACCTTTGGATGGGCTGATCCTGTTTGTGAAAAAATTAATCAAGATATAGATAAATAAATTTAAATTGAAATGTAATTCAAAATTGTAAAGCATATAAAAATTGAAATTTGAAGTATACCTGCTGGCCTTGAATCATCTCGCAGGTGTCGAAAAAACCAGTTGGGTCATTACTATCAATGCCCAAATAATCTTCATCTAAATTTATATTGTTCAAAACAGATATGCCCATTGCACTGGGCAAGTCACCAGCGAGAGAGTTGGAATTCGAAAGGAGGAGGCAAGGTTTAGTGTCCCACTAGGGGCCGGAGCAAAAGGCATGCGTTTACCAATGTTCTTTTTCACTGTTCCTCTGGTTGGAATTTTAAAAATTATTGGTTGAGTGGGTGTCGGTGCCACGATTTGATCAGGACTGACATGTGCTGAAAAGTACAAGAAAAAAATGAAAAAATAGGAAAACAATTCATAAAGTCAAAAATTTCAAAATTAAACGTACTATCGAAGAGTTTTACCTTGTTGTCGAGGGTTTTTTTTTCTCGGTGCTATGGGTGGCCTTGTAGGAGTTGTACTCAGATTCTGTTCAGAAGAAATGAATGCATGGGACTATATGGAGTGAGTTGGGGAAGAAGGTTTATTTTGTGAAACAGGTGTATGTTCCAAAGTCCCTGTAATTCATCAATATTAAATGTTGTCAATTCATTTGGTTAAAATTTAAATTGAAAAATAAATATGCAACTTTGGAATTTGTAAATAATATATGAGAAGGTATTACTTATCTGGCATTTAACGAGTTCAAACTATTGATGGTTTGGAGAGGAGTGAGCTTCCATTTCAGATTGGGAGCCCCCAAAGCCTCAGCGTGTTGTTGGCCTCTTCCTCTCGATAACACCTTTTTTCGGGGAAGGGCTTCAAGATATCTTCTTTGCAAAACATTAAAATTTAAGTTTTAATAACTGTGCACTGTAATGTCGAAATTTGAAATACAATTACAAACTAAATAGTTTATACCTATTGATCTTCAAACGGAATTGACAACTTCATCAAATCCTCATCAGGGCAAGTAGGAATTTTTTTATCTTTTAAATTTAAAATTGCCTCATAATAAACGCCGAGGAGATAGTTTGTTGAATAAATGAAAGGTTTTTCTAAAAGTTTTGAATTTGTTATGTCAGTTCTTATTTTTTTGGATAGATATGTGCACCAATCGAATTTTTGTTTTGAGATAGTGGCAATAATGTATGCAATGGCCCAATTTGGTATATCAGTTTGGCGACCCTGCAAAACAATTCTGGATTGAAAAAATGAAATAAGTGTAGCAAGAAAGTGGTGTGCAATTGATTGTGTATCCATACCACGGCTGGATTTATTGACATGGACTGCAAATGCGAAACAGTGAAAATTACTATAAATTTATAACAGCAAATTGTATCAGAATAAAAAATATGAATTAAAACGAATTATACTTACAATCAACATGGAAACCGAATGTTGATTCGAGAAATTTCTTGTCTTCTTCCACGAGTGTTGCCTTGGTTGTAACAATTGGTAAATTTTTGAACGGAAGGCCCATAAACCGATGGATGTCATTTTCTTCGATACTAAATTGGAACATTTGGCCATTGTTCAGAGTCACATAAAAAATACCGTCCTCTGAATTATAGGATGAAAGAAGGTAATTCAAAATATCTGAATCTATTTTGAAATGGGGCATATTAATGAGCCCTGTAAATTCACACGCATCCATCAAATCCTTATATTCTGAAGACATCTTTAAAACAGTATGGATGTGAGGGCATAAGGATTCCCCTGTAGTTGATCTGGAAAATCGATTGAATGGATTCTCGTTGATTTTTTTGAAATGAACTTGCAGTTGGGAAGCATGTGAATCGACATTTATAGTTGTACTTCATCTTTGAACAACGATTGAGAACCTGTAAAAAATTCAAGAGCGGGAGGTGAAAATCGAGAAATGACCAGTTAAAGGTAATTTATAGGCTAAATCAGGTGTCAATGGCTTCAATTGACGCGCGTCAATTGCCTTAGCTGACGCGCGTCAATAGGAGCCAAAGACGTGTGTCAATAGGATCAAGTGACATGCGTTAGTAGGAGCCAGTGACGTGTGTCAATAGGAGCCAGTGATGTGCGTCAAGAGGAGCCAGTGACGCACATCAAGAGGAGCCAGTGACGCGCGTCAATTGGAGCCAGTGACATGCGTCAATTGGAGCCAGTGACGTGCGTCAATTGGAGCCAGTGACGCGCATCAATTAGAGCCAGTGATGCACATCAGGAGTGATTATTGACGTCTTGTTGTCGCACGTCAATGATGGAGCCATAAAAAAATAGGTGAAATTTTTGTTTTGGAATACTATCAAATTCGCCTTTCGCTGAAAAACTGGGTTCCAAGGGATATATCATCAGGATATTTTCCCACCTACAATTTATACGAGGTGTCTAAACGAACCCTGATTCGGACCTAACTTTGATGATCACCTCAAGAGTGAACTTGTTTTCGAGCGTTGCACTACAATCTTAGACCCTTGTAGTTGCTTAAAATGTGTGTGTTTAGAAATGGTCCCCTAGATTAAACCCCTTATTGCATGTTGCACAAATTATAGCAAAGTTGTAGCTAAGAATGGTGCTTTAATGTAAATAATATGTGATGGATGGAACAAAAAAGACTTCCACCTCCTATGCAATGTTTTGGAGGAATAATGCAAGCCCGTCTTCTATTGTATATAATGCTAGATGGATTGCTATTGGAGGTGCTTTAGTACCCTTTGGCAGATGCACAAGCTTAGGTGATGTATAGTAATGCTTAGTGCTTGGTCCCTGTATTTTTGAAAAGCATAACTATTTAAATATTATATATTTCCATTGTTTGAATAGTAAATTGAC